>CM053793.1:612711474-613173974 GCA_028749045.1 Cupressus sempervirens
TTACACTTTGTGAGTCTGGTCAAAGCAAACTCAATTTATGTGTGTTGCTGCAGTTTGGTGGATGCATGTAAAGGATTTTCTCATGAACTATTTGATAAAATGCCTCTAACAAATTAAGTCTTAGGAAATTCCATGATCGAAGTATGTGTGCATAATGAATTTGTTGAAAGTGCTTTAGAAACTAAAACTGTAATTGGCGGGTGTCCATCCTCTTTCCGTGTGCAGAAATGCAAAGCATTGGAACAGGGTTTGAACATCCATCAAATCTAAAGTTCAGAGGAATAATTGAGGTGTGGAATTTAATTTTTTTCCTCTCTTCATTTTAATATTTGATGATCTCTATTTAATTCATGGACCCTCTGCTTCAATTCCTCAACAAAGTTGAATTGCATCGGAGATTGTACAACTTTTTTTGGTTTGTAAACAATGAACAAAAACCACCCATATGAGAAAATATAAAACAAGATGTTATAAAAAAAACAACATTGATACCGTCCCATTGCGTTTCAAGAATAGACATAGATTTTAAAAAATTAACATAATGAAAGTAAACAACCAGAACAAACCTCTCAAGCCAAGCACCCAATCTTACTCCAATCTCATCTACGAATAAGAATCTGACTACCATTTCCTCGCAAATGGCCAATGACAAATGGTGGCAATGAAATTTATCTATTTATTGAAATTATATAACTGGGCTAGAGAAATCAGCCACCAAAGTTGCACGGTGTCCCATAGGTCCTCTATGTCCAATTTTCCAAACATCTCTGTATCCATGCTCACGGATTGCAGCTGTAGAGCCCAAGCAACTCAATGTATAGGTTAAGTAGCATGGCAAGAGGTTTGAAAGAGTCCTAAGGAAATAGATGGGTCTCTTTAGTCTAATGGTCTAAGGCTAGAGTCCTCTATAGCCTACCTAAAAACATTGAACAAAAATGAAAATATGTTAGATAAAGTAAACAGACACACCGATCTATTCCAGCTAGAAGCAAGGTTGTATTTGGTCAATAAATTAATTATATGTTGTAGTTTTTATTCAAATAGTGAATTCCATGTATGGAATTCGATAGCCCAATCGATTATTTTCTATCTTCCCCTCTACAACCTTTTTTAGGCAATTGGTCAAAGAGATTTTTAGACACAACTGGAATTTTTTAACTATCAAATAAAGAACATTTCTATAAAACATTACCAATAAAGACATTGCCGAATACCAAAAACATCATAAAAGATCTTCAAAATGAATTGCCAAACAAATCAAAGACATGGAGAGAATCTCTAAAGGTAAAACATAGCACAGGAGCCTCAAACAATCTTCACTAAACTTGAAAATAAATGCAACAGAGTACTGATGGGATTTCTATAGACTAATTTCAAATTTTTTGAGATACTTTCTTGTAGGTCCTTCTCATTTCAAATAGACTGTAGCAGCCCAACTTAAATGGTAAGTGATTGAAAAAGCCCTCAATGCATACTGGGTGAACAAAAATCATTGTAGCTGAAATATACCTAGAAGAAACGAAAGAACTGAGCCAAGTAAAATGCTATTTTGAAACAAAACAACAAGAACTGCAAAATGATAATGGTCATATAGGGCAAAGAGCTATCATTGTAGATGTTAATTAGCTTTATTGATATGTTAGAAGATTCAATATGGATGTAAATGATTGTAAAATCTCATCTTTTGCTATCCCGCAATACTAACTCATACACCAAATAATATGTTCCTACTAAGAACGGGGCAAACCAGAACAAACCTTGTTCAAAAGCATATTCAACAAAAGGAAAATGACAAATGAGAAAGAACGCAAAATAAAAATGACCCCAAAATACCTTGTTACAGAGAAATCCTCAAATGCATAATGTGGTATGAAGCAAGAAAAAACCCTACAAATATGCAGAATATGCACATGCCAAATGCCAGTCCACCATGAATTGAAAGACCCATAGCAGGTCGCAGATCAACTCTATCAACAGTCAACCATGAGAGCGGGAGGCCATAGCGAGTCCATGGCAAACACTGCAAGGAGGAAGTAGCAAGCTGTGACAAATATGTCGCACCATCCATATCCACAAGTGAGCACTGTTCTGAAGCCAAGCATGCCTGACCGACACCTAAGAAAGGGATTCCGACTTGGACTGGACAATTTTCGGTCGAGAATCCCATAGTAAATAGCCTAATTCGCTAATTATTTCTACAAGAAGTCAAATTGTGATATTGCTATTAGGATTTAACTGTGTGATTTTGAGTCAAACTCATTGACCCATGTTTCATAAGTAGTGATTCAACATGAATCCATCTCTCATGAGAATAAATGGAACACTTAACACTCATTGGATCTAGGTGATGCTCACAACACTTGGTGAAGGTTTTGCAAATGGGGTTGCAAGTTAGGGGTTTAACCATGGAGGAAACTCCATAGTTAAGCGCGCTTAGGCTGGAGTAGTACTAGGATGGATGACCTCCCAAGAAGTCTCGATGCTTCACTCCTGTGAGCATCACCTAAATCTAATGAGTGTTAAGTGTTCCATTTATTCTCATGAGAGATGGATTCATGTTGAATCACTACTCATGAAACGTGGGTCAATGAGTTTGACTCAAAATCACATAGTTAAATCTTGATAGCAATATCACAATTTGACTTGTTGTGGAAATTATCCCCTACTCAACAATTGATGAGCTTAAGAGGCTTTCTAATGAATGGTTCATAAGGCACAACACTTGGTAAAGGTTTTGCAAATGGGGTTGCAAGCTTTGGGTTTAACCATGGAGAAAACTCCGTAGTTAAGCGTGCTTAGGCTGGAGTAGTACTGGGATGGGTGACCTCTCAGGAAGTCTTGGTGCTTAACCCCTGTGAGCATCACCTAGATCCAATGAATGTTAAGTGTTCTATTTATTCTCATGAGAGATGGATTCATATTGAATTGTTACTCATGAAACATGGGTCAATGAGTTTGAAACAAAATAACATAAAATCCTGATAGAAATATCACAAAATAATTTGAATCAAGTAATTCAAGAATTCTATTAATTAATTTGATTTTAATAAACTAATGATAAAAAGTTTATTAATAATAAATGTAAAAATGATAATTAATTTTTTTTGGAACTGCGAGATTAGTTAATTATATTGTATACTCTAATCATGAGCAATTGATGGAGCAGCTTTTCACAAAAGAAAATTGCCTCGCGCTTCCTTGATTTTTGGGTTCAATTCAGAAAAATTGTTGCCTGTGATGGTCTTTTAAAAAATTTGTTGCAATTTGGGTTTACCAAAATTGATATCAAACGGTCCTTGCAATTTGGGTTTCCCAAAATTGATCTCAAAGCTTAGAAAAGTACCTTTGGCGAAATGTGGCTTTGTGTTACTATCATGAATTGTATTGTTGTTTCTAAATTTAAGATATCTTTGATCCGAATCAAATAGTTTTGGTCAAATACTTGAACCAGGGTTTCTAGGAATTCTGTGAAAATAATTAAATCAATCATGGTTCGAATGTTAAAATGAGAAGAGGAAATTAAGCTTCGCTTAAAGGATGATCGAGGGTTCACTTAACAAAAACAAATAATCCGGCCCCTCACTATTACCCACTATTTTAACTCTTAAGTTTTAGTAATTGTTCACACAACCAAATCCGGCTATTTAAGTTTGTTCTGTGCTTAAATTTAAGCACATTTTAAATTGTCTTATAAGATAATTTAGAATCTTTATCTATTTTATTGGAATAACTATTATCTAGTAATTGAAAATAGGCCTGAGGAAAAGAGGAGGGGCTGAAAATAAGTGGCTCAAAAATACCACATGACCTCACAAACTATTTTCCCTACTTTTTTGAAAGATTTTATTTCTATTAAGCAGCTAAACATATATTCATGATAGTGGCTAAATAGTCGAATATGACACTGCAAGTACATCTTTATTTATAGTAACATTTTGGGATTCTGTATGAAAATCATTATATAATATTATTTTCATATGATATTATTTATAAAATAGTGTAAATAGTAAGAGTTTCCTATAAATTTATATGTAAATATAATAGTTACAGGGAGAAATGTAATTTTAAATGAACAAGGTTTAATGTAACGAATTTGAAATAATTTCAAATATAAAATGTTTGTTCCTTTAAAATAATTTTATTCAACAGATGTATTTAGAAGAAATATTCATTTTTATAACAAATAAATTATTGAAATTTGAAATAAATATCAATATAATTTTAAATAGAGAATTATTACAATTTATTTTTCACGTTAAAACTTAATTTTTTATTTTTATATAATTTCAAATATAAAATGTTTGTTCATTTAAAATAATTTTATTCAACAGATGTATTTAGAAGAAATATTTATTTTTATTATAAAACCTGGAGCTATGAACCAGTGAGGCCACAAACAGGGGACCTCATCCCCATGAGATTTGAACCTTGATGGCAAGGATAACAACACAACAACTTAACCATCACAACATGCCACTATTGGCATGAAATGTAAATCTTGTTGAATGGAACATCTTTTTATTTATTTAAAAGGATGATTCTTATATTTGAATATATTATTTTTTAATCAAATTTAAATATAATATTATTATCATATACATATTTTTTATATACAACATGTTTATTGTTATTTATTATAACAAAAAAATTATTGAAATTTAAAAAGAATATCAATATTGTTTTAAATAAAGAAGTATTACAATCTATTTTTCATGTTAAAATCTAATTTTTTATTTTTATATATAGTTTGTTTCATTATGTTAGTTTCTCTATTTTTATGTGTTGGATAAATACTCTCTCTCTCTCTCTCTCTCTCTCTATATATATATATATATATATATATATATATATAAATAAAGAGAAAGCTGAGAGATATCAAGGCTTTAATTTTTTAATATGAAACATATTTTAATAGTACATTAAAGCCTCGATATCTATAGACTTGTGTGTGTGTGTGTGTGTGTGTGTGTGTGTGTGTGTGTGTCTATATATATATATATATATAGCCCGTATCATTGGGATGGATGAGTTCTAAGAATTAAATTTATAATTCATTCATTAAATAATATTATTTAATTTTATTATATAGTATCAGCCTCTATAAATTAAAATTTATTTTCATGTTTTTAGGTTATTATTTGGCTTATTATTCAATTATGAAAATGAATATAATTTATTTTCATATACAATTATATAATTTTAAGTTAAAATTTAGAAACGACTATGTTTTTGAATTAAAAGTAGCCAAAACTAGGGGGTTGGCCCTTAACAGACAAATTGATCAACTACCAGTGGAAAACCATCCAACAAAACTAACCCCTATTGCTACTTAAAACATAAATAGTGATCAAAACCATAATAACGAAAGTATCATCAGGCTTAAACAACTTGCCTGTTAACAAACTTAATAAAGTTAAGTAAAATATAAACAAAGGCATTGCAAGATTACACCATAAAAAGTCTGGTAACCAACAGATTAATAGCATAAAAGAAAAGGAAGGGAACCCTTAAGATTTCTTATCTCCTTTCCTCCCCAGGAGGATGTTCGCCTAGGCCTCCATCAAGAAGTTGAACAACATCTTAGAATCTTCTTTAGATAGGTTTCCTTCAGTTTCTTTTAGCAGGCATAGTGTTACGGCCACTGCATGTGTCACCTTAACCATGAACTTGGTCAGAAGGCACATTCTCTCCTCCCATGGGTGGATTCTCTCCCAAACCTCTTTACTAACATTTTATAGCTCAACTAGAATGCCATCAGTGCTAGCCTTTGTCATATCTTGCACAATTGGGGGGTTAGCAACATTTATAGAAACAACCTTAACTGGGGAGGAGATCATTATGGGGGAGGGCACCCTATCAATTGTATTAGGGAGCTGATCACCAATAAGGTCCACACACCCCAGATCAATAATCACTGTAATATATGTCACTTCCTTACTCTCCTTTCCATCTCCCAAATTTAGCCTCTAGTAGAGTCCAAAACCTCCTCTTCCATCCCCTCAATACCTCCCTCCCCAAAGTCAACCACTTTTTCTTTTATCCTCCATTTGGGGCAGTCAGAATCCTCTGAATCTGACTCCTCCTCCTATGAGGCTCCCTCCCTCAGCTTCCTCTTAGCATTAGATTTTGCTAACCTCCTCAACCTTCTCCTAACCCCTCCCCACTCTTCCTCTAATTCAACCAACTCCTTCTCCTTTCCTTTATCCTTTCTCCCTCTTTTCCCTATGGGGGAGGGGTTCATTGGGGATCCACTAGGTGAAGGTTGTGGGGTAGGGGCTCTTGGACCCATAATCTTAAGAGGAACCATTTGAGGTCGTGGGTTCAGGTGGGCGGGAATATCAATTTCCACAATCCTAGGGGGGACAAAGGCGATGTGGAATTGATATAGCCTAAAGATTAAACCTTGATGTAAAATAGTAAAATTAACCCACTTTTTCATTTTTTATTTCACATCAACAACAATATCCTCTAAATCATGCATCAAGAAGAAATGAAGCAAGATAAAATCTTGGTGATGAAAATGATTAGGGAGAGGAAAGTGATAGTAATAGTAGACTCCATACCTTCCTTCTAGGGTTAGATATTTCATCAAAACCAAACAAACCTCATTCCACAGGTCAAGAATTTTTTCCCGCATGAAACCACCTCTATGACATATTAGTTCCTCACCATCTTTGAAAAAACATTGTAGACGTACATCATTTGTCACCCTCGTCACTTTCTACCATTTCCTACCCTTCATGGCCAAAGCCGTCACCAGAGCAATCACCTCCTCCAAAATGTGAAAAGAGATACCATTAATCGTGACTCTACTGTTCTCCTAAGAGTTAACAAACTACATAGAGTAATTCTCATCATGCTCATTAAGAGCCTCCATAAATAGGACAAAATCGGACCCCTTCAGTAAGTACCAAACCAAAGGCTTCCTCTTATTTTCATCAATCATAGCTAGTTCAATGCACAAAAAATCCCCACCCATCTCTGAAATTTTTTCTCCCTCTTTCTCTTCTGAATCCAAACACAATTTTTAAAAAAAGACTTCATACTTAGGCAAAAAAACCCAAAAGCAGAAGTGATAATCACAATTAAAAGCAATAATGAAAGTTGCCAACTTAGCAAGAAAGATCATGTGTCAGCTGCCATGATCTATCCCCCAATCATTTCCATCATTCCCAATGCACTTTAAATTTTTAAAAAATAATTCTTTTCTCTACACAATGTACAAAGACGCATATAGGGAAATAAATAAAAAATCCCCCATTTCAAACTTCCAATTTTCGGTCATGTGTTCTTATTATTATCCATACTCTGCCACTTGCTCTTGAAGTACATGACCTCTCCGCCAACTTAGCAACACAATACAAAATATCTAGCTAGGACTCATCATTAGTCACTTTTTGGTTCAATAAATCCCTTATGAAATTTGGCAATGCATTCAAATTCCTCCAACATCTAAGCCCCTTTGCCTATAATCCAATTGTCGCCATTCTGTCTACCATGCTATTTCCCTCTCAAAATATGTGATTCAAATCAAACCTATTAAGAAAGCTTAATAGGTACTTGATATCATCAATCACACATTTGATGCCCCATCCTTCCCTCATGTTACCTTTAATAGTCTCAATTATGATTTTAGAATCTCCTTCAATTTGCACTTCCCTCCATTCCACACTTATGACCAATTTTAAGCCCCAATACAGTGCCATCACCTCCACAATATTATTTGAAACTTTCCCTAACTGACCAACATATGTCAACAACATCCTTCCCTCACTATCTCTAACAATCCCTCCACCTGTTGAGCCCTCCTTTCTTCCAGCACTGTCAAAATCAAGTTTGACCCAATTGTCAGGTTGGGGTTTCCACCAGGTTCTTTTTCTTGCCATAAGATTAGAATTATCAATCTCTATGATCGCTTCCCCCAATGACCAGCACTTGGCCACTCTAACCTCAAGGGTGGATGGGGGGAACACCAATTTCCTCTACTTACTGCAACTAATGTTCTTCACTATCAATTTGTAGATCCCTCCCACCACAACATTCACTTCTCTCTCCTAATTCCTAAACACCCTATTATTCCTCTTTTTCAAAATTCCCCAACAAATATGATGGGGAATTATTTTGCACATACAAATAAGAAGGGGGTGGGTAAAGGGGTCTTGTCAGTTCATCACAAATTGCCCCATGTCCACATTAAACACCTAGTTCACTTCCAGCTAAATACGACTATGTTGAATTAAGTTTAAAATTAGGGTATGATAGGGTTTAGGGATAGATTTGATATTTATTTAATATTAGGGAGTCTCATTGGATTTAGACTAGTTTATTTGTTTCCCTTTATTTACTTTCTAACTCGAGGTCATGTGTCTCACACTCTCCCCCTTTTCCCACTCCTTCATAGATGTCCCCTGCCTATTCTCACCATCTTTTCCTCCAATTTTCCCTCTATTTGTACCTCATGCATATTCCACACACTCTCAAATTTCCTTTAGTCTTTTTTAATGTTTGACTTGGCTAGTTTGCACTTAATTAAATTTTGACATATTTTTTTAATATGGTTTAATATTTAAAAAAATATTTTATTGGGTATAATATAGGGTAAGTTATTTGATTTGATGGTTAGGTTTAGATTATAGTTTGTCTTAATATTCAATTGGGAAATGTGTGGACTACATTTAAATTTTTATGTTCATATTTTGATAAGATTTGGTTTACCATTGTGGGACAATGTGGTATTTGGGTTGATGGTTAGGTTTAGGTTATAATTTATCTTATTATTAAATTATGAAAAGGAATATAATTTATTTTCATTTAGAATTATCATTTTAAGTTCAAATTTATGTAGGACTATGTTGAATTAAGTTCAAAATTAGGGTGTGATAGGGTATAGGGATAGAGTTTATATTTATTTAATATTAGGGAGTCAAAATGGATTCACTCTAGTTCATTTGTTACCCTATATTTATCTTCTAACTCTAGATCATCTCTTTCTCTCTCTCTCTCTCTCTCTCTCTCTCTCTCTCTCTCTCTCTCTCCCTTTGCTCACTTTGTCATAGATGTCCCTTGTGCTCTCTCTCTCTCTCTCTCTCTCTCTCTCTCTCTCTCTCTCTCTCTCTCTCTCTCTCTCTCTCTCTCTCTCTCTCTCTCTCTCTCTCTCTCTCTCTATTTATTAATATTTATCATATTGGATTATTACTAATATTTATCATAGATCTCTCTCTCTCACACTCTCTCTCTCTCACACACACATCTCCCTTCTAACAATATTTTATCTATTTATATTTAATAATAATCTAGTTTAATGATTGAATTTTTTAAAATTATTTATATATATGATTCAGTATATCCAATTGTTTTAATGTTACAAAGTAATATTTTTTGTAGATAATAGTGTGATCAGAAATCTTGAAGCAAAAATTAGAGTACAATCTACCCAAAAAGTACAACAAAGAATAATAAAGTTCCTAAACATAATGATGTTTAATAAATAAATGAATATCTTTAATTGAAAACTAAATTCTAGATCTTTTTTTTTTTAAAGAGGGGTAAACGCTTTGACCTGGAGCTATGAGCCAGTGAGGCCACAAATGGGGGACCTCATCCCCATGAGATTTGAACCTTGATGGCAAGGATTCATTTTCATTAAGTGTAGCATGTCTCCAAAATATTGAGAAAAATAAACAATTCATAATGACATTTTTCCTTTGTTTGTTTTTTTTTAAAAGAGGGGTAAACGCTTTGACTTGGAGCTATGAACCAATGAGGCCACAAATAGGGGACCTCATCCCCATTGGATTTGAACCTTGATGGCAAGGATAATAACTTAAATAATATTTTTTTTGAAAAATAATGAATTATAATTAATAAAGCACATATATTTAAGAAAAGGGTTGTAATTTGCAATTGAAAGAAATAAGGTAAAATATATTTATTGAAAAAACATATTGTGCTTGATAATATAAAAGTCTATAATAGTTTATATAATGTGAATAAATTTGTTATGTATGAATAAAATCATAGCTTTTTATCAATAATAGCTAATTTGGTCAATGTAAAGACCTTATAAAATAATCATTGATGAGATAAGTATTACGACCTTCATTTTCTTCATGATCAACTTTGACTTCTTCCAAAATGTCTAGAAAAATAGCTATTCTATTAAATATCTCCCTTGCTTTTTCTATAACATATCTCATTCTCAAAATTTCCTTATTCGAGATAAAATCAATTCCTGTTGCCACATTTTCAAAATGTGGAAGCAATTTATAAGAACTCTCCAATGTAGATTTTTCACATTTATCAATAATAGTTTGAAGGGATCCATCAGAGTTCACTGAGCCAACTGGACTTGGCATAATGATTTCAAACTCATTGTCAGAGTGGTTCATTATATTAGTATTATATCCTTAGAAAGAACATAAAAGGTTATAAATTAAAATTTATTGCATGTAATTTATCATATATGGTGGCTTTGAAATATATAGAGCATGTACACAGAAGAAAAAATGATTCACAGTAAAGAAAAATCATTATATTCATTTTTTAATTTAAACAAAAATAAAACTAATTATAGAGTTAAATACATCAATATTCTCAATTGCGTCTTATACATTATAGAGTGCATGTGGTCATCTAAAAACTTTGATTTTAAATTGTAAATTATCAAAGTTTGTTAATTAATTATGAGATATATTAAATAATTAGAAATAAATAAAAATATTATATATATTATAATATGAGTTACAACAAAAGTAAATACAAACATGAATGAATTTTTTTTTCCATTTGAAATTGTTTGTCCAAATTATTTTAAGAAATAGGATATTGAAATTGATTACAATAGTATCAAGAATCAATCATTTGAATCTGAATCAGTGCTCATCTAGAATGCCATCAGTGCTAGCCTTTGTCATATCTTGCACAATTGGGGGGTTAGCAACATTTATAGAAACAACCTTAACTAGGAAGGAGATCATTTTGGGGGAAGGCACCCTATCCATTGTATCAGGGACCTGATCACCAATAAGGTCCACACACCCAGATCAAAAATCACTGTAATATATGTCACTTCCTTACTCTCCTTTCCATCTCCCAAATCTAAACTCTTGTAGAGTCCAAAACCTCCTCTTCCATCCCCTCAATATCTCCCTCGCCAAAGTTAACCACTTTTTCTTTTATCCTCCATTTGGGGCAGCCAAAATCCTCTGAATCTGACTCCTCCTCCTACGAGGCTCCCTCCCTCAACTTCCTCTTAGCATTAGATTTTTCTAACCTCCTCAACCTTCTCCTAACCCCTCCTCGCTCTTCTTCTAACTCAACCAACTCCTTCTCCTTTCCTTTATCCTTTCTCCCTCTTTTCCCTATGGGGGAGGGGTTCATTGGGGACCCACTAGGTGAAGGTTGTTGGGTAGGGACTTTTGGACCCATAATCTTAAGAGGAACCATTTGGGGTTGTAGGTTTAGGTGGGTAGGAATGTCAATTTCCACAATCCTAGGGGGGACCAAGGCGATGTGGAATTGATATAGCCTGAAGATTAAACCTTGATGTAAAATAGTAAAATTAAACCACTTTTTCATTTTTTCTTTCACATCAACAATAATATCCTTTAAATCATGCATCAAGAAGAAAGGAAGCAAGATAAAATCTTGGTGACGAAAATGATTAGGGAGAGGAAAGTGATAGTAATAGTAGACTCCATACCTTCCTTCCAGGGTTAGATATTTCATCAAAACCAAACAAACCTCATTCCACAGGTCAAGAAGTTTTTCCCGCATGAAACCACCTCTATGACATATTAGTTCCTTACCATCTTTGAAAAAACATTGTAGATGCACATCATTTGTCACCCTTGTCACTTTCTACCATTTCCTACCCTTCATGGCCAAACCTGTCGCTAGAGCAATCACGTCCTCCAAAACATGAAAAGAGATACCATTAATTGTGACTCTACTGTTCTCCTAAGAGTTAACAAACTACATAGAGTAATTATCGTCATGCTCATTAAGAGCCTCCATAAATAGGACAAAATCACTCTCCTTCAATAAGTACCAAACCAAAGGCTTCCTCTTATTTTCATCGATCATAGCTAGTTCAATGCACAAAAAATCCCCACCCATCTCTGAAATTTTTTCTCCCTCATTCTCTTCTAAATCTAAACACAATTTTTAAAAAAAGACTTCATACTTAGGTAGAAAAACCCAGAAGCAGAAGTGATAATCACAATTAATAGCAATAATGAAAGTTACCAACTTAGCAAGAAAGATCATGTGTCAGCTGCCACGATCTATTCCCCAATCATTTCCATCATTCCCAATGCACTTTAACTGTTTAAAAAATAATTCTTTTGTCTACACAATGTACAAAGACACATATAGGGAGATAAATAAAAAACCCCCATTTCAAACTTCCAATTTTTGGGCCATGTGTTCTTATTATCATCTGTACTCTGCCACTTACTCTTGAAGTACATGACGTCTCCGCCAACTTAGCAACACAATACAAAATATCTAGCTAGGACTCATCATTATTCACTTTTTGGTTCAATAAATTTCTTATGAAATTTGGCAATGCATTCAAATTCCTCCAACATCTAAGCCCCTTCGCTTGTAATCCAATTGTCGCCATTCTGTCTACCATGCTATTTCCCTCCCAAAATATGTGATTCAAATCAAACCTATTAAGAAAGCTTAATAAGTACTTGATATCATCAATCACACATTTGATGGCCCATCCTTCCCTCATGTTACCTTTAATAGTCTCAATTATAATTTTAGAATCTCCTTCAATTTGCACTTCCCTCCATCCCACACTTATGACCAATTTTAAGCCCCAATATAGTGCCATCACCTCCACAATATTATTTGAAACTTTTCCTAACTAACCAACATATTTCAACAACATCCTTCCCTCACTATCTCTAACAATCCCTCCAGCCCTTGAGCCCTCCTTTCTTCCAGCACTGTCAAAATCAAGGTTAACCCAATTGTTAGGTGGGGGTTTCCACCGGGTTCTTTTTCTTGCCATAAGATTAGAATTATCAATCTCTATGATCCCTTCCCACAATGACCAGCACTTGCACACTCTAACCTCAAGGGTGGATGGGGGGAACACCAATTTCCTCTACTTACTGCAACTAATGTTCTCCATTATCAATTTGTAGATCCCTCCCACCACAACATTCACTTCTCTCTCCTCATTCCTAAACACCATATTATTCCTCTCTTTCCAAATTCCGCAACAAATATGATGGGGAATTATTTTGCACATACTAATAAGAAGGGGGTGGGTAAAGGGGTCTTGCCAGTTCATCACAAATCGCCCCATGTCCACATTAAACACCCAGTTCACTTGCAACTAAATACGACTATGTTGAATTAAGTTTAAAATTAGGGTATGATAGGGTTTAGGGATAGATTTGATATTTATTTAATATTAGGGAGTCTTATTGGATTTAGACTAGTTTATTTGTTTCCCTTTATTTACTTTCTAACTCGAGGTCATGTGTCTCACAGTCTCCCCCTTTTCCCACTCCTTCATAGATGTCCCCTGCCTACTCTCACCATCTTTTCCTCCAATTTGCCCTCTATTTGTACCTCATGCATATCCCACACACTCTCAAATTTCCTTTAGTATTTTTTAACGTTTGACTTGGCTAGCTTGCACTTAATTAAATTTTGACATATTTTTTTAATATGGTTTACTATTTTGAAAAATATTTTATTGGGTATATAATATAGGGTAAGTTATTTGATTTGATGGTTAGGTTTAGATTATAGTTTGTCTTAATATTCAATTGGGAAATGTGTGGACTACATTTAAATTTTTATGTTCATATTTTGATAAGATTCGGTTTACCATTGTGGGACAATGTGGTATTTGGGTTGATGGTTAGGTTTAGGTTATAATTTATCTTATTATTGAATTATGAAAAGGAATATAATTTATTTTCATTTATAATTATCATTTTAAGTTCAAATTTATGTAGGACTATGTTGAATTAAGTTCAAAATTAGGGTGTGATAGGGTATAGGGATAGAGTTTATATTTATTTAATATTAGGGAGTCAAAATGTATTCACTCTAGTTTATTTTTTGCCCTATATTTACCTTCTAACTCTAGGTCATGTCTCTCTCTCTCTCTCTCTCTCTCTCTCTCTCTCTCTCTCTCTCTCTCTCTCTCTCTCTCTCTCTCTCTCTCCCCCTCTCTCTCTCTCTCCCTTTTCCCACTCTTTCATAGATGTCCCTTGTGTTCTCTCTCTCTCTCTCTCTCTCTCTCTCTCTCTCTCTCTCTCTCTCTCTCTCTCTCTGTGTCTCTCTCTCTCTCTCTCTCTCTCTCTCTCTCACACACACACACACACACACACACACACACACACACACACACATCTCCCTTCTAACAATATTTTATCTATTTATATTTAATAATAATCTAGTTTAATGATTGATTTTTTTAAAAATTATTTATATATATGATTCAATATATCCAATTGCTTTAATGTTACAAAGTAATATTTTTTGTAGATAATATGTGATCAAAAATCTTGAAGCAAAAATTAGAGTACAATCTACTCAAAAAATACAACAAAGAATAATAAAGTTTTTAAACATAATGATGTTTAATAAATAAATGAATATCTTTAATTGAAAACTTAATTCTAGATCTTATTATATTAGCAAAAAAATATTTTTTGTGAAAAATAATGAATTATAATTAATAAAGCACATATATTTAAGAAAAGGGTTGCAATTTGCAATTGAAAGAAATAAGGTAAAACATATTTATTGAAAAAACATATTGTGCTTGATAATATAAAAGTCTATAATAGTTTATATAATGTGAATAAATTTTTTATGTATGAATAAAATCATAACTTTTTATCAATAATAGCTAATTTGGTCGATGTAAAGACCTTATAAAATAATCATTGATGAGATAAGTATTACGACCTTCATTTTCATCATGATCAGCTTTGACTTCTTCCAAAATGTCTAGAAAAATAGCTATTCTATTAAATATCTCCCTTACTTTTTCTATAACATATCTCATTCTAAAAATTTCATTATTCAAGATAAAATCAATTCCTGTTGCCAGATTTTCGAAATATGGAAGAAATTTAAAAGAACTCTCCAATGTAAATTTTTCACATTTATCAATAATAGTTTGAAGGTATCCATCAGAGTTCACTGAGCTAACTGGACTTGGCATAATGATTTCAAACTCATTGTCAGAGTGGTTCATTATATTAGTATTATATCCTTAGAAAGAACATAAAAGGTTATAAATTAAAATTTATTGCATGTAATTTATCATCTATGGTGGCTCTGAAATATATAGAGCATGTACACAAAAGAAAAAATGATTCACAATAAAGAAAAATCATTATATTCATTTTTAATTTAAACACAAATAAAACTAATTATAGAGTTAAATACATCAATATTCTCAATTGTGTCTTATACATTATAGAGTGCATGTGGTCATCTAAAAACTTTGATTTTAAATTGTAAATTATCAAAGTTTGTTAATTAATTATGAGATATATTAAATAAGTAGAAATAAATAAAAATATTATATATATTATAATATGAGGTACAACAAAAGTAAATACAAACATGAATGAAATTTTTTTTCCATTTGAAATTGTTTGTCCAAATTATTTTAAGAAATAGGATATTGAAATTGATTACAATAGTATCAAGAATCAATCATTTGAATCTGAATCAGTAAATTCATTACAATGAATCATATTTCTTCGAAGTAGGTCATGTGTATCGGGATCCAACACATCAAACTAATATAGGTTCTCAAAGGTTCTTTGTCTCATATATGAAGTACCATTATTTGAATGTCTCAGTACAAAAATTCACAGATTGATTGCGCCTATGTAGGTGCCTATTCTATAACAATTTTTTTGATTCTTTCATGAAATGGAAGATTCAAAAAAAAAACCTTGATGCCCCCATCTGTCAACCACATGTCGATTCCAAGGTGTATCTTGTAATCTAGAAAATTGTATACAAAAAATTTGGTCATGATAGTGATATTTCTCTAGACCTTGAGTACTAATTTACGGAGCTTGAAGCATTATTTTCAACCAATGAGAACCATTTTCATTTGAATCTATAGGCTAAGGAGCTTGTTCTAAATGTATTTGGTAGGAAGAAAGTATAATTCAATGGGATTAGACACCTCACAATAAACCAATTTATCAAAAATAGGATCTCTATAGAAATGGTTGAAATTTCAAAGAGATGGAGGATGAAATCTAAGAAAACCTACTTCTAGAGATTTCTTTTTGAAGATAAATATTTTCCCCTTTATTTACCATGAATTCTTCTAAGATCAACATACTTGTAGAATTCATCAGTTCTAATTGTTCTTTGCCTTAGCATTTATTTTTGAAATATTTGAAACAAAGAAAAGAAAAGAAAAATGATTGCATAAAAGAAAATGAAAAAAAAAAAAAAAAAATTATTAAAAAACTTGAAAGAGTACTTGTTGAGTGGAATAATTTGACAAAAATAATTCAAAATATGTTCTTTTAAAATAATTATAATTTGCAGTTTAACAAGTACCAATACCAAAGAATGATAGAATTTTTTTTTACTATCCTTCCAAAAAAAAGAGCACGTACAACATCTCAATAAATGATGAATATTATATTTTCATAGAACAACTATTTACAAATGATTTTACAATTGCAATACGGCAAGAAAAAAATGTACCTATTGCAGTCAAAGTTACTATAATATTAAAGAGAAATGTTTTATGACATTTTTTATGTTTCTCTAAGCCTTCGTTCTTCTACTTTTCTTTTTTCAATTTGCTTTCCCTTTTTCATTTTCTCATACTGATCATAGGAAAATAGTGGCATTATCCTTAATCTCTATAATAATTTTACATGAGAAATTGCAACAAATGTCATTCTTGTTCTCTCTATTGGACCTATATCAATAGTTGCTTTTTCAAGTGTTAAACCTTGAGATTTGTGTATTGTCAATGCCCAAGCCAATCACAAAGGTATTTTAGTTGTACAACCTCTTTGTGCTAGATATATTGGAACTAATTTTGGATTTATTCATTGAAAGGGAATCCAGAGTAAGTGTAAAATATCACCAGTACATACAAGGGTAATTCTGGTGGCATGCTTTGTGGTTTGTACACAATCTCATGAACAAAACCTAGAGCATCATTTACAAGTCATGCTTCTACCCATAAATTGTAATTCAACATTACCTTGCATTCTTTGAGATCAACAATTCCATCTATATAATTGTCATCTACTCCAGTAATATTTGATACTTTAGTTGCAATAATACATGCAAGAGGTTCTCTAAGATAATGTAACATACTTCTATTATAAATGTGAACATTATCATTTGTCGAAAAAAATGAATATTTTTATCAAAATCATCATTTATTTCTAGAATAATATTACTCCTTATTCTCAACATCAATAAATTACAATCCATAATTATGAGATTTGCATCTCTAAGATTGGTGAGTAACTGACAATTTTTTTTTTTGTTCTGGGTCTTGTCCATCTCGCCTAAAAAGATTTTCTAATGTGACCACCTTTTTGAATTCTTCAAATAGTAGCTTTTCTCTTCTAAAACTTGCATATGGTACTTTGTCATTTACTGGAGGTAGTTGTCCAAGGTCTCCAACTAAAATGATTGAAATTCCTATAAAAATAACAAACATTTATCAATTCATTAGATTTTAAATATAATATTTTTATATACCATGAATTATAATAATAATTTAACAAATGAAAATAGATGAACACCTCCAAAGTTGGGATTGGATTTATGAGGAAATGCCTGATGAAGCCTTGAGTCAATATTCTCAAGTAGCTTCTCCCCAATAAAGCTCATTTCATCTATCAATATGTATTTAATATGACTCATTTCCTCCTAAAAACTTGTCAAAGGTGTTCCTTCTAGTTGCATGAAATCCTTAGCCAGAATTTTCAACTTTGAATGTATTGTTGATCCACCAATGTTAAATGTTGCTACTCCAGTTAGTACGAGGAGCAGTAGAGGCGAGTGATTTGGCATTGTAGCTTGTTTTAGACATTTACTAATTCCACCAATCAAATATGACTTTCATGTACCTACAGTTCCTTGAACAATCATATACAATGGATCCACACTCTTACCCACTTGATAGTGTGCCATAATGATGTTGAATACCTTTTTTTGTCTCTCGCTAAATTATTTTGTGTTGATATTCTGTTGTATGGAAAAATTTGAAACCAATCCATTTTCTCTCATTCTAGTGATAAAATTTATCATCACATTAACCTATGTGTATTTGACCAATTATACTATCTACCTATATCCCTTCATCCCAACATATCAATTTCAAAAATTTGCATTGCTTATCCATGATGCAACCATGAAATTATTTTCCATTCATGCTTTGTAGTATTAACCTAACCAATAATATTGTCTTCACTTTTTTATTCAATTATTCATTTAATATGACATGGAACATAGTTAAATGACTCCCAAATTAAAATGATGGTGTTATTATCTTCACCAATATCAATTGAAATTTCTCTGAACGACTTGGACAAAAGCAACTCTAAGAAAAAAAAGTCAACAAACTTTTTAGACTAGCACATTGGAATAGTTATAAATCTTGGATATACCCCAACAATTGCATTCTTCTATCTTCTTTTCCACTTGTTTTCATTTTTCTATCCTTGTTAAGTATCCAGGATCTAAAGGCATCAATCAATGACAATTTTCCATAGAGCTGGGTCTCCTTCTATATGCATCAATAAAGGATTTTTTTGGCTCCTCACTCTCACCTTCATGTGTTTTTGTTACCAGTTTGAAAATTTTGCAAGAAACATTTAGATAAACAAATTTTCTACTACATTCAACCAATAGAAGTTCTAGTAGCAGATGACATGTCTCTTGAGCTCCAACATCTCTTTCAACTATAGTGTCAGTTAAAAGTTTCCTATACACCTTTGAGGCAAAGTCATCAAGATTCTCCATATTTTCCAAACGCATTAGCATTTGATGGTAGGTTTATGAGTTTCTCTCTGCCTTTGCTACATATTTTGCAATGTACCTAATAACTGGATGCTTTGACAGAATTGGCTGCCAATCAATATAAGCTCTCCAAAACTAGAGTATGTAATGATTGTGTGAGTTAACTCTATCATCATTTCTAGCAGGCTCAAACTTCTTTTCACAAGTTTCAATGTCCTCATATAACCTTGAACCATATAGATTTAAAGGCCAGGGGGCATTATACCTATATAATTGGAATATTTTTTTTTATATTATACTAAATAGTCACTAAATTTATTTTCTATATGAAATACACCATTGAAATGATTTCTACCTACAAGCCATTTTTCCTTTCTTTTTCCTAAGACATGCACCCTCCTTACACATTGTATGCCTTTCAACAGTATTTATAATTTCTTCATAATCTCGAACAAAATCTACATCCATAAGTTGTCTCGTGTCTCTTAAGCATGGATATTGTGAAATTTTTTTAAATGCCTAAATCAAATCACATTCAATTTAAAAATTGTTCAACATAGAAATCAAAAACTCTATATTAAGCCAAACACAATTTATAAACTTATTGTAGATATACCTACATGATATGTTTCTGAGAATTAACACTTGGGTTCCATGCATGAACAATATTTTCAAAATAATTTCTAGCTTCGTTTACCTATTCCTCATTATGACAATCTATTAAATCCATTAAAAACCATGTACCTGTGTAGACCCACTATATTTCCATTCATATCTAGACCAAAAGTCTTTAACCTTCAATCCATTTTCTAATAATTCTTTTCAAAGCATAGTATGTCTAAAGTGCATGTAGTAAGTGACAATGTGAGGGTAGTCAATAACATTTTCTCTTCTCCAATTATGGGCTTCTCTTGGGTTAGTTGGTTGAGCTCTTGGCATTAGTGCATGTAAATTAGGAAAATACATATCAATTGCACTTAATGTAATGAAAATTGTAGGTATCCCTAACTGCCTAAGAATGTCAAATAATTCTCCTTGAATCTTAGTCCAATATGACCTTGTCCCTCACAAAGTTGTTCCAAATTGCATTAATTTATCAGCAACATGAGAATTCGACACATGTTCCATATGTTCTCTCAATTCATCTATGATAATTGGCAATTCTTGGATATGTCTATTTTCAAATATAGAATTGGAATTTTGTGCTTGATGTCTCATTATCATGTTCAAAATGTAATACCAAAATCTCAGATGTTTCCCAAATCTATTATCTCTGAATCAAATAAGATGTTTCACATATTCATTTAGAATTACTCATCTTAATCGTGGCTCTACTCACTCACAATCTTCTTTAGGGAACAATGTAGGAAAAACCTTATCCAATAGTCTCGGTGTTTCATATTCATTCACTAGAGATGCACCAACTGATGGCCAATCTATGAACCTTAAAGGATCAATATTTGGGTTTTTAACCCATGTTTGGATCAATTCCATTTCTCTTTGAAGGTTTGGTGGTCATGTTGACATTGATGTCATGTAATTTATGTTGTCATCATTTTCCTCTATTTTAGGTTCTACTAACAAGATATAATTTAATTACGAGTCAAACTCAACATGAACTATCTTTATCTTATTGAAAATACTACAATCTCTCTCTTGATCAACATTATCCAAAGAATGATCATCTACTTTGACATCAGAATAAAATTTATCATTATTAATCTTATACTTTAGTGTAGCATATACCCGATCTCTTTTGATTGTAAAGTCATAATTTGTACCTCATTGATCCTTTTTTCGGACAATTATCATTGGCAACTCTTTAATTGAGTGTGGAAGAGTTTTATATATTCTTTCTATATCTTGGGGAAAGCTTATTATATGTCCTTTGTATTTATATCATCCCCCTATTTAATGTGTGACCTGCAATATTGGACTGACACGTGAAATAAACATGTCTTCTACTTAAGTTAAATTTGAAAGTTACTTTGGTTGTGAGACTAGATCCATATTGTTCGATGTAGAGAACCTGTTATTTCATTTTTCTTGTTGACATCTTGAACACATCGAACCTTCTCTTGAACATCTTACTTTTATGCTAGGATAGCATTCTTGATGCATATAGCACATTTCTGGGTATATCAAACTATCAAGTTGATGTTCAAAAATTAATTGAAGGTTATGAAAACTATTCCCAAAGAATTCATGATAATTCTCATGCATTTGTACATTACAACTATGAATTGTTTCATTCTTGTTTTGAAGTTACAGTGCTTGTACTATATTGTCTGCCCTTCTTCTATCACTTCTTTTTCTTTCTTATTGGTTTCGGTTCAACCTTTGATGTTCCCTTTCTATATCATTCATTTGTTCATGACGTCTCTTTCTATATTCCCTTTGATAATTGCTTCTATATTCTCTTTCCTCTATGGCAGATTGTGTATTTATATTTCTAGTACAATTGTGTGTCTCAATATCTATTTTAGGCACTATGTTTTGTTGTGTAATCATTGTACAATCCATTTCACTCACATTTCCATCTACTACATTTCCATTATTCATTCCTACAATACTTGTTACTTCACTTTCTTTGACGATTCCTTTGCTAGGGTACAAACTTTGAATTTCTCCTTTAGTTTCATTCCTTTGATCTTGTTCTCTTCTTTTATACTCTCCTACACTTCTTTGTCTTTCTTTTTTGTTTTGGTTCAACCTTTGATGTTCCATTTCCATATCATTAATTTGTTCATGGTGTCTCTTTCTATATTCCCTTTGATAATTTCCTCTATATTCTCTTCCCTCTATGGCAGATTGAATATTTATATTTATAGTACAATTGTGTTGGTCAATTTCCATTTCAGGAACTATGTGTTGTAGTAGAGTTATTTTACAATCCATTTCACTCACATTTCCATCTATCAAATTGTCATTATTCATTCCTACAACATTTTTTCTTCACTTTTTTTTTCAAGTCATTGGCCAGGGTACAAAATTTGAATTTCTCCTTCAATTTCTTTCCTTTGATCTTGTTCTCTTCTTTTATAATATCCTTCATATTTCCTCATACATTTAGTTTCATGTCTACTAGAGTGAAAGTCATAACTTATTGTTTGGAGATGATTCCCATTTTCTTCTTTGATGGAAACCCTTTTTTGTGGACATATAAAATCGGGCATAATATTTATATTTCCTTGAATAATCTTTGTATAATGTAATTCTTCATACAGTCTTGTTATTTATCTTCTAACATATCTTTCCCTGTCTTTTTCATTACGAATGAAATGTCAATTTTCCCTTTATATAGCACTCATTTGTTCTTGTTTTCGTCATCTATACTCTCTTCGATACTCCCTTCTATGTTGTCTTTGTTCTTCATCTGTTTGAGCTCCATGTGTCATTACTATGAACATCAACTAATTAAATAAGTATATTTCTAATATAAGATTAAATTATGTGATATTTAATATAGATAATTTGAAAAAAAAAGTTTAAAAAAAATACTATTAGATAATTGTAGACAAATTTAGAACTTAGATATTATCAACCGCAATTAATCTAAAATAAGAAAATTAACTTAAAGTTGATATATAATATGTATTTATCAAAATATACTATACAAGATACTACTGATTTATCTAACTCTTTTTTCTTAAAAATCATTTTAAAAGTTAGTATTCTATTATCCATGCAATTAGTAAATAATGATAATTTATTAACACCCAATTTATTTAATTTAAAAAAATAATGTATAAAATTTAACATACAAAACATGATTCATTTATTCATGTGATATACAAAATTGACACATAAATATATATAATGTACAAAAAGAAATATTTTTTCTTCAAATAAAAGAAATCATTACATTGTAAAAGACACGTTTTGAATGAAATTTATTGCATAAAAATATCTTTCCAAGATAGTGTATATGAACAATGTGCCTCCATCAAAGCATTACAAAATTCCCCATAAAGAAATAAAAATGATATAACACCAATATGTCTATTCAATCAAATTGTCAATGTACTATTTACATGACAAATTTTGAATTGAGTTTTGAAATTGTTGAAAAATGTGTTCTTTAGATCAAACATTCAATGGACATTCCCAATAAGGACACCCAAGATCTTCTCCAAATATCTGAATCAGTGACAAACTATTTTTTGACATATCCTTAAATGAATTCATTTTCTTGTTACAGGTTAAAAGTATCATTTTCCTCATGTTAAGTGCTATAAGCCGCTCTGAAAGAATTTCTTTACTATGTAAAATACCCAAATCTTTTATCTAGACATGGGAGGATTTTGTCAATGCTCTCAAAATTAGATTTATTTGTGTACAAACCAATAACTCTTTTCTAGTTTTTTCATCTACATCCACCCCATCATTTTCAATCTCCATAATGTTATCATAACATTTTAGCCCCCTATTTATGAATGGTCTACCCAACATTGAAGTTAATATTTCCATTCTATAAATGCGCAACATATTGCTTCTTTGTCTAGATTATGAGGCAATGGCAAGGACTGTGAAGGAGAAGAGATAGTGCAATGGACAACTTCAACTAAGTTATAACTTGTAGACTATTTAGGTGAAATTTGGGGATGAAAATTAGAAGTTGAATGTATAAAATGTGAGCCATGGGAAATTGATTCTTGTAATATTGTCATAGTAACACATTCTTCCTCTAATCTTTTCCTTTTCAAAAGATTTGCACCATCACTAAAATTTCTATGCATTGCATGCAGACATGTGTACTTTGAAGAAACTAGATCAACCTCTTTTACTATCCTTGGAGTCATACGTGTATCATCATTGATCATAATTACATCATCTAGATTAGAGCCCTCTATAATATGTGGTGCAATCTAATAACTCAGCATAGGTATTGAAGTTAAAGGATATGGCCTTTGTAACCACTCCATGGACATAAGAATGACTCTCATAGTCCTATTTTCAATCGATGTATCCTGAAGAATGTACCAATTAACTCTTGGGATATCTTTTGCTGAAATATTTTCTATAGGAAATAGTGGACTTAATTGATTCCCATCCTCTTTCATGTCTTCATCTATATTCTTAAATTTACATGCTCTCATCACATCAATGCTTAACCTGCAATTTTCTCAAATCAAAATTTCTAAATCATGCTGACAGTTTGCCCAGTGGTCTTCCAAACATGGTAAATGTTTGTAATTGCTCCCTCAAGATAGGCTATATATACCTACTAGGTCAAAATTACATCTTCCATTTCCAAACTTATGGATATGAGAAGGGGATAAATCTCCTTCTCATATTTCAGCAACATCTTTATCTATACATGAATAACAACCAGTTGTAATTGAAAATTCAAGAAAATTGGTTACCATTTCACCATAATTTTTTATGACATCCAAAATCTGTCTACACAATTCAACTAAAAAGATTCTTTTTGAAGGATACCTCGGTAATTTTAATGGTATACCATGATAACTAGAAATTCTTATGTATGAAAAAGTTTGAAATTGAACATACCAATTTCCAAAATTTATTATTTCATTGTATGCTTCTATTGATATCATTTTCCCTGAATCATTTTAAAGTTTTATTATTATGCAATATAAGAATGCATCATTCACTTTGCAAAAATGTCTTTCACTTTCTATAAGTTCTAACTGTTGAAAACATTTATACACCCTTGGCTTTCTACCGTTAATATGTCCAACCCTTGTGAGACCTAGGTATTTCCCATACAAAGCCAACAGGTACACCACATAGGGTGTCATGTAGAATTTCTTAGTCAATAAAACATTCACTAACTACTTGTCTAGGTTATCACTGATTATTGTAGCCCAATCTATTTGTTTTATTTCTATAATTTTCATGATAAATAGACACATCCATGATTCAAAATTATTTGCCTCTTTATGTCCATGCAACCTATGCAAGAGTGCGATGTAAACTTTTGCCTCTTCCCTAAACTAAAATTTATGCTGCCCTCTTGCCATCTTCTTAACATTGATATTTTGTTGAAGCAACAATCTTTCATTAACAAAACAAGTAGCCTTTTTTTACTTTTTTCTTTTTTCTCATATAATACTCATTACCTCTTTGTAAATCCATGGTCTCATATTTAGAATGTTCTTATATGAAGAACATTTTTCATATTATGATAGGGCTAATATCCAAAATGGTTTCTACATTTGGAGTGAAGATCTTTCTTTTCTCTTTATCATAACATCGTGCACATTGTAAAACTAAGTCCGTTGACTACATAGAATTATGGAATGCTACTGCTTCAACTAAACTAGAAGCTACCAAGCCTTGCAATGAAATTGAAGTCTACTCCACATTTCTTATTCTTTCAATGAATCTAATATGTCAACATGACCTAAGTCAGTATCCTGTATCTCCTCAAATGTAGAAGAAAATAAAGACTAACAAAATCTTTTGTTATATTTGAACTTCACTACAAATGATATTACAATTGTTTGGAGAAAAGAGAAAATATGAAATTTACAAAACAAAAAATACAATAATGAGAAACCAAACTAAAATTTAAAAATAAAAAATATTTTTTTGAATACATTAAAACATCAATATTTCTCATGAATTACATACTAATATAAGTTATAATTTAATTTAAATAATAAACTTTAAGACTTCAAATTATATATATATATATATATATATATATATATATATATATATATATATATATATATATATATATATATATATATATATATATATATATATATATATATATATATATATATATATATATATATATATATATATATATATATATATATTGAATAGCATGAAATACTAGAAGATACAAGTAGTGATGATAATATATGGAGCAATCAAAAAATTGTTGAGATACCTATTTCAAAACAAATCAAAGGAAGAATTTTCAATTTAAAAAGATTTTATAATATATATCTAAATATCTTTTGAAATAAGCATTTAAAAATTTACACCTACTAATACCAAGATTTTCTCCTCAAATACCTACATTCAATTTTAAAGAGTTCTAAAATTTCAAATTGAAACATCAACTATGTTGAAACCTTAAATTATTAATTAAGAATTTTTCTTAAAATATTTGATTGCATGCCTTAGAAACTAAGCTGAAACTCATAAATCTTCCATCTAAAAGATCTAAAATATTCAAGTGAAACTATTTTCAATTATTTTGAACTCTAAATATTCTTGTGGAATATGATTTACTTTATCTTTTAACATATGATTGACACAAGAACTTTATGTATGTATGTATGGATGTATGTATGTGTATATATATGTATGCATGTATATATATATGCATGTGTGTGTGTGTGTGTATATATATATATACATATATGTATATATATGTGTGTGTATATACATACATACATACATACATACATACATATATATATATATATATATGTATGTATGTATGTATGTATGTATGTATGTATGTATGTATGTATGTATGTATGTATATGAATACATACATACATACATACATACATACATATATACATACATATATATACATATATCTATATACATACATACATACATATATATATATATATATATATCTAAATATATATACATACATACATACATATATATATATATATATATATATATATATATATATATATATATATATATATATATATATATATATATATATATACACATCTATACATACACACACACACACACATTTTAATCAAATGTGAGCCCTCCACTAAAATATATATAAATATCCTGATTCAAATTTTCAATTAGGAAAGAAACAGGAAGAAAATTCAATATCCTTGCCAAAATAAAACATGAAGGGAAAGAGAAGAAAGATGATGAAGCTAAACACCCATCAACAAGTTGGGGAAGAGCTGCAAGAAGAGGTCAACACTAACAATCTGAATAAACAAGTTTGGATGATAATAAATTTTCCAATTTGAGAAACAAGTTTGAGATCTGGTCTACTAAAAATGATTCGATAAAGTTGCCATCACAACCAATATTAGATAAACAGTCAACCACCTTGTTACCTTCTCTAAGCATGTGAGTGATGCATATATCCTAAAAAGAATGAAGTAATTGCCAAATCTAATTAATAACATATCGAAGCTGCACCAAAAATGAATTTTATTGGTTGTGCATGCATTAATTACCACAAGAGAATCCCCTTCAATCTGGATTTTAGAAAAACCAACCTTCTTTGCTAAAACTAAACTGTGAAGAAGTGCATGTGCCTCTACCATGTTGTTCATGCTAAGATTGATGGGAGAAGCCTTAACTACTATAACACCCAACCAAGGGATCCAAAATAATTAACCCAAAGTTTCACTAAGTTTGGTAGAATTTTTTTTTTTTAAAACATGAAAGATAAACTATTCACATCAAACACATATTAGCAGAAGCAATAACACCCATTCAACTGAAAGCACATAAACATACATAATAGGTTACATTCCTTAAGGATCCCATGACGTTGAATCACATTTAAATTAACTAATACTAAGTCCATCAAATACCACATCCATAAGGAAGAATAATGGAAATTCCAATGTCCTTAAAAAAATATACATTTTTTCTGAATGCCTCTTGACAAATTAATTTCAGAATACTCAATCATCCACTATACATGTCATAGGGTATGAAAGGCTTAAAAGAATATACATATGTGAAAATAAAGTACATCATACTATTCTAATCCATGATGCAAGTGCAATAAAGTAAATGAAACCATTCAACATACATGAAATATCCACCATCATAAAAGATATAACATCCATTGTAAAAGATAACCATACATGATAAAACAAAACTAAGTGCATGGTTCCTCCCAACCATCAATGGCATCATTAGACCATCATGGGCCCTAGCCATCCTTCCATGCGCAACATCCTGAGCCACTGAAAAGATCATTGGTACTATCATAACAAGGATGTCACTCCTAAATCATGCTACAACATACGCATAAAGAAATCTAACATACTAGAATAGGACATAAGATGATCCTACAAAGTAGATAACATCCTCTATCATATGCTAATCATAAATATAAGGATATGTGTTAGTAAATAGCATCCATCATAATGATCCAAGAATAACATGAAGATATATGCCGAAAAAGCATGCTCCAGCCATATGTCTCGGGCAGATCTCAAATGGTAAGAATGAAAAAGCACTACCACCTGACCATGTGGGACCTAAATGGCCCACTCCCACCATGCCAAGGAGATAGTCTCAAGTTCAAAACAAGATGTCAACGCACATAGCACAAGTACTCTCCAAGTCTAGGAATCCTAAAAGTATACTAACTCAAAGGTTCCAACATAGATCAACATCTATACCTAGAGGCACACAAGACACGTAGGAAACCTACTATGTAAGCTGGAAAGTGTCATCACACAAATCACACTAGAGTTACCTTGGTAGTCTCTCAATAGACCCTGCCCCCATAATGATCCCTATGCAGCCACTAGTATCCTCTTGTACTAACAAGGCATACTATGGGATGCAAGGTTGCAACCAAGCATTCTCTCTACTGCCATCCTAGTCTATACTAGCCCTTGACACATGGGTGAGAACATACAATCAACTCTAATTAGAATCATTTAAGTCAGTATTAAGTGTAATTTTTTCACTTATTAAAAAACTTACAACGAGTTACCCTAGCAACCACTTAGGTCCCTAGCCCCCATTGCAAGCCACTTCTTGACACTACATATAGATAACCTACCCTAAGCCCATGAAATCAAAAATCATAGAATCACCTCAGTCCTATACAAGTGACTAGAAAGTAACATAAAGATAATCATAATAATCACATCAATTCTCTACAAGCAACTAAAAAGCATCAATTGATAGATCTTAATATCCATTGGTTCTCAATGAACAATCAAAAAATATCTCAAAATAATACTAATCAAAGACTTCCAAAATGGTCAAGTCAATCATGTCACAACATGACATCACCAAGATCAGAACAAAAACTTCAAACCCATCAACGTGACTGGAAGGTAATCCAAATATAAATAATCGATGACTCAAAAGTGGTTAAGTCAAGTATCTCACATACATATATCTTAACTTCACATAGGAAGACTGGAAGCAATAAAAATTAGTAAACCACACACATCATAGAGCATGCCATTGTGTTACCATGGTTGGGTTTAAAATGATCAAGATCAAACAACATCATATCACATCTCATAACCCTCGAGCCTCTGGTAGACATCCTATAACTGGTCAACAGTCTAGTCAACCCAAGAAAACCCAAAATAGATAGCATAGAGAAAACACAAAATACAAGCACATGTTTTGGTTTACCAGAATCACATGGTCGATTTAAATGTGGGGTTTCAATTTTTCCATTTCAAAGTTAGATATCAAGTGAAGGAATATTGTGCATTTTCCTTATAACTAACCCATGTATTTGTTTCAATAGATCAAAATTTTCCCCCTTAACTCTTTGAAACAATTTTCTAAAATGTTCTAAGAGTATTTACATATACATTATTTTGAAAATGACCCCCCCTTCAATATTTTAAAATCCTTTTTTTTCTATAATACTCTAGGAAGGATTATTCTTTAAAATCATTTATTGCTTTCAAATAACTCAATTTACAATTTTGAAATAGAAAATAATATCAATCTCAATAATTAGATAATTTACAAGCTTCATTAAAACATCCCCATAACCCTTAATTAATCTAATTTATATTAATTTTTAAATATAAACTATATCATTAATTGATACCTATTAACTTAATAACGAAGTAAAATTTTACTAGAAAATTATACAATAATTAATAATTAAAAATTATTAATATGTAATAATTAATATTTTTAAATTATTAATATTTAATAACAATAATTTTTAATATATAAATTTATTATTAAATTAATCTATAAAAAAATGGCGAATCAAAGCAGTTATGCAAAAAAAAGCAGACAAGCGCGAAACCTCAGGGCAATGAGAAAAACCCATCTGACAAATGCAAGTAGGTGTGTGAAGAAAAAAAAATGGTCAAATGAAGATTTCAAATGTCACAAGAGCCCTAGGATATTTCATTGCCAGAACTGAGAGAAAGGATTCAATTTAGGCAATATTCAATATGCACTAGAAACTGAAAATGCTTTCTCCATTCTGGTAGAACTAGACTTTCTTAGGGATCGAAAGCATGATATGCAATTGGAAGGGTGTGTTAGGTGAAGTTTGAAGATTGATTTTTGCCACACTAAACCTTTTAGCGCAAAATCCTCAAGTGTGTTCCAATCTAACCCAATTTTCACCATTGAAAGTCTAGACCATCAGATAAAGGTTTTTAACATGACCAAATACACATTTCCAAACAACCACGTGGCATCTCCAATTTCTTCTAGTTTGGCTAGGGTACCAATAAATTCTCTGTAATGGATGCACCCAATAACTCAACCCCTAAACCCTACCTTCCCCCATACCAAAGATCAACTAAGAAATCTGTTAAGAGTATGACATTCTCCCTAATGAATACACCCCAATTTTTAGATTCAACTGATACAATCCTAATTCAAAATGAAAAGTGTGAAAATGTGTGGTTGGAATGCAAAAGTCTTGGTATCTTTGCAATTTGGACTAGATCAAGAGAAGAAATGTTCTTCTTGTCCAATTGGTTGGAAGAAAACTACCGAGGTCAGGTAAGTATTTCTTACTTTGGTGATAATGTTCTTTATTTAAACTATTTTGAAAAGCTAGTTAGAGATGAACTGATTAATGTTTTTGAATGTATGTTTAATGGCTATGTTGTCAAATTCATTAAGTGGTCTTCTAATTTCAAATTAGAAGATTTAGATATTAAGTGTCCCACTTGGTTTTATATCTGATCCCTTCCTCCGAAATTAAATTAGATTGAAACACTTAAACTGATTGAATCTTCATTAGGAGATTTCATAGGAGTTGACACCTCATTTCAGTTTGACAATAACGTGAAATTATTAATAAATACCAAACTAAATCTTGAGTCTACATTACATAAAAATGTTAAAAGTAATAGGGCAACATATCAATTAAATCTAGACAAACACAAAGGTGTTATTTTAGAGATCATCAAAATCAAGGATCATTAGGGCATGGGACTCCAAAATCTCCCTCTTACTTTAGATTTTTGGATGACAGTTCCTTTGACCTTCCAACTAAGAAAAGAGATGGGTATTAAATTTGCAAATTTTGAATCTTACCCTTAGCCTGTAGTCAAAGCTTCAGATTAGAAGGATATGCGAAACTCAACAGAAGGAATTTCAATTGGTAATGATAGAGTAAAGTCCATTATTTTCAGTGAAGATTTTGTGGTTCTACACCAAGAGCAAGAGAGAAAAAAAAGCATAAGACTATGAAAAATAAGAAAGCAGCTAAAACTGTGGAACAATGGATGGAGGCAGAAAATATGGCAGAAATAACTAAGGAAAAAGATTTAGAAGAAGTAAATCAGAACTAGATAGCAAGTAGGGATAAGGGAATGTTAACAACTCCTACATCAATCATTGCTCAAATAGAAGATAAAGTCTAGGATAAGGAAGATCCACACAAAACTAGGAAGATAGTTTCAAGTGAAAAAATTGCAGATAACTCTCAAGCTAGGGCATCAGAAGGATTAGAGGGTATCGATGTGGTTCAAGTAGAAAATGATTTACTTTTTGCTTCTCCTAAAGATGTGGTGGGGGACACTGTAATAAAAAGGATAGTCAGGAAGCACAACAATAGGTTGATGATATAGATATAGAGATTGAGGAAACTGCTCCCAGTTACAAAGGGTTCAAAGTATCTTCTAAATTCTAGCAGACTCCAGAAGATCACATTACCTCCCCGTTTACTCCAGAGGATAAGCAGATAGATTTGTGGAATAAAGGTAATAAAATAGAAGGCTCCATTGTTATAGTGGTTCAAAATTTCTTAAACCAAGAAGAGGATCCCCTTCCTGAGGAAGTAACTCCTATAGCAAATAATAAAGAGCTAGAGCAGCTTTCTAAAGAGTTAATTCAAGGCTTTTGCTTTGACAATATCAACAATAGTGCAGCCTCCCAGAAGGAAAACTTGATACAAAAAATCATCAAACTAGGTGGAAATGTTTACACAACTAAGGATCTTCGAAAGGACATTTTTAGGATTGAGTTGGAGGATTATTTAATGAGACAACATGAGAATGGTGAAATAAATTCCAAAGTAAATAAGGAAAGGAACAAAGTAAGCATTGGTAATATGTCAGAGCTTAACTTTATGGATGAAGAAAGGAATGATATTGGATGTAAGATTCTTAGGGAATTAGAAAAGGAGTTTAGACGATCAGGGGATTGCAAAACTCCTTCAGCATATAGCCCAATTGATTATCAACAAGAACTCAACTTACATATGAATCGAGAAGGATTGAGTGTTCCAATATATGGTAAGCCAAAGGGGAAAAGAGGAAGGAAATCATTGAAGGAATTAAGAGAGGTTGATGGACTATGTAGAGAACAAATAAAAATTGATGATTTGATGAATATTGGGAAGGGGAAGTGCCTTCCCAAGGCACCATGAGGATAACTACTTGGAATGCTAGGGGCTTAAATGCCCCTAGCAAAAAGGGATTAATTAAACAATACCTAAAAAACTTTAATTTATAAATAATCTTAATTTAGGAAACAAAACTAAGCTAGTTTGAAGGCTTTAAACTAAATAAGATGTTAGGAATCTGGGAATCTATATTCCTAGAGGCATTAGGTGCATCTGGTGATTTTATCATCTGGAATTCCAAGAAAGTAAATTTACATTATTTAAAAGGCAGTAGCAACTAGATGTGTGCTAGTGTACAAAACCTAAAATCTAATTTGAAATTTATTTTATTAAATGTCTATGGTCCAAACAGTTATATAAGGAAAAAAGTTTTTTGGGATGAACTCAGTTAGATTTTCCTTAATTATAATGATAGTCCTATTATAGTGGCTGGTGACTTCAACACCATCTTTAGTTTCGATGAGAAAATTGGAGGTGTACAACACCTAGATCTATCTTCTTTTGAATTTAAAGCATGGATTGATAAACATAATATCATAGATATCCCTTTAAATAATGGTGCTTTCACGTGGAATAATAGAAGAAAAGATAATGCTTATGTTGCAGAAAAACTATATAGGTTCTTTATTTTAGGTAATTTAACATATTTCAATAAAAAAATTCAGTCCTTCATTCTACCATATGCAGGATCAGATCATTTGCCAGTTTTCATTGAGTTCACTAAACCCTTGAAACCTATTAGGAATCCATTTAAATGTGAAAAGACGTGGTTTCAAGATCCAAATTTTATGGAGCTTATTAGGACTTGGTTGTTACAGGAAAATTTTGAATGTTCTAAAATGTTTATCTTTAGTTCCAAGTTAAAATTGATTAAAGAAAATATATTAAGATGGAATAGAGTACATTTCAATAATATCATCAAAGAAAAGCTAGAAATTGAAGAAAAATTAAATAATTTGAATCAAGATATTATTAAGTATGGTATGAACAATGAGAGTTATTTTTTGGAAAAAGAGCTACTTGAGAAAGAAGAAGAGATTCTTTCCAAAGAGGAAACTTATTGGAGGCAAAAATGTAGGGATAAATGGTTGGATGAGGGAGATCGCAATACAAAATTCTTTCATAATTTAACTATTTATAACAGAGCTCAAAATAAGATTATTAGTACATCAAAAATCATCAAGGGATTTTTACGGAGAACCCTTAAGAGATAGCAGATACGTTTGTTTCTCACTTTGAGGGCTACTAAATAATTACGAGGGATCCAATAGGGAGGCTCAATCCAAAATGCTCAAATTTATCCCTAAATTGATTACTCCGAAGGAGAATAAAAATCCAATTAAACCTATCTCTCTGGAGGAGGTAAGATCTACCGTTTTTAATACGAATCCTAAAAAATCTCCTAGGCCTGATCATTTTCAAGCCTTTTTCTTCCAAAAGTACTAGAATATTTTGGGGGAGTACCTTTGGAAAGCAATTGAAGCATCAAGGGATAGAGGATCTCTATTAGCTGAAATTAATTATTCATTTTCACATTGATTCCTAAGAAGAATGGGCTCGAACATCCAAGAGACTTCCATCCTATTGACCTATGCAATATGATATACAATTTTTTTTCTAAAATCATGGCCAACAAGCTCAAAGATCTATTACCAAAACTGATATCTAAAGAATAGACAAGGTTTGTCCTAGGTAGATCTATTTTGGATGGTATATTCATGATCCAAGAAACTATCCATTTGGCATCTAAAAAAAAAAAAGCTTGTACATTTATGAAGTTAGATATTCAAAAGGCTTATGATATGGTTGATTTGTGTTTTCTTTGCAAGGTCCTCAAAGCTTTCAAATTTTTGCATTAATAAATCAACCTAATGTTCAAATTTATTTCCACTCCTAAGGTATCTATTCTCATTAATAGAATGCCTATCCATTATCTCAATCCCTTTTCATGATTATGGCTGAAGCCTTTGGTAGAGCAATCTTAGATGCATATATTAATCATAAGATCTCTAGTCTCACTGTTACTAGAAATCTTCCCAATATTACACACCAACAATATTCAGATGACACAATTTTACCTGGTAAGAGTACTACTCATGAGGCTTTTGGTTTTAAAAATATCATTCAGTCATATATGGATGCTTCAGGTAAGAAAGTCAATAAAGAAAAATGAGAAATCTTCTTTTTGAATACATATCCAAATATGGAGATTCAGATATGTAGGATTATGGGCTATAAAAAGGAGTTATTTCCATGCAAATATTTGGGTATTTCCTTGGAAAAGGGATCAAAATATAGTAAAGTGTGTTCAAACACACTTGAGAAGATAGATAAGAGGATTGGAAGCTAGAAAGATAAGTGGCTCACCAAGGGTGCTAAAATTACTAAGATTAGATCAATACTTTCAGCCATTCCAATCTTCCCTATGTCTTGTCTATCTCTTTGTAATTGGATGTCTTTGAAATTTGAATCCAAACTTAGGAACTTTCTGTGGAAAGATAATGACGATGATAAGAAATTAGCTCTTATTAAATGGGATAATTTATGCAAACCTAAATAGTTTGGGGATTTATGGATTAAAATGGTATAGTGGCAAAATAAAGCTTTGGGAGCAAAACTTATTTGGAGATTATGCTCTAAACATGAGCAAAAATGAGAAAAGATTATCTATAACAAATATCTAGATCCAACTAATCCTTTGTTGCTTTTCAAGATGAGAAATCTACCTAAAGGATCAGAATGTTGGAACTTTATGTCTAAATGTCGAAGGTTGATATGTAAGTTCTTAACATGGGATGTGGGTTTGAGGGATAATGCCTTGTTCTGGGAAGACTCCTAGGATGGGCATCCCCTGATATCTTCTTCACCTTGTATTAACAATCTAAAGCATAAGCTGATTTCTTTATGGGATGAGAAGGTTAAAAACTATAAAATTAAGGTTTCCTCGGATGGGAACCTGCAGTGGAGGTGGCGCTCGATTGACTATCTAGATTTAGATCTTGACTCAGTTAAGGAATATGAGAAGATCATCTCAACAAGAATTATCAAACAATCAGATAGTCTAGACAAACTCATTTGGGTAGGATCTAAAGATGGTAAGTATAATTTGAAACAAGGTTATAAGTCTCTTTCCCATTCGCAAAGTTGGAATCTTGTTGAGATGCCACTCAAACTCTGTTGGGACTTTAGCTGTCTTCCTAAGGTCAGATTCCTTTTATGGCTTGCCTTGCAAACAAGAGTTCTGATAGTAGATAGATTAGCTAAATTTGGTATCATCAAACCTTCTTGGTGTGTTCTCTATAAAAAAAATAATGAAGATGCAGATCACCTGTTTTATGATTGTCATTTTGCACAAAGTTGTTGGGAGTGGCTCAGAGCTGACTTATCTGGTCTACTCCTTTTTTGAACTCTTTTTAGGCTCTCCTATTATCATGGCCTACAAATTTGGACCATGGAGTTTATAATAAGCTTTGGAATATATGCCCATTGATCATCATATGGGAGCTATGGAAGGAAAGAAATTGATGAATTTTTTAGAATATAGAAATGAGTTTGGATAGATTTCTTATAAAATTAGAGGCTTCCATGATAGAAGTATTGAAATTTCACCTTAGGAAAACATTGAAAGAAGAGGGCTCCTTTTCCCACTGGGATGGGCTCATAAAAAAGAAATGGTCTAACATCATTAGTCCACCTTTGGTTTATTTGAAAAGGAATAAGTAGGCAAGGGCTAGTTGCAAGTGGGCTTGTCCTCCTTTTGGATGGCATAAACTTAACTTTGATGGTGCAGCCAGAGATAACTAGGGGATGGGCAGTATTTGTTGCATTATTAATGATGATTCTAGTAAGTGGATTGTGAAGCTAGCTATACCCCTACCCCCCATGACCAACAATTTGGTAGAACTAGAAGCATTAGACCAAGGTTTGCAACTATGTAACAAATTAGGAATATCTAAGATTTTCATCGAGGGAGATTCTCATATTATTCTAAATGTAGTAAGGAAGTGAGATACGCCAAATTGGGTTATAAACTCAAAACTCAGAGAAGCTCTAATATGTCTGGATCACTTTGAAGATTACCAAATTGGTCATATATCCCGAGAAGGTAACAAAATAGTGGACGGGTTAGCTAATAAATGAGTTGATGGTGAATCAATATTAGCTTTCAACTAAGCATTATATGTTTTGGATTCATATTCATTGGGCTTATTAAAGCATAAGGTTTGGGTTAGAATTTTTAGATTTGTATGTCATAAGAGTTAGATAAGTTATGTAAAGGATATTTGGTTTTTTATTTATTTCCTTCCATTTTATAGTTTTATCAGTTTAAGTTGGCATGCTTCCAGTTTAAGATAGCTCTTAATTCTCCTTTTTCCATATTTAGAAGATGTGTATTAGCTTGGTGGGTCTTATTAAATTTGTGGAGATCTTTGCTAGATTTTACCAGTTAGAGTAGATAGTTTATAAATTATCTAGTTGTAGATATTTCAAGCTATACCAAGTATTGATGAGATCATACTTCACTAACATCAATCTTCATGATGGAGTGCAATCATTCTAGATTGATGACATATATGTTTATTTAATTCCATCCTTCCTAGGGTCGGTGTCTATGGTAAACAACTGGCGGCTTGTTTCATAATTAAATAGGGTTTCTAGATTGGAGTTTTAGATCCCCCCTAATTGTGTCATTTTCTTTCTCTATCAATGGAGACTAACATTCATATCTTCCATACCACTAAGAACTACATGATGGCCTTTTTAGGGAAGGTTAAACCTGAAAGGTGGAGTTTCCTACTAAAGCTTGTAGATGATTTGACTTGCTTTGTAGTTAGTAGAGCCTTAGGTGAGAATGTTTTCAACTATAGTGCTACTTGGAGAACCAATAGTAGTATAATTGGCTCATTCATAGGCATTTTTGTTAGAGCTAAGATTGGAAAAGAGGACATTGTCAAACTCTATAATGATGTTTTTAGCCCTGTCTGGCATAAAGGGTTGGAAAAGGTTGTATACAACATTAATGATAAATTCTGAATTCCTCTCCCAGAAAAATATATGATTCTCCCAGTGGGCGCAACTGAGCTATAAATTGCACCATGTCAACAGTCTCTCATCGTGAGGGAAAGTTTGGCTTTTTATATAGAATGGCCTCATATGGAGGCAAGCATCAATTTCCTTCTCCACTGGAAGAAGATCATAGAGGAAAAAGCTTAGGAATGGATCATCAACTATTTCAAATTGTTCAATATTTATGTTAAACTGGGAGTGGTTTTTGAAGATCTCAATGCACTAGAATTCTATACCCTAAATTCAGAATAATTAAGCAGAGCTAAACATAGCTTTGGATTCCTTCCCAAATTACACTAAAGATAGGGAAAATGATTTTCCAAAGGTGATCATGGTTTCATCGAAGAAATAGATTAGGATGTGGGTCTACATTTTTGTTGTTCATAGTAAGGTTTGGGTAAACTTAGTATGTGGGTTAAAGGGTGTTGCCATATTAGCATAGTTATGTTAAGTTCAAAATGTTTTAGAGAATCTATTTATCTATGGAGAGCTTTTGACTATTGTATTCTTAGACTCTTATTAGTAATTATATACATACATACATACATATATATATATATATATATATAAAGGGTTATTTTGGCTTATATTTCTTGTTCATGATTTGAGTTTTATCTTTGGCTAGAGGTTTTATATAGTATCCTCTTAAAGAACTAGAATGTTAATCACAAGAACATTTCTTGGTTTATGGTAATATGTGTAGCTTTGCCTCTTATTTATTGATGATAGGAGGATCCAGATCATTTACTTAGGTTATCTTTTTTGTTCTTTAGTGTTATTTTTTGATTACATACCTTCCAATTCTGTTTTGAATCTAACTAATTTGTTTTCCTAAGATGTTTGGAATCAAAGCTAAATTAGGGAGGGGTTTCTATTTGGTTTTTAGCTTTATTTTCCATAAGATGTTTTCTATATTAAGGTTGATCTCTTTTGAGTCTGCTCTTGATTTTTTGTTTTTGTGTGAAGTAGATTTCTCTCTACTGCATGCAATTTCTTTGATTATTCAGTCATAACATTTTAGAGTTTAGTTTTAGTTTTAGAGATCATTGATATAGGGTTCAATCATGGTAATTGGTGATATAAGGTGTGTGGAGATGGATAATCTATATTTGATTACTAATCGATACATTGGAAGATCTGAACGGACTGGACATACCTAGATGGAGATAATGGTTTTTTTTATTCACCCTAATTTGGATTTAGCATCTTCTACATGTATTTTACATGGTTTTGATGTCGCCCTATATGATCTATCTATTTATTTTGAGTTTCTCTCTGTATATGGATGACATGAGGTCTGAATGGGTATCTATTTAGCTCAGTTTAGTTTCTATCGTAATGTTGTATATATGATTTGCCTTTTAGGCTTTGATTTATGCTTCTCAAATTTTTAGTTATCTCGAGATCCCACTCGTAGTTCATGCATTTCTATAGAAGTTTTTGATTCAGATTTATAGATGTATTCCATTTCTAGACCACTCTTAATCTTTATCTATATGCACTAGAGAGCATTTTCAGATCTAGTTTTCTATGTTATGGTCCTTAGGTGCTCTATTTTGGTTAGTTGTTTGATCATATGGATTTCTTAGATCTCCTCCATGTTGCCATGTGTAATTTTCTTTTAGATTTTCTTGTTTTTCTTTTGTTTATGTAATTAGGATAAATTCTTTCAATTTATCATTAACATGGATGGATAGTATGTTTAGTTAGTATTTTTGTTTCTCTGATGTTTTCCCTATTTATTAAATATTATATTAATTATTATGATTTTGATAAGATGAGTTTTTTTCAAGGATGGTACCAACTCTGAACCCTCAATCGAAATATCCTTGTTATGTCTATGTATGAGATCTAACCTTTTATCTTATTAGTTGCTGTGTTGGTTTTTTTTTGGCATGATTGATTGTTTCTTAATAGGTTGATTTGATTCAGGCTTAAATGTTATTCAGAAGCCGCTATTGAAGATTTGATGAAGCTATAATTATCAAGGGCTTGTCCTTTTATTGATTGCAATTTAAGTGTAATTCTAATTAGGAAATTAGTTCACTGGGGTATGCCCCTTTAAGTTTCTAATAATATAGGAAATCTATCCCGAGAAAGATTGGAGGTTTTCTTCTCCATTCTTTCCTACCAGTGCCCGTTTGAACAATGAAAGCTATTGTAACTTATTTTTATTAATAAAATTTATCTTGGCCTTGGTCGTTTACCGATTTTAAAAAAATTAAATTTTTTTTTTTAATAACATTATAATTAAAAATTAAAACATTAATAATCTCATTAATAAAATAAAACATAACATATAAATCTCTTACCTTACACTTGAGAATCGTAGGCCTGTCATAGGTACGTAGTACCCTACTGTCTCGGGTCTGTGCCAACAGTTGGTATAGAGTACCCCTATTGTTGCAGTACCTATGATGGCAAGTACTCTACCACCCATAGGGATTAAAGGGGTACGGGTTCGTCCCTCCCAAAATAAATTTAGATAATTTTTTCTTAATAAAACGTTCCCCCAAAAACATTTTCAGAATATAATTTTTTATTTGTAGAGACCCCAACCAAGTTTTAAAAATGTTTTTTCACAATAACATTTTTTTAATATAATTTTTTTTTTATAGTTTAAATTACAAAATTTGCACAACCAAATTTATTTTAAAAGAATATACATATATATATATATATATATGTATATACATATATGTATATACATATATGTATATACATATATGTATATACATATATATATACATATATGTATATACATATATGTATATACATATATGTATATACATATATCTATATACATATGTATATATATACATATACGTACATATATACATATATGTACATATATGTATATATATGTATATATGTACATATATGTATATACATATATATATATGTATATATATACATATATGTATATACATACATATATGTATATACATATATATATATGTATATATATATATATACATATATGTATATATAAGTATATATATGTATATATATACATATATGTATATATATACATACATATGTATATATATACATACATATATATATACATACATATATATATATATATATATATATATATATATATATATATATATATATATATATATATATCAAGCTCAAATTTGAGATATGAATACAACTTATCCTCTCTTCTTAAATTTGTTTATGTAAGAATTTGCCTAAGGGCAAAATTCACCCAGGAACTAAGAACTCAAACCCAAGCACACAGTAGACCAAAAAGAGAGAGTATGATCAGAATAACAATGTATTCAATATCTGGTTCATAAGAGTACACTAGGAGTGCCTGTATATAAAGACCTTTAAGATACATCTAGAATGCCTCGTAATCAATGCCATGATGTGTCATATAGCCAAGCACATGTCCACCAGATATGGGTTATCCTCCATTAAGCACAGAAGTAAGTGCGGTGATGAGAGGATAAGCCTACAAGGGTGTGACACGCAAAATAGTGTTGTAGACACCATGTGCTTAACTAGAGTTGCATACTCCTATGTTGTCTACATGACAACTCAAAAGGTGTGTAAACTCCCAAGTGTCTCACAAATAAAAATAATAAAATAATGCAAAATGATAAACTAATGCATTAACCTAAGTAAACTTAAGTAAGTGTAAACAGTAAGTAAGTATTTACACCAACAGCCCCCCTTAAGTGCAACTTAGGGGAATGCCCTTAAGCTTACAAACTAGGATGAAAATGCAGAATGGGTCTCGAATACTAGGCCATATTAGGTACCCATGTACATAATGAAATGCAATCTCCCATAAAGCGGGGAAAGAGGGAAAACCTCATGGGAAAAACCCTCCCCCAAAAAGAGAGATAAATAAGGATGCATCGATGGATGGAGTAATTAGGACCCCCCCATTATGACATACATCCAGTATATACATCAGAGAATGAGAGAAGGAAGAGAGGCAGAATAGGCTCCCCCCTCCAAAAGAAGAATGCTGACAAGTGAAAGCCACTTCGATGAAGAAGCTGGTCCAAGAATGCAGAATGGTGTTCCTCCCCTTAGGAAGAAACAATGCCAAAGGTATACTCCTAAAGATGTAAGGTGGCCCTGAAACCTACTCAAGTATCCCTGTACTAATGCTGAAGTTCACCCCTTCCAATTGTGCTGAAAAGAATGAATGCAAATCTAGCAAGGATGTCTGTTGAACCTGTTCCACTGAACCATCTATTTCCACAATTGACAAAAAGACCTCCACTAATTGTTGTTCGTAAGGATCCACAATCATGCCAACTTGTAAAGATTGATCATGTAGAGAATGAACATGAGGGTCAGAGTGAGCCCTCACAACAACTGTAGAAGAATCATCATCAATGAGAAGATGTATGTCCTCAAGTCTGTCTCCCAAGTCAAGTGAAGTTGGAGCTGGAAGATGAGATGTACCATGCTATGTTGGACCTTTCACTATGGCAATATAAGCATGTGGATTGGACTGATGTGACTTCTCACTGCAACTGTTGATAGAACCCCATGTGTATGAACTTATTGAAGCACTATCATTGGTGTCACTATGAGTTTCCACTGTGTATGAAGTGCGGAGAGGAGTAGAGGAAAAGTTGGGAAAAATTTCCTCAAAGTGAACATCCTTCTCCAAAAAAATCTCATGTGTCTCTGGATCCATTAGTCTGTAAGCCTTTGCATTGTCTTCATAACCAATGAAAGTACAAGGCCTAAGTGTTAGTGCCTTGCAACTCCTGGAAGAAAGGTTTGCCCATGCTAGACAACTGGAGACTCTAAGGTGACTCACAACTGGTTTTCTGCCACACCATGCCTCAAAAGGAGTCTTGCCATCTAAGGCTGAACAAGGAGACCTGTTAAGTATGTGAGTAGCACTGCTAATGGCTTCAACTTCAAGTGTAGTATCAAGAGACTTGGCCTTTATCATGCAACTTTCCATGGTCTTGAGAGTCCTAATCCTCATAGCTACAACATTGGTTTTGTGGAGATTGAATGCTGGTGAGTTTTGAAGATCAATCCCCTCAATTTTCAAAAGTTCTTAAGTCTTCTATCAACATATCTATTCTCATTGTCCACCCTTAGTACTTTGATGGCTTTCCTTGACTTGTGTTCAACATGAGTCTTGAAATCTTGAAGCTTATGAACTACTTCATTCTTGTGATGAAGGAAGAAGACCCAAGTGAATCCCAAAAATTCATCAACAAATGTGAGTATGTAATGGCCTTGGCTGACTGAAATCACTACAAAGGGTCCTGCTAATACCATGTGAACTAGCTAAAGAACAATTGGTTCTCAAGAAGACTTCCCTTTATCATACTTCTCCTTGAGAGTCATATTCACTAAACAATATGAACACTCTCCCTTAGAAAAGTTGATATTATGTAGACCTTTGACCATTCATTTTGAGCAAAGTTGTTGAAGAGAGCGAAAGTCAAGGTGACCAAACCACTCATGTCATAAGTTGATTTGAGAAGTAGAGTGAGTTAACAAGGCATGGGAAGGACTCTTAGGCACAAAGTGGGAGAAGGAGTATAACCTCTTGTCATCATTGACTTTCCCCACTACTACCAATGAATCATCTCAGAGACTTCGCACCATCACTGAATCTGAAAGGAACTCAACCTTATGACCATCTCCAAGGTGAGTGATTTGGTAAACTGATAGGAGATTGGAGCTTAGATTTGGAACATAGAGAACATCTTTGAATTCCCCATATTCCATTTCCAGATGTCCTTTCCATTCAACTTCCATCTTAGTATCATCTCCCATGAAGATGTGTGGCAGCTTTGATTGTTTCAATGAAGAAAAGTCTTCCTTTGAAGAACCCATATGGTAAGAGGCACCTGAGTCAAGTATCCATTCCAAAGAACTTGTGTTTGTCATAAGTGCTTGACCTTTACCCTTTGAAGAGGTTGGAGTAGAATCCTTGGAAGTACCTGGCACTTGAATCTTGTTCTTCTTGAGTAGATTTTCTAACTCATCGATTCTTTTTGTCTTGCAATGATGCTCGTCATGATTTGGCTTTTTGCAATATGCACAAAATATTTTTTCCTTCTCTTCATTACTTCCCTTCTTGTTTGAAGAAGAACCGCCTTGTTGAGAGGAGTCATGTTGTGTCCCAAATTGTATTTTCTGCTTCCACTGCTTGTTGTTGTTGTTTCTTTTTCCCCCTTGACTAGATTTGTGATCATCACTAGCCACTAAGGCTTTGGTCTTAGATGACTTGAGAAGTCCAAAATCCACCAAGTGAGATTGTTCAACAATCAACATGTCTGCAAATCCATCAAAGGAAGGCTTCTGGTAAGCAGATCCCATGGTCAACTTGTGAGTATTAAAACTCGAAACAAAGTTAGTGTACTCAGAAGGTAGCCTCTTCAGGATGTGATGAATCAACCTATCATCCTTCATGGGATTTATACAATCTTTAAGAAGTGCCCTATACTCATTGACTTTGATGATATAATCCTAAATTGTGTCATAATTCTTAGGATCCAAGAGAAGTAGATCATGCTCAATCTAAAATCCTTTTTCTTGATCCACTTTACCATACAACTGTTCAAGTTTATCCCAAGCTTCTTTAGATTCTGAACAATTTTTAATGTGAAAGAGAAGATCCCCATGTACACAACTCCTGATAGCACCTAAAGCTTGCCAGTCTTCTCTTTTCCAATCAATGAATTCTTTAGCATCATTAGGTTTGGTAATTGTACCATCAACATAAAGACTATATCCTTTTTCCATTAATCTACTCCATGCAATATCTTTCCATGTAAAATAGTTGCGTGAAGTTAGAGGAGGACATTTAAAACCCATGGTGCAAAAAATGAAAGAGCACAAAATAGAGACTCGAGAAACATAGTACACACCCCCCCTTTTCACTCAATCAAAAGACCCCCCCAAAAAAGATGATTTGGCACTTTATAAGTAGTGCATTTACAATGGGCCACTTGTCAAAATGAACAAAGTGGACTTTTTTATTATTCTTTTACAACTACCTTATGAGGCTGAATTCTGTCACTTAAGCACTGTAGCTCAGATTTACAATAATTTTGAAAAAGAACAAAGATTTACAATGCCAAAGAAGGCCTAATTCTGAAAGTGAGAAATTGGTCCATGCAACCCTAGAATCTAATTTCAGATCTGGAAAGTAGACAAAAGAATACGCACTTTAAAAAAAAAATAGAACCTTAAAAAGTGATCAAATGTGCCCGTACGGAGCTTCTGAATTTACAAAATACAAGATTATGTAGGTGTAGTCGCCAAACAATACAAATTTTGCAAAATTTGTGCACCAAAACCAAAAAAAAACACCACCACTAGAAAGTTCAAGAAATTTTACCTGATTTCAAAAAAAATTGCACCTAAATCGGAGTCCGAATGCTAGAGATATCGGCTCGCAAAGTCAGGCTGCCAAACTGAAAAGCAATCTGGAGAGGGGTCTGGATAGAAAATTGCGAGTCTAAATTTGACAATCAAATGGCCATCAAGGTAGTTAAAAAATGTCTTGGAATGATGTCCAGACGGGCATCAATTTTAACATAGTCTTCTGCTAACGTCAGCAAAATTCAGTGCCCTTGGATGACATGGCAGCTGACTAGATTGCAGATTGTACTTTTTGTACTATATAGAATGTATGATGATGTCATGGGATATTTTGTACACTGACATGGCAAAAAAGACTAGCTACCCATAGGATGATGTGGCAATTTTGGTTTGAGGATGTGTAAAGCCAACGTGGCAAATAATGTGTTGTCCATGAGTCCACGGGCAGAGAATGTGAGGGCGAGAGATTAAAACACCACTGTTGCCATAGGTGGTGAAATATTTCATGAGGAAAATTGAATATGCTTGCCATTGGATTTCTTGTACAGGTCATCAGAGATTACTGCAAGCACCTGAGTTTCGTGGCTAGGAGTACTGTGCGTCGTAAGAAGGAAATCTAGTATTGTGATGTCAGAAGGTCTAAAAAAATAGCCAGTAGAAAAGTGCTGCAGACTGTGGCAGAGAAGATGATGTGGACGCCAGGAAACTCTAACAGCAACTACCAGAAATGAATGCCCATGTGTAGTGGTCAAGATTAATAATCCCACATGCACCAGTTATATGCGCTTTGCTCAGTTTAAAGTGAAACTGTTGCAACAAATAAACAAATAAAAGGAAGCCACTAGGATGTGAGTTCTGCCACCCGGAAGGAGATCTCGTCGATGGGTCCTTGTGGCCGAATTTTGTGATGTACTTGCCTGCGAGCTTTGCAGATTTTTACAGTATAGTCGCAAGAGAGAATGATGTAGAATATTCGTTGCGATTAACAAAATAAACTTCCACAAATGGCAGATCCGAGGTGTCATAGCCCGGGTCTGCAAAAAAAATTTCTTTGCTGGTGCCCAAAAGGGCAAAAATAATTTCTAAAAATTTGACGAAAAATTTAGAGAAAATAAATGATCCAAAAATTAAATTATAGATCTAAAAAAAGACCATACCCATACTGCAAATCAGGCCTCCGGGCTTTGATTTGCAGAAAAATTTTTGCCTCACGGTCAACTTTGGGCCAAGGTAGCCGAGTTTATAGTCGATTTTCATTGGTTCAACATTTTGGACGTAATGGCAAGGTCAGATCTGGCTCTAGACGCTCCCAAATTCTACAGGACTCCAAATTCAGGCTGAGGTGATGAAGAGAGCGAGAGGTCTCGAACAGCTTGTGATGAGAAAATCTTCAAGTTACTCTGATACCATGTAAGAATTTTCCTAAGGGAAAAATTCACCTAGGAACTAAGAACTCAAACACAAGCACACAGTAGACCAAAAAGAGAGAGAGTATGATCAGAATAACAATGAATTCAATAACTGGTTCATAAGAGTACACTAGGAGTGCCTATATATAAAGGCCTCTAAGATACATCTAAAATGTCTCGTAATCAGCACCATGATGTGTCATACAACCAAGCACATGTCTACCAAATATGGGTTATCGTCCATTAAGCATGAAAGTAAGTGCGGTGATGAGAGGATAAGTCTACAAGGGTGTGACATGCAAAATAGTGTTGTAGACACCATGTGCTTAAATAGAGTTGCATACTCATGTGTTGTCTACATGACAAGTCAAAAGGTGTGCAAACTCCCAAGTGTCTCACAAAAAATAATAATAAAATAATGCAAAATAATAAACTAATGCATTAACCTAAGCAAACTTAAGTAAGTGTAAATAGTAAGTACGTATTTACACCAAAAATTTATTTATTCCTTCTAAGAAGATTTGTCCATAGACATTTAAACCCTATCCCAATAAATTTCTCAAATCTACTAAAGGGGACTATATTCATTTCATGGGTTCACCATAACAAAGATTAAACATTCATAATAGGAATGCATTTAGAAAACATGAAGAAGATAAGGAGTAAAAAGGAGCAAAATAGTTTATTTGAAAATCACGAGTGTCTACCTAGATAGTAATGCTAATTCGCTACTCCTCAAAATCTACAAAGAAAAGTCCCTTCCTTCAACAACATTTGCGGTTCCACGAAAAACACACACCAAGCTACTAGGAGTGCTTGAATATAAAGACCTATCATGAAGCACCTAGAATGTCTCTAGAAACAACGAGAAGATAAGATAAGCGTTGACAACTAAGCACAAGCCTTTTCCAACCTTCTCGATGAGTCACAAGAATGATAAGGTTGTAGACACCATGTGCTTAATTTATGCGCTAATTCCTATGTTGTAGACACACATGCATAAAAGAGGTGCGCATACTCCTAGGTAGACTTATGACTTTTATTTTTAATTTCTCTTTATAAAAAATAATTTAATTTCTTTTATTTAATTAATTTCCAATTTAATTAAATAAAATTAAAATATCAAAATATCATATTAACTCTGCATTAAATTAAATTATTAATTAAATCTTTTAACTTAGACTCGGTTAATAGAAAATTCACCAAAGACCTCCAAAGAAAAATATGAAAACCCATCATAGAACAATCCATACAAAATCAGTTTAATGGGTTAAAATCACAAATTATGTCATTTGACACATTCGAAAGGTAAAACAACTCAGATACTTGTCCTACTTTTCTAGGACAAATGGTTAGAGGGTTTAGGATTTGGACTTGAGAATTTATCTCCCCTCTCTTATCATTAAGATAATGTGACAGGGTATGCTCATCCTAGCAATTCAAGGAAGTCGATACCCAGTACCTGCAACTTGCATAAAATCCATGCATGTACATACACAATATATATGCTAAGCTAAATAGGAAATGGTAGGAAGTGGTGCATCGTGTAGATCCTAACTAGCAGGTGACTATGACTCCCTTCCTTAACCACATCAGAAATGCCATAAATAAAGAAAACAAACATGCACACCATACACATGCATTATGGGGTAAGTATCCATAAGACAACACACATAATAATCCATCTAGCTAAACATCATCAATAACTGAGAATAATATAATAATCATCATGCACACATGAAACATAGAGTCCAAGTAATCTCATCATATATCAATTGAATCTAAAACACAATATCTGATAATCTCAAAACAATGCTACTAACCATCAAACATAAAACTAGACTCAAAGAGTTTGGCAATGATAACAGAAATGTAATCTAGGGGTAGGCACTAAAACTACCAATGCCTTACCTAGCCAATCTCTGATACAAATTCCAATCCCATAGATACCAAGATTACCTCTTGACACTCCATCAAAATTAATTTTGATGAAATCTTGGAAAGGGGGATGGCATTTAATAATAGACCTATCTTTGGTGTGAATAGTTTTCCAATTTGAAGCTAATCTAAATGGTAGATGTATGTATTTCCATACTTTTAAAGTCATTTTTTCCCAACAAGAAAAATAATGATTGCATTTGATGTTGGACAAATTAGAGTTAGCTATCTTTGATATAGAGACTTCCAACTTATCAAAAACTTGATCAATAGAAGAGACATCATTACTAAAAATTATTTTATTTTATTCCCACCAAATTGCCCAAACAACTGAAGAAGATATACATTTCCAAAGGCAAGAGAAAGTGAAGGAGGAGAACAACATAGGGTAGGATTCAAACAAATCTAAAATCTTATTTGGTAGGGGCATGTACACATTAAGTTTCTTGATAATAAACAACCAGCAGGAGAAAGAAAATTTACAGTTGATAAGTAAATGGTCCACTGATTCTAACTCTTCCCCACATAAGAAACAATAAAAGGGATTTGTAATGCCACACTTAGAAAGTCTATCACTTGTTAGAATCTTCTTCTTGATAGCTAACCAAGAGAAGTAGCTCACTTTAGGGAGGACAATGTGATTCCAATAGAAAAAATATCCTCTGCTCTTACTCTTATTATTTTCAATCTGTTGAAGAGCCCTATAACCTTCCTTAATTGAGTAGTTGCCATCCTTAGATGGAACCCAAATCAACTTTTCCTCAAGGTTTGATAAGAATACACAACATTGTTGAAAAAGATTTGTGAGAGAAGAGGACTGAATATCATTAAGAGGCAGCGAACAAGGATCCTTCCAAATTACTTTTTTAGAGAATATTTCCACAACTAGAACATAGTCTAGCAACTTAGAGCCCCATCACCTAGTCAAGATGGAAATGATGTCTTCATATTGATCTAGCTAGGAGAGTGGAGGGAGGCCATTCCAAGAGTTAGACCAGAATTTGACACTGCAACCATTGTTCACTTCCCAAGATATGTACTTGGTAATAAGGTCTCTAGAATTAATCATGAAGTTCCATATTGTTGATCCCTTAGGAGGGTCAAGAATGGAGAAGATTCGTGAAGGACACTTATCATCAAAATATTTTTCCCATAAGATTTGGCACCATGTAGAGCTAGGCTTAGTGTACAGTTTTCAGATAAGCTTTCTCGTAAAAGCTTTGTTTTTGTGTGCAAGGTTATGCAAACCAACTCCCCCAAGCAATATCTCTTGGGTCATGTCTTGGAGGGAGATGAGAGGAATCTTATTATTTTCAATCATATTTCTAACTCAAAGAAAATCATGAATAAGTTTCTCAATTTAGTCGATGATTACTGTAGGAGATTTGAGGACTGGCATATAGTAGTTGGGAATTGTAGATAGAATAGATTTAATAAGAAAAATGTTCCTAGAAAAAGACAACCACCTAACCTTCCAAGCTAAGGTCCTAATTTTAATTCTATCTACCACAATAGACAAATAAGAATCTTTTTTGGCCCCCACAAAGAAGGGAATCCCCAGGTAAGTGGAGAGGAGTTTGTCAACCGAGAAACCCAAAATCTTAACAATCTTATTTGATATGAATGATTTGGCATTGAAGAAAAAGATAGTTGATTTATTCACATTGATCTTTTTCCTAAAAGATGAAGTATACAACTCCAAGGATAGCTTGATTTTCTTAGCTTCTATAATAGATGATTTACCAAAAAAAAGAGTATCCTCTACAAAAAAGGAGTGGGTTACTAATAAGGAAGTACCTGAGATGTGAGCCCCATGCCAAAGACCATTTTTAAACTCTCTCGAAATGATCCTACTAAATGTATCTACCATAATAATAAAGAGTAATGGAGATAATGGTCACCTTGCCTAACACCTTGAGTAGAAGAGAAGAATCTACTAGAAGATTATTTAAGCACTGAAAACCAAGCCCCTGAAACATAAGCTTTAATCCATTTGCACCAATTTTTTTGCAAATCCAAATTTGGAGAGAACTTTGAACAAAAAATCCTAGCACACCCTATCATAGGCCTTCATCATATCTAATTTAATAACAAAGTTAGATTGTTGGTTTGACTGAATGGAATGAAGAGCCTCGTGGGCAACAAAGGCCCCTTCCATTGTATCTTTTCTAGGAATTAAACCTCCTTGTTCATGAGAAATAATTAAGGGAATAAGATGTTGAAGCCTTAAGTTAATAGCTTTGGTGATAATCTTGTAAACCATGTTGCACAGGGAAATGGGTCTAAAGTCTACAAATGTTATTGGTGTTGCAACTTTTGAGATGAGAGAAATGTTTGTAGTATTAAAACATTTTAGCATAGAACCATTTCTTCTAGATTCCTCCATGGTAGCTACGAGGTCAACACATAAGACATCCCAACACCTTTGAAAAAATAAGGTTGTAAAATCATCAGGCCTCGAAGCTTTTTCTGGAGGAAAAGAGAAGACCACTTTACATATTTCTTCAAGAGTAAATGGAGCTAACAATAGTTTGTTGTCACCATCTAAAACTAATCTTGGAATGTACACAAGGAGACGATTAGCTGCAACATCTGAGTTAGAGTCTAAATTTGGGGAAGCAAGCAAATTTTTGAAGAATTTAACTCCTTCCTTTTGTATGCCATGTGCATCTTCAATAAGGCAGCCAGAATCAAAACATCTTATGGAAGAAATAATAGAAGTGACCTTCTTATGTTTTACTGAAGCATGAAAGAATTTAGTTTTTTGATCACCTTCCTTGAGGTACAAATCGCTTAATTTCTATCTCCAGTATACCTCTTCTTGATTGCAAAGCTCATTCCACTCAACTTGTAGAGATCTTTGCTTATCGAACATGGCTGAATCAAACCCATGTAGGATGATGTGTTGGTTAATGTTGGCAATTAGCTTGCCAATCACCGATTTTTTCTCAAAGATGTTTTTGAAAACCTTATCATTTCAATCCTTAAGCTAGAGCTTAATGAATTTAAGCTTCTAGGAAAATTGGAACATTTTAGTTCCTCTACAAAAATGGAGTAGAAGTTCGCCATTGTTTAAGTAAGGCCTCAAATCTTGGGTTTCTAAACCACATACTCTCAAACTCAAAGGAGGAACCAAATGCACGATACTGATGAGAGACTTTCCACTCAACATTCAGGAGAAAAGGAAAGTGATCAGATTCAGATATTGGAAAAATTTCAGAATTAAAAGAGACATGAAGGAGTTTCCAGCTCTGAGGTCTAAAGAACCTATCAAGCCTCTTAGTGATTTGCAAAAATCTAGCTCGCTTGTTTGTCCATGTGAAAGATCCATTGTGTGGGATAACGTTTAAAAGCTGATTATTTTTTGTAAAATTCAAAAATCCTTGAATATTTCTTGGATGAGGAGAAATGCCTCCCTTCTTATTATCATCAGATAGAATCACATCTAAGTCTCCACCAACTATGAATTGCTGATCTTCATCATGATGAATTATTTGGGATAGCTTTGTCCATAGAGTCCTCTTATCCAAGATGGAAGATGGGCCATAAATATTTATTAACAAGAATGTGAGATTGAAATACACCACCTTCAACAATTTCCAGTTATGATCCTATCCAATCAATACATCACGAACAGTCTTAGGATTCTAGAGAGTAAGGAGACCTCCTGAAGCACTTGTACCTTGCATATATAGAGACTTCCAAGCTGACCATTTCTTAATTGTTTTAGCATACATGTCACTAGACATTTTGGTCTCTTGAATAATGTAGATATTTTTCTTAATAAAATCAAGTTGTTACTTAATTCTATACCTTTTCTCAAAGGCATTTAAGCCTTTGACATTCCACGAGGTGATCTTCATTGATGAGATGGAGAATCCTCTATTCTCCATGTCAGTTTCTTGCTCCTAGCTGATCTCCTATAGACTAAGAATTTACCATCCAGTGTCGTTTGAATCCCTGCAACTATTTCCTTAAGAACCTTAGCACTATTAGGTTTCTATCCCCTTGAATTTGATATTTTCTTCTCTACCTTCTTAGAAGAGGGTGTTTGTTCTAAGGAGAAGGACTAAGAGTAATGGAAAGAATCTGTAGGTAATTTTGACTATTTAGAATTATTTTAATCTTCTTCAACAGACATAATTTTCTCTAAATTTTGCAAGTGTAGCGAATAAGAAGGAACAATACCAACAAAATGAGGTGTTGGAGGGGGAAAACTTTCTACCTGATTGACTTGATGGAGAAATTCTTCCTCCTCAAAACAAAGAGCATCGATCCCTATAGAAAACTCTAAGTTGACATATTGAAGAGGAGGAATAGGAGGATGGCATGGAATTGAATCTAAATATTGTACTTGGTCAATACTGTACTCAATCTAATTAAAACCAGTCTTCCCCAAGGATTCATTGGAGTAACCTGAAATTAATTCTTCAACTATGGGTGAACTCAAGCACACTTCACTCTATGATGGACAAATTTCATCAGACAAAATAACTCCTTTTTTAGCTACAATTTCATTAATCATGGAAGTGGCAAGAGTAATGAGCTAGCCATCTAGTATAGTCTGAAGAGTCTTTTTTGAAAGCTTATGCCCTTTTCTCGGGATGTAATCAATCAATGTAACATCAACTAGTTTATCTAGAAAGTTGAGATCATGCACTACAAAATCTATGTTCTCTCAATGAGGATCTAGAGGAAAAAGAAAGGGCATCGACACTGAAAGAGAAAGATTCTTCATTGAAGAATTTGAGTAAAGAAAAGAGATAGTATAATAAAGACCCCAGAAAAATTTATGAATCATCAAGAAGTATTTAGAAATGATCTCAACTCAGATTGTATATGGTAGTCTTGGAACTTAGTTAGATAAAATCCCTGATGTTGATGAGGGCTCAACCACAAGGACTCATGATTGTCTTGAAAATTCTATTCTCAAATTGTGCACTTGTGCAGCTCAGATATGTCGTCCTCACATATTGAGACTTGCATCATAGCCATTGGATGACAGTGAGAGTTAAGATGCCCAAGCTCATGGTGAAATTTGTGAACTGTGTTACCTTCTTGAATCAAAACTTGTTGTGACCAAGAGCCCCATTTAGATCTAATGATACTAGCCTTTGGAATAGGCTTGTATATTTCTTTAAGGATGCAAACTCTAGATTCCTGGTGAAGAAGTTCAAATGTAAGAAGATCATGTCTGACAAAAATACCCAACTGATTTGCCATAATTTCAAGAATTTTTGGATCTTTGTACTCCAAAGGCAATGAGGGAAAGACAATCCAAATCGAGAAATAGCAACATAGATTGCCTACTGGTTTAAAATTTGGTCTCTAGCACAAAGTACATAGACCGATACCATTACAAAACCAACCTTTGAACTTGTGGACTCTGTCCCTAAATAAATTGGAATCAAATATCACAACAAAGAAATTTGATGTAGAATCAATACGGAAGATTTCTTTTAAACCAAACCAGTTGTCTTTAGCACATCTTGAAATAATCTTGGAGGGCAGAGAAGAATTTGCAAACTTACTGATTAAAGCTATTTGAAGAAGAACTGTGATGTTTGAGCCGATAAATTATTCTGGAAGAGTGATAGAAGGTATCTGCTCCTTCTATGGATCTTGTAAGAGATCATTTCCTTTATCCATCTGCATATTTTTTTCCCTCCAGACAAATTTAGGAAATTTTGGGATGCTAAAGCAAATAATACCCTCTTGAAAGCCTTGAAAGAGGCTGGAAGCCCTATTTGGTCTGTTCATCGAGATTTGGGCTTGTGGAAGACTTTGCTCCCACTGCGTGTTGACATCTAACACTAGATGACTTGGCTTGAGGGGTAAGCCTATGCAGTCTTCTGGCAAGAGTGAGAGGGTTTGAAGATTTGAATATTCTCCCCTTTCAGTAGTGTATATACATGGATAATGATGATGGGCATATTCCAGGAAGGAGTATCTACCAGCATGTGGTCCTTTCCCAAGAATGCTTGGAGCATCGAACGGGGGAGGAATGAATTTACGTTTAATTCTAGCTTTTTGAACTGTTGGCATATTGGCGAAGACACCGAGTCATGAAAAAGAATCAGATCTGCGATCAGATTTTGAATCATCCCCATAAATGTCAAATGGCAGTTGGATGCAATGAAGGAATCGGCTTTCCCGATGTTTTATATGGTTCCTGTACCCATCTCACTAGATGATCGGATGAGATCAGAAGATGGCTAGGGTTTCTAACTAATCCCTGGTTAGATCAGATTGCCAAATGCTCCAAGACTTACCCACCTAGGATGGCCTACTCTATAATGTTGGGGTAGCACCTGTTCTGTAGATTCCCCAACCATCGCTTGCTCTAAAGTTTCCCCGACCTGCACCTCACATTTTCTTCTATTCCTGCAATACAATTTTTTGAATGGCTTGGTCACCGAGGTGCTAAATAGCATGCATTAAGCTAGTATTCCATGAAAGCGAGGCAGATCTTTATGCACAACCATTTTCAGTTTTTGTGAAACCCTAAAATATCCGCCATCTTCTCCACTGACATTTCTCTAGGTAAATATATTGCTTCTAATTCAATGGAGTTAATGTTAGATGAGTTCCCTTTCTCCAGCTTCAGTCATCCATGCCCTTTCAAAATCTCCAGTAGCTGCCTTAACCTAAAAGGAATTGCATCACCTCCTGTACTATAATATTTTACCATTTGTTGATTTTGTATTAGGGCAACTATATGAGATGTGTATGGCATTATAGGATTGTAAATATATTTTTTAAAAACAAAATGTATGAGATATTTTTATGAAAAAATGAGTCTTGAAAGTGGGTCTTTCAAAAAGATCATGTGCATTGAAAAATAGGCATTAAAATTTTACACTTACCAGTAGCAAGGTCTTCTTCTCAAATTTTTTTATTGAGGAGTAATCACAACGTAGGAAAGGAAAATTATGAGACATTGTAATGAATATCATAACAATGTAAAATAGCAAATGATTACCTACTTCTATTAAAAAAAATTGTATTATAGAATAGGGAAGCCATTAAGGGTTTAAACAATCTTGTTATTGAAATTAGTTACAATTTGATTCATTTCAATAAATTTGTGCTAAAAATGATCAATTAGAGTTTAATTTAATAATTAAATTAATTAAATATGATAGTCATCTTATTAAATAAAAATTATTTTTAGTTAAGTTAAAGATTATTAAATAAAACTTTATTGTTTTTATGCACAATATAATAGATTAAAAAATACATTTATTTCATCAATAAAATAAATTTAATAGATAGAGAACATAACAAAACATAGCAATTGGTTGAAATACATAAATTTAATAATATTAAAAATATAACATTTAGTTGTTATAATAAATTGGATAAAATGATTAGTTCTAACACCTAGTAAATTAAATTTTACACTTTTTGTAAATCAAGAAAAAATTACAATAAGGTATTGCTTTCTGAAAAACCAAACATAACTAAGTATTAATTAAAATTATATATTCATTCCCCAATTGAAGGACATCACTACTCTCTTCTAGGGTCATAAATTTCTAATTATTTAAGATATTGCTTTCAAAAAAATCAAATATAACTAATAACTAAGTATTCATTTTTTAAGATAATAGACTAACACAAAATTAATTTCTCAAATATAATTATATAAAATAAATTAATAAAAAATTACAACACCCTAAATAGCTTAAAATATTGCTCTCTCAAAAAAAACAATAACTAAGCATTGACATTTCTATTTTAAAAAAAACATAACTAAGTTCTTTTTATCGGTAAGAGGCCGAAGCCAAGATTAATTATTATGTATTATTATTAATTATTATTTTTATTAAGCGTGGGTAGATTTTGAACCCAAGACCTCATAAGAGGCTCACAATTTATTGTTGTGTTGTAGCTCTTGCCTATAACTTCAATTAAATTAAACATTATTAAATAAAACTTTAGTTTTTGTTATGTACAATATAGTAGAAAAATAATTATACATCTATTTCATCAATAAAATAAATTTAAAAGATAGAGAGCATACCAAAACATAGCAATTGGTTCAAATACATAAATTTAATAATATTAAAAATATAGATCACAAAATGATTATTTCTAACACCTAGTAAATTAAATTCTACACTTTTGTAAATTAATAAAAAATTACAATACCTTAAATTTTTTAAAGTATTGCTTTCTAAAAAGCCAAACATAACTAAGTATTAATTAAATTATATATTCATTCCCTAATTGAAAGACATGACTACTCTCTTTTAGGGTCATAAATTTTTAATTATTTAAGATATTGCTTTGGGAAAAACCAAACATAACTAAATATTCATTGTTTGAGATAATAGGCTAATACAAAATTATTGTTTCAAATATAAATATATAAAATTAACAAAATAGACTAATAAAAAGTTACAATACCTTAAATTACTTAAAAATATTTCTCTCTAAAAAAACAAACATAACTAAGTATTAATATTTTAATTAAAAACCAAACATAACTAAGGTAAAGAAAAAATAGCTTAGTTCCAAACAAATAATCATCGTACACTACTCTAAATTAGATTCCAAGATATCAATGGACTGAGTTGGGGTTCTTAGGTGGAGTAATGTATTTTTATTTGAGTAGACCGATTCATGCCTCCACTAAATGGCATTTCATGGGACCCTTGCATGTTTACTCAGCAATTGTCCACCTAGTGGTGTTAATCAACAATTGTTCACCTAGTGGTGTTAATGTGAGAAATACAAATTAAAATTTAAACTCACAACTCAACCCTAAACCTAAAAGTTTTACTTGGCACTCACAATTTTTGAGTGCCAGTATTGCTCGGCACGTGAATGTGCCGAGTGGAAATTTTCTCGGCACCAACAGACGCTGAATGATAGTTTTGCTCAGCACGTAAATGTGCCTAGTGGCAATTTTCTCAGCACCAACAGATGTCGAGTGACAGGTAGAATATAGGTGTCGAGTTAGCTCGGCACAAGGAAGCCAAGTAAGCTTAGAACACAAAGGCAATGCTTGGCCACAATGAAATGCTTGGCACCAATGGATGCCAAGTGAGCTCGACTCCAAATAAAGTTTATAACATAGAAAATTCCAATGTGAATGCATTCACCCTTCAAACCAGAGAGCCAAAGCTTTCAAATAAATTTCACAAATGCAACATACAAGGGAAGATCAATAGAATCAAGTATCTTGCTTGCTTTCTATTCAATCTTTCATTAAACTATTACAAATTTTGGGAGCATTTGGCTTCAACCAAAAAACCCTAAAATAACCTAAACTAATAATACTTCAAACTTCAATAAATTTTTAAACCTGCAACTCTAATGGCAGCATACGATGGTGCATGGAGCAATCACTGCTTCAATAGTACGAAACCAAACAACAATAGACTTACTGAGTGAGGAAACACGTGCAACTACAGGCACAAACTTCTTTCCTTCTTCCTTCTCTGCTCAGCTCTACAACTTCTCTCTAATCCGCTTGATCTGCTTGAACTCTATTGAATGAATGAATAACACATTCCTTTTGTCACATTCCATTTTCCCCCTCTTTTCAAAATTTGAAAACCTCACCTACCCATATTAACTTTTCTACGTCAAGGTGGTAGGTGAACATTTGGCTCAAGGAGCAAACTTCAATGCTGCATTAAGTTTTCCAACACTCCCCCTTTGTCCTGAGCCAAACAAAACAAGGATCACAGTTGATCAACATCAACTACACCAAGACACTCTCTTAGGTGTACAAAAGATCCAATGCCTAATGGCTTGGTGAAAATATCTGCTAGCTGCTGCTCTGATTTGCAAAAATCCATCTTGATATCCCCATTCTCCACCAACCCTCTAATGAAGTGATATTTGATCTCAATATGCTTGCTTCTCCCATGGAAGACTGGATTCTTGGACAATGCAATTGATGAGATGTTGTCACAATAAATTGTGGTTCCATCCTCTTACCTTTCATTCAAATCTGTCAAGATCCTCCTTAGCCAAATTTGTTGACATGCTGTTGCATTTGCTGCTATGTATTTAGCCTCTACTGTAGATTGAGCAACAATAGGTTGCTTCTTGGATGCCCATCAAATTGCACCCGATCCCATATGAAACATGTATCCAGAAGTGCTCTTCCTATCATCTATACTTCTAGCGCAATCACTATCCGTGTAACCAACCAACTTGAAATCATCATTTGCAGTATACAAAATCCCAAATCCCTTGGTACCTTTCACATACCTTAGGATCCTTTTTCCTGCTTGCCAATGGGAATCCTTTGGTGTTTTCATAAATCTGAAAATTAGACTTAATGCATGCATTAGGTATGGCCGAGTTGTAGTCAAATACATTAAACTTCCAACCATACTCTTGTATAATGTTGGATCCACTCTTTTGCTAGAGTCTTCCTTGCTCAACTTCAGACCTACTACCATTGGTGTGGGGGCTGCCTTACTTTTCTACATTTTAAATGTCTCCAAGATCTGCCCTGCATACTTTTCTTGATAGATGAAGATGCCATCATGCATTTGTTTTACTTCTATGCCTAAGAAATTTTTAAAGAGACCTAGGTCTATCATTTCAAATTCACTTTTCATGGCCTCTTTAAACTCACCAATTAGAGCCTTGTCATTACCAGAAAAAATCAAGTCATCTACATACAAGACAACAATCAATACATTACCATCTGTTGCCTTGATGTAAAGAGTGGACTCACCATTGCTTTTTCTAAAGCCATTTCTCATCAAATATGAGTCAATCCTATTGTACCATTCCCATGGAGCTTGCTTGAGCCCATAAAGAGCTCTCTTCAACCTATATACTTTGTTCTCTTCACCTACAACTTCATAACCAGGTTGCTGCTCCACATACACTTCTTCTTTCAATACACCATTAAGGAAGGCGTACTTCAAATCCATTTGAAATACCTTCCACTTGTGTTGAGCTACAATTTTTATGACAACATGCACGGTTTCCATTCTTACAACTGGGGCATAGGTCTCATCATAATCTCTTCCATACTGTTGTTTGTAGCCCTTGACTACCAGCCTTGCCTTATGCCTATCAATCTTGCCTTCAACATTACATTTGGTCTTATAGACCCATTTCACTCCAATCACTTGCTTCTTTGGAGGAAATTCAGTTAGCTCCCATGTCGCATTCCTTTCTATGGCATATATTTCCTCATCCATGGCATTACACCATTTCTTCTCCTTAATAGCTTCCTCAAAATATACTGGATCACTATGAGAAAATAATGCAAAATTAACACTCTCATTATAATCTTCATACTTTCCATCTTTATATATCTCCCTAAGACTCTTGTTCTTTCTTGGTAATAGGGAGGAGAGTGTGGGATTAGAATCTTCATTGTTGTTTCTTTGCCGACTAGCTCAATCTTCACTATTACTTGGCACTGACACTCGGTCATGCCTAGAGGAGCTTGGCAATGACTGAACCTGCTTGCCTTTTCTTCTATCTGCTCCTTCTTCTTGTTGTTCATCAACATCCTCTTCACTCATAATTGGCACTTTACTTGAAGTGTTTGGTGACTCATCAATTTGTCCATACCAAGATTGATTTTCGAGAAATTCCACATCTCTTGAAAGCATCATCTTGTTCTTCAATGGGTCATACAATCTATATGCCTTTGATTCTAGGCTGTACCTTGTGAAAATACATTTCACACCTTTGTCATCAAGTTTTTGCCTTTGCTCTTTAGGCACATGTGCATATGCAACACATCCAAACACCCTTAGGTGTTCAACTGTCCATCTTATTCGTGACCAAGCTTCCATTGGAATTATGTCACGGACTGCCTTTGTAGGACACCTATTAATTAGGTAAATTGTTGTTGCCATAGCCTCTCCCCAAAATTTAGTTGGGAGACCTTTCTCTTTCATCATGCTCCTTGCCATTTCAATAATGGTCCTGTTCTTTCTTTCAGCCACTCCATTCTGCTGTGGTTTATAGCTAGCTATGAGCTCTTTCTTTATGCCATGTTTCCTACAAAAGTTTACAAAAGAATTGGAGGTATACTCCCCTTCTCTATATGATCTAAGGACCATGATATAATGTCCACATTCTCTTTCAGCCTGGGCTTTAAATTCTACAAATTTATCAAATGCTTCAGATTTATTCTTTAAGAAATACACCCATGTCCTACAACTGAAATCATCAATGAATGTCATGAAATAAGTACTCCTCCCAATGAAAGTAACTTGCATAGGATTGACTAGGTCGGTATGCACTAACTCTAATGGATATCTAGCCCTCCTAGAATTTTGCGAATTAAAGGGAAGCCTATGTTGCTTACCCAAAATATAAGCCTCACACTTGTCACATGAATTTCGTATACGTGGCAAATCTTCTACCATTCTTTTATTTGACAATAAATTTAAACCAGCATAGCCAAGATGACCATACCTGAGGTGCCATAGTCGTGAGGGGTCTTCAATCACACTCCTTAGAGCTGATTGTGTGTGAGGTGCAGCACAAACTTGAGATGAGAAACATGTCTCTATCCTCAAGGGAAACATTCTATTCTTTATTATTTGAACTGTTGCAAGTAGGTTCTTACTCCCATCCTTTTCATGAATGACACACATGTCATTCTCCATCAGCACTTTGTATCCATTTTGAATGAGCTAACCAATGCTCATCAAAATGTGCTTTATACCAGGGGCGAAATACACATTTTGTATTTCCCTTTTCTCACCTTTCTTGGTGTGGACCATAATAAATCCTTTGCCCACCACTGGTAGGGTTCCATTATTACCCATCTTAATTTCTAATTTAAAACTCTTGTCAATGAATGAAAACAAGGTTTCATTTCCACTCATATGGTTGCTACATCCACTGTCGAGGTACCAAACCTCAGGGCTTCCTTCTTCACCAACATTACACATGATGAAGGCAATAGCATTGGGTCCACTTCCCATGTTCACATCAGCCACATTTGCTTGTCCTGACTGATCATTCTGCTTCTTCCAACATTCATTTGCATAATGCCCATATTTATGATAGTAGTAGCATTCTACATTACTCTTATTTGAGTTGTAGTTTTTCTTACCTCCTCTTGAAGTATTTTGTGAGCTACTTGCTCCATCTGCTCTTCCTAAGTTTTCTGCTGCAGCATTTCTTTGTCCTCCATTTCCTCGGCCTCTACCTCTGGAGTTCCTACCTGAGCCATTTCTTCCTCTCCCCCTTCCTCTTGGATTTGAATAAGCCTTCAATGCTTTCTCTTGGGAAGTAGAAGATGTAGATCTATTGATCTTATGCTCATCGGTTTGAAGAGAAACCATCAACTCATCCATTGTCAAAACAGTGAGGTCTTTTGCCTCTTCTATGGTCATGACCAAATGGTCATATTTATGAGGTAAACTCCTCAATATCTTCTCCACTATCCTCTGATCTTGATAGTCTTCTCAATTTGACTTCAGTTGGTTAATCACATTGGAGGTCCTTGAACTGAAGTTTGCAACTGATTCATTCTCCTTCATTTGAACATTCTCAAACTCCCTTATGATGTTCTATAGCTTTATAGTACGGACTTTATCAGTCCCCTTGAAGTTTGTCTCAAGGATATCCCATGCTTCCTTTGCATAATTTGCTGCTGCAATCTTTGAGAATACTGTCTCTGTCATTGCTGCTTCAATCAAACTTAATGCCTTAGCATCCTTCCTCCTTGACTCTTTCAATTGAGTCTTCTGTGCATTTGTGAGAGTAGCATACTGAGTTGGATCAGTCACATCATTGAATCCATTAACTACAAACTCTGATAAATCATTTGCAACCATTATGGTTTTCATCTTCTTCACCCATGTATCATAATTCTATCCATTGAAGGATGGTGGTTGCTACCATATCTTTCTTGCATCTCCTGCCATGTCAAATATCCCAAGGAAACAAATGTGCCCTAACTCACTGTGGATGTGGAGCCTCAAAGCTCTGATACCATGTGACAAATACAAATTAAAATTTAAACTCACAACTCAACCCTAAACCTAAAAATTTTACTCGGCACTCACAATTGCTGAGTGCCAGTATTACTCGGCACATGAATGTGTTGAGTGGCAATTTGCTTGGCACCAACAGATTCAAAGTGACAGTTTTGCTCAGCACGTGAATGTGTCAAGTGGCAATTTTCTTGGCACCAACAGATACCAAGTGACAGGCAGAATATAGGTGCCAAGTTAGCTCGGCACAAGGAAGCTGAGTAAGCTTGGCACACAAAGGCAATGCTCGGCCACAATGAAATGCTTGGCACTAATGGATGCCAAGTGAGCTCGGCTCCAACTAAAGTTTATAACTTAGAAAATTCCAACGTGAATGCATTCACCATTAAAACCAGAGAGCCAAAGCTTTCAAATAAATTTCTCAAATGCAACATACAAGGGAAGATCAATAGATTCAAGTATGCTTGCTTGCTTTCTATTCAATCTTTCATTAAACTATTACAAAATCTGGGAGCATTCGGCTTCAACTAGAAAACCCTAAAATAACCCTAAACTGATAATACTTCAAACTTAATTAAACTTTTAAACCTGCAACTCTAATGGCTGCATACAATGGTGACTGGAGCAATCACTGCTTCAACAAGACAAAACCAAACAACAATAGACTTACTGAGTGAGGAAAGGAAACATGTACAACTACAGGCACAAACTTCTTTCCTTCTTCCTTCTCTGCTCAACTCTGCAACTTCTCTCTAATCTTCTTGATCGGCTTGAACTCTACTAAATGAATGAATAACACATTCCTTTTGTCACATTCCATTTTCCCCCTCTTTTTTGAATTTGAAAACCTCACCTGCACGTATTAACTTTTCTACCTCAGGGTGGTAGGTGAGCGTTTGGCTCAAGGGGAAAACTTCAACATTGCATTAAGTTTTCCAACAGTTAATCAGCAACTAAAGGTACAACTCCTGCTGGTGTTAATGCGACTACAAGCACAAATCCAGGTGGTTTTAATGTGACTAAATGCACGACTCCAGGCATGGAAAAATTTAAAACTATTATACATCATCACATTCATCAGATGTCTTCTTTCATCTATCTCATGGAAATGATACCATTTCAAGATAAACCAAATTGTCATTGAATACGGGTGCAATAGTTGGAGTTTTGGCTGGTGTACTTACCGTAATATGCATAATAGGTATGGTAGATTTCTTATAGCAGATTTCTTATGTTAAATAGTTTGATGCAGAATTTGAAGCATGTATGGAGACAAATTTAATGTTAAGTAATTTCATGCGTACTACAATATGTCACATTAACAAGAGGAAAGTATTGATTCCTTTTGAGCATTGGGAGTAATTTTGTATTTTTAAAAGGAATCAGATATCTAGAAAGGGAAAAAGGCGTTCGATAATTTATCAAGTCAAACCATGGGCACCGTGATTGATTACATAGTATAAGATAGTTTGCAATGAATGATAGCACAAAAATATTCTGAGACTAGAAAATATGGCCAAAAGAAAAATTGAGACAATATATGTGATAGCTCACTCCGAATAAGACTAAAGAATGAACTAACATCATATTAGGCTTTGATTCTATATAACTAATTTTGATTTCTTAAAATTAATCATGTGAATTTTAATCCTTTTGATGTGTATCTTACTATCCTAATTTCTGGCATTTTTAGAGTATGAATATTATGTTCAAATCGGGATTATCTAACAAAATAAGCCTAAATATGACTGATTTGTACCCAGTTTTGGAGGCTTTGGTGTAAAGGTCTATCCAAAATTTGTCTACTTACAAATGTTAAGATTTCTCACCTCCAATTTCCACAATTTATGGAGTTTGTCTAATAGATTTCAAACAAAAGGGCTCTACTCTTGCTGCAAACAACTTTCTAGGTAATATTTAACATGAATCCTAGTAATACAATTATGTAATGTTATAATTGGGGATTAGGATTCTATAGTAAAATTTTCCTAATAAAAATGATGAATTTTAGCTTTCTTGTTCATGCTGATAATAGATAATGTTGTATGATCTGAAAAGTATTTTTAATATTAAAAATTATTTTGAAGAGAAATACTTATAGAAATACTTACACGTTATAATAGTATGCATAATATGTTATATAATATATAATATATATAAACCTCCAGCTTAGGTTAGTGAAATGACCTTCAATCAAATAGAGAAGGGACGTGAGTAAGAGTAGGAAATGCTGCATTATTTTGCAAGGAAATTATAAGATGTATGACTGGGGCTTAATAACATTGCAGACTAGGACAATACCTTTTTCAGCCAATAGGAGGAAATGATACGAAATCGGGGCATCCAAAATTGATGCCAAACTAAGTCCAACTATAACTTCCTCCATAGAATAGTTTTTTTAAAACAACACAAGGTCTAACTGTAGCTTCGTACCTTGTGTTTGCTGTGTAACTTCTAGTAAAGATGTGTTCGGAAATGATAATGCATACTTAATTCTGAGGTTTCTTCTTTTTTTCCCTATTAATAATTTGTAGGTTGTCCTGTTTCCCAACATGACGAGTTTACAGAAAACATTTTGTTGTAATGCTATTGAGTTTAATGACTATTGTTTGTTGTAATGCCATTAAGTCCACCATTTTGAGAACCATTTTAAAAAGTTTATTAAAGACTGGTTGTGCATAACTAAATTGGGCTCTTTGATTTTTTTGAGTTCTCCATTTGATTTCTTGATTTCTTCAAGAAGAGTGTTAGACATGATTCACCAGTTAAACAAAATTTGGTAGAAGATTTTTCAACCAATTTTCTTTTGTTCATCTGTTGTTTATCTTTTATATATCCTTGTTCTTTAGTGTGAAAAAATGCTATGTACTAGCCTTGGAGAGTTTTATATATATAATAGAACTGAAACCTCCTCCATAGGTACTATCTAGACCATAATTTCTAAGTTTAAGGCATTAATGATCATGAAGAAGAAATTGCCGCATATGAATTAGATATAGATTGTTTTAAATTGTTGCATATGACTTAGATATAGATTGTTTTTAATTGCTGCATATGAATCAGATATATATTGTTTTAATTGCTACATATGAATAACCAATAAAAAGGAGAAAGGCACTGATAAGGAGACGCTTGAGATCTAAGGGCTAAGGAACAATTCCAACTAAAGATGAATCTTAAAAGGAGGTAAAAAAAATTTTAAATGAGATAAGAATAGTGGGGAAGAGGCAAGGAAAAGCAAAAAGATCTACTGAATAAAGAGGACAACTAACCAATAGCTAGAAGAAAATGCATGCTTGGATAATCAAACAACCCTAAGATTAAAGAGTTAACTATGAATAAATAGAATTGAGAAGAATCTCAAATGGAAAAATCTATATTCTCTATTTTAATAGGGGGAAAATAATAATAAAAGGGCTGAAACATTCAAAAACATTCCAAAAAAATAGAAAACATTTGAGTGAAGAAAATGGGTACCCAAGACTACGTATCCATGTGAAAGATTTTCCAGTTTTAGCACACATTATTGATGCGGATAAAGAGCTTTATGCTGTTGCCTAGGAATCTTTCTTGTCAATGTAAATGTAATTGATATTGATCTGCTTTTTTGGATCAACTATGAATTGGGGTTTTCTTTCCAGATTCTTTCCCTAATGAGCCCTTAAATCTGATATATTTCTATCTATATATATTTATATGGTGCCTTTGCCCCCTTTACTTTAAAAAAGAAAAAAAAAGAAAAAAGAGTACCTGGGAATATCAATCTGCAAAATCTATCCTCAAAAAATTCTTCACCTATTTAAGTTCTCTACAAAAATGAAAGAAATGAAAAAATGTATACAGATATTGCCAATAGAAAATGCAGATAGAAAAAAGTATTAAATTCAAACACAAATGAGACTCACTGATTCTTGGATTCAATGATTGTATTCAATGTAAAGAAGAGCAATGCGATGTGAATTAAGTAGAGTGTTGGATAGTTACACAATAACTACAACTAATCATAAAATAAGTTTGTTTGATTACAGTTATCTTTTAACCATTTAATACACCGATATTGGATGCAATATTGGTTATCGACCATCCAAGTTTCATGGATTTCTAGTTCAACACAAAACTCTAGTCCTTCACAGATTTGAGGGTCTTCATGACACTGAAGAGCCTTTGGCTAATTATATAATTTTTATATTTGAATTATGATAGAATTTATTTATTTATTAAAAATTTTATGAGATATTTTTTATATTTATGAAATGTAAATTTTGTGGAATGGAACATTTTTCTTTATATTTAAAATAATGATTCATATATTTGAATATTTATTTTTAATCAAATTAAAATATAATATTTATTTTTATCGGTAAATGGCCAAGGCCTTGATATATTTTATTAATTAAAAAATAAATTACATAGTTTTTCTCTATTCAAATGGGCACTGGTACGAAAGAACAGAGAAGAAAACCTCCAAAAAATGTCCTATATTATTACATTTTTTAAAGGGGCATACCCCAATGAACTCATTTACAAGATCTTGTTACATAAGCAACGGAAATATCCCTGATGATTACATAATCTTAACATAATTTTTGCCATAGGATGCTTGAACCATCATATAGCCATCTACTAGCTAATGTTTAGTCCTTGTTGTAGGTTACCATCCATCAAGCTAAGCACTTAAAGATTTTAGTTGTCATAGCAACAAAAAATTACAAAGATCGTATTTGATAGAGATTTAAAAAATGTAGTTCCAATCCTATGAACTTATAATAAATCAATATTTAACAAAGCCATATATATAATTATGAGATGTAGAGAAACTTAAAACCTAAAAAGTGAAGTATTGAAAATTAAAAGTGGGCTAATGTTTATTACCAATTATACTACTAAACTCCAACATGCATGAGTAGGAGCATGTGAGAATATTGTCAAAATAAATGACATCTATCTACTTATGAACTAATACATGCCGCGGAGTAATAAATAATAAATTGGATAAAGGATAATATATACACTAATCTAAATCTACTACTACAAGAAATAAAACTAAAATACAGCCTACTAAGTTTTTGAGGACAAAAGGAGCTGGCCGAACTGCACTGACCATAACTTCAAAACTGAATACATATTAAAGGAAAACAAAGAATCGGGTTAATCCTTACCAAGTATGTGCCTTTACTAAAACATGCTAAGAATTAACAATGCTGATACAATAGAAGCAAAACACCAATCCTCTTCCAACTGAGAATAGATTAAAATCTAGATGCTAATCATAAATAATGTATACAGACATTAATCCAATATGGAAAAAAAACTACCGCATTAGGGCATAGATATCAAATCAATAGGGCTAGACCCAATAAAGATTAATTACCAGTCTGCAAATATCCTACATGATCCCAGAATAACCAAATCAAAGAAAAGCAAAAAAATATGTCCTTTTGGAACCAGAGTGAATATTCAGCATACAAAATTAATCATGGTAGTATAAAATGTATCCTCAATCACATGTCATGCCAATAGTTAGTCTTTAAATAAAAGAAAACTCAGAAATTACAGTGAGCATTTTTTGAATCAAACCAAAACCAATTACTATTGATGTATAATATTTCTTGTTCCAAAAAAGAGTATATAGAAAAACATGTTTACAAAACTTTAAATATACAACAACTGAATTGGACTTTCTGTAAAACGATATGTAGACAAAATTAATAATATTCATAACTCTAGATTCTAAAAATATACAATATACACACCCTACCTACCTTGAGACCTATATAGAGGCTAGATATAAATTGATATCTTTAACTATACCATAACTAACTACAAAAAGGAAAAAGGGACAACTAGACTTCATTTCTTCCAAGATATCATGATCACCTCTGCAACATCACTGGGATTATCCACTTTGAAGGATGGATGAAACACGATGGAAGACCTTTCCTAGCTCGATTTCTCTATATTCAGAGTGGAGAAGTTAGCCTTGTCAAGGTCCTCGAAAGTGATACCAAGGTGCACGTAAGCTTTATGAGCTGTGAGGTAATTTGTCAGCCACCCATACCCAATTGTTGGAATGATTTTCCTCCAACCCATCAGAAAGTGGAAGCATAGTTCCATTTTTGGCCATGCCATGTTGAAAGCGTGATTATCTCAAATAACCAGAGCCGGTCTCCTCAGTATATTGGCTATTATCAAACTCCTTGGAGCATATTTCATGTACATTTCAGGGAGCGTAAGGCAATGGTTTTCATCCAACTCCATCATGGCCTCCTCTATCCCCTTACACCAATTCAATTGAAAGATATTAAGGCACAGCCTAACCATTGCCCACTTCCTAAAACCAATTTGAGCCATACATTCTATGAAAATCCCAATCATAGCACTATTGGTATGTCAAGATTGATCATATTAAAAAACCCCTTCTCCAATTGCGTGGCTAACTGCAATTCTAGTCATTTCATCAACCTTTTGTAGTATATTATTCCAATGTTCTAGTTTTACTTCCCCCATGAACGCCATGGTTCTGACTTCAAAGTTGTGAAAGACACAAATGTTAGTATCCATGGTTGTAGAAACAAACCCTACCAGACCACAATGCATGAGAGTTGAAAGAAAAAGCTAGAAGGAAATGCTCTCAAAGGTACTTAGAACTAGTAAAAAGGAAAATCAAACTCACCTCATAATGAGGTGCCAAATAATAAAAGTGCTAAATGAATGTGCACACCAACTAATGAGTACCCCGACCACCATCACGGGCTAAGATCAAATTGATGAGAAAGGAAGGGCAAAAAATGATCCCCAACTAAAGAAAACATAATCATCATCATCATTATATAATCATAAGTTGGAGATAGTATAAGGCCACTCTAAGCCATACTACTTGGGAGGGTAGAGACAATAATCTAAGAATACTTATCCCTCACCAAATGTTAAAAAGTGAAATGAACCAAAAAGGAAAACCTAAGAGCAAACTAGGAATGAGTAACAACCATTAGCCCTGATATTAGCTAAGGCATCGGCCTTTGAATTGCCTTCTCTAAATATGTGACATATCCTTAACTCTTCAAATTTGTCAAGAAGAAGGATGGCTTCTTGTAATCTCAAATTGATGATCCAATTGTGAGTTGATCACTTCCTAATGGCGTTAAGAATGATTTGAGAATCTCCTTCAATGATGAGTTTGGAAATACCCAGCTGAAAACAAATATTTAGACCTTCCTCTAGAGCTAAAAATTATGCCATGTTATTAGAAGATGGATGAATGGGTTTTTCCTTCTTAGCTATGCAAACATTGGAATCATTATTGGCTATACAACCAATACTAGCATTCCCAAGATTGTCTCTGGGAAGGCCATCAAAATTTAGCTTCGCCCACCCTTTTGGAGGTGGTGACCATTTATAGTTTCTTCGAGCCTCTAGGCTTTCTTTAGGGTATAAAAGTGAGGGATTGATTAATTTAGGCCAGATCTTCTTAATGCAGTTGTCCCAATATGAGAAAGATCTTTCTACCTTCCAAGATTTCTTGAGGGAAGAATTAACATTTTCAATGATACTAGCTTCAATCTTTGGAAGCAATTCTTCACTATCCATCTGTTTGTTGCAAAAAATCCTTTTGTTTCTCTCTTTCCATATTTCCCACAAAAGGACTGAAGGACTAATATTCCATATTTTACTATAAATGCCTTTGCAAATATTAGTGGGCTAGCTAAGGATGAAATCCTTAAACTTCTTAGGGAACAATGTATGCCAACTAAGATTGTGGGTGAGACATTCCTAGCATTTTTGAGAATATGGGCAATTGTAAAGAAGATGTTCCGCATCCTCAAAATTACTATTGCATAAAAAACATCTAGAAGGATCACTAATGCCAATAGTGTTAAGTCTATCTGTCATAAGTATTTTGTTTTGGGAAGTGAGCCATAAAAAGAATCCAACTTTGGGTAAACATGATGAATCCCAACATAGACTTAGGGGAAGCTCCACTTTCTCCTACTCGTTGGAATTAAAAAGAGCCTTATATCCATCTTTGACTCTGTAAATACCATCATTAGATGCCACCCAAATCAATTTATCCTCCCTCACTAATTGTTTAATGGTCCTAGAAGAAATAATTTCATTATACATGAAGAGCTCCTCTGGGGATAGGTTAATAGCATCCACAGATTTCCATCTCCAAATAGCCTTATTATCTAAGAGAGTCATTGTCTTGTAATCTATGACTCTTTTGCCCCAAAGGGAGAAAATTTTTTATTTAAGACCAACTAGGATATAACCATTTTCAATAGGGGGAGACCATCCTAGGAATTGTCCCAAAAGAAGCCTCCATACCATTTCCAACATCCCAAGTTAGAAATTTTCTTACTAAGTGTCAACACTTAGAAACAAAGTTGTAGCTTTCTGAACCCTTCGTAAGTGATTTCATCCTAAAGATCAAGCTTGGATAATTAATATGAAGATATTTATTATACATAATATTAGTCCATTTTTTATCTCTCTCAGTATACAGGCGCCATACCAGCTTGGCTCCTAATACTACATTTTGCCATGCCAAATTTTTAATCCCTAAGCCCCCAAGCTCCTTTGGTTTGTAAACTTTTTCCCATTTAACAAGAGCTAATTTTTTAGTTTCTTCGCAATCATTCCAAAGAAACTCTCTCAGCTTGACCTCAAATTTATGATGGAGGGGTTTAGAAAGTGGTAAACAAGAAAGTGGGTAAGTCAGAACTACTTATATGACTGATCTAATCTTGACACTCTTATGAGCTTTTGTTAGCCGTCTATCTTTCTAGTTTCCTATCTTAGCTTCCAATTTGTTCATAGTGTTGTACCATACCTTGCTAGATTTTGAACTCTTCTCCATGTCAATGCCTAGGTATTTGCAAGGAAAAGAACCTTTCTTGTATCCCATAATAAGAAAATTTTGATTTTCTAAATTTTCTTCAGTGTTAAGGAAATAAATTTCTGACTTGGCAATGTTGGCTTTTTGACTAGAGGCATTCATGTAATTATCAATAATTGATTTATAATTAAGAGCCCCCTTTATGGAACTCTCTCTTGGAAGAATTGTGTCATCCGCATATTGTTGGTGAGTAATGTTAGGAATGTTTCGAGTCACAGTAACTCCTCTAATTTTTTTACTTCTGGATGCATTATTGTTGGCTTTGTCGAAAGCTTTAGCCATAATAATGAAAAGAAAGGAGGACAATATATCCCCTTGCGCTAATCCCCTAGAGAATTCAAAAAAACCTTCAGGGGATCCATTTACTAATACCAAAATCCTAGTGGTTGAGATACACTTGAAGATAAGATTAATCCATTGATGAGAAAAACTGAAGGCTTCTAGCATTTTATGGAGAAACCACCAATCCACCATATCATATGCTTTCTGAATATCTAACTTCATAAACATACATGCTTCATTATTTTTCAAGGTTGAATGAATGGCTTCTTGAATAATGATAATGCCATCTAAAATTGATCGATCGGGCACAAATCCTATTTGCTCCTCAGAGATGATCTTGGGAAAAATATGTTTTAGTCTATTAGCTAAAATCTTAGAATAGATTTTATAGATTGTGTTACATAAAGCAATCAGCCTGAAGTCATTAGGACTTTCATGCTCAACTTTTTTGGGGATCAAGGTTATAAAAGAATGATTGATTTCTAATAAAAGGGATCCCCCCTTTCTAGAAGCTTCTAAAGTCTCTTAGAGATCACTCTTGAGAATATCCTAGCATTTTTATAGAAGAAGACCTAAAATCTATTTGGTCTAGGCGATTTTTTAGTGTTCATGTTGAAAACTACATTCCTCACTTTTTCAAAAGAGATGGGTTGATTTAATACTTTTTAATCTTTAGGAGAGACTAGTTTTGGAATGAATTTCACGATTTTGTCTTGCTTGAGTTTATTAGACCCTTCTAAATCATTTAAAAGTAGTTGAAAATGACTAACTAAAGTGTCTAAAATCTCAAATGGAGTATCCTTTATTGAACCATCCAGTGATCTGATCCTGTTAATTGTATTCCTGGCTCTGTTAAGGAGAGTAGAATTATGAAAATATTTGGTGTTCATGTCACCTTCTTTGAGCCACCTCTCCCTAGATTTCTATTTCCAAAATACTTCTTCCTTGGACAAAATATCTTCTTGTTTGGCCAACAATTCCTTTTCAAGCACATAACTATCATTTTTCATGCCATATTTAAAAATATGTAAGTTCAATTCTCTAAGCCTATCTTCAATATCTAATTTTTCTTTTAAAATGTTTTTGAACTATTCCTTATTCCATTTATGGATTGAATCTTTTAACTTCTTCATCTTATATACAAAAATGAACATCTTAGAGCCCTCAAAATCACCTTGAGACCACCATGTTTTAATATTTTCTAAGAAGATAAGATCCAAGAACCACACATTTTCACATTTAAATGCACTACTCATGGGCTTTTGACGTTCAGTTAGTTCCAACCTTATTGGAAAATGGTCTAGACTAGCAAAAGGCAAAATTTGAGCTTGTATATTATACTTATTAATTTCTAGATTTCCTTTGATGACAAATCTATCCAATTTTCTATGAAATGTGCAAAATCTTTACGCCTGTTGTTCCAAGTATAAATCCCATTGCAATAAGGGATGTCAACTAAATTTTGCCCATGATACCAGTTATTGAAATCTTTCATAGGTTGGGAGAGATGGAGAATACCTCTAGTTTTTTCATTTAGGTCTAAAATTGTGTTAAAATCTCCTCATAAAATAATAGAAGTACTATCACAATTAGTCATATAGCTACTAATATCATTCCAAACTAAATATTTGTCTGGGGTACTGTTATCATTTTTTCACCCTGTCAAGATTCAAATTTCAAACGTCCAACCCATCCAATGGCTAATTCCCAAAGTTAATATTATTTTAATGCCTGAGAGACATCGAAAAAATTTAAGTGATCAAACCTTATAACATGTTTCTACGGCTCGCAAATTCTTAATCGTCAGATCTAAGGATCGACGGTTAGCGCTATGTCACTTTTTAGAAGTTGCACGATGGATAGCATAATGACATCATGCCCTATCAATGCGTGTCCCGTGGGTCCAATTTTCAAGTCACCCAAGGTTCTTTGGCAAGTCAAAAAAGTTTCATGGTGGGGGGTCAGTTTCATGGGCCGGAGATGAGAAATGTCGGTGGGGTGCCATGTCGCCATCAAAAAACTCACAAGTTTTCCAATAACGACATAGCACCCAGCTGGCCAAAGACATGGTGGAACCATGGGTGACATGGAGGGGTGGTCACATTGAAGTTTTGACACATCGCTAGCTCAGTGCACCTTGGTGTCAGCAGGGTTCGACACGTCATCTTCTGATGTTTCACACAACTTTCTTCACCCTTGGATCGACAAGATTGACGGTTGGCACTATGTCACTTTTTAAAGTTGCACGATGAATATGATGGTGACATAGCGCCCTCCTGCCATGTGTCCGATAAGTCTCAAATGTGCTCCGTCAGATGTTAGCGAGGATTCGTCAGTTAGTTGGTACGTGGCCAGTTCCTATTCATTGATGCACTGAGTGGATGATCTATCTTGCTCGTCGTCAGATCAGTTCAGATCAACGATAGGCGCCATCTCGCTATGGTGAAATTGCGCGGTCTTTAAAATGGCGACATAGCACCTCAATGACATGTGTCAGGTGGGGCCGTGTTATCTCGTAAACCTCAAGGGTGATGCCAGGTGTGCTGACAGTGGAGAAGCAAAGTGCAAAGTACGATGAATCTTCAAAATCATTAGATTAAGTCAGATCGACGAAAGATGCCATGTCACTATAGTGAAGTTGCGCAATCTTTACCATAGCGACATAGCGTCCTTTCACCACGTGGATCAGCGGGGCTAGGTCTCGCCAAGGTACGTCTGTGAAGTATTATTAGGTGTGATTCGAGTGTGGTGTAGTTGCTGAGGTGGCACTAGGTATGATGGGCCCGGGGGAACAACAACATAGCGGTATGATGAGTCTTTATGATCATCCGATTTAAGGCAGATCAACGGTTGGCGTTATCTCGCCAAGAGAAGTTGCGCGATCTTTATGTTGGCAATCATAGCACTTTGTTGACATGTGTCTCGCTGGCTCACCCAAGGTTGATGGTTAATGGCTGGTAGTTAGTGTCATGGTCAAGTTTGTATGATCATCACAGTTAATGATAACAGTTCGAGGGTGGCACGGTTAGTTCAATAAGGGGAGGTCAATCGTAGATGACTTCCCAAGTGGCAGAATGAAAAGAAGTGATCAGCCCATGTGGCCCAGTTGGCTTGTGAAGCTAGGTTGACTCACTAACCCTACTGATTCATGAACCAAAAAATGAAGGTGATCTATTTTGTTGTGTGATCTGATCTTCATGATCGATCCTGACCTACCCAAAATGAATGCGAAATGAAGAGGAACACTCCACTGTCTCAGTCGATCCATCTACTTGGTTAGAGCACAGTTATGGCATTGTTTTTGTCTTCTCAGGGCATTATTTGGCATCAAGGTCAGATTTTCTTCAAATCCCCATGATTGTCCTTCGTAGGATGTAATGGCAGGTAGCTACGAAGTCATTTCAGTAGGAAAAGATCTCAGTTATGCCTGAACTATAAAGGCAAATTTTGTAAATTTTTAATAGGACCTTCTCTCTGATTTTCCTCTGCTATTGCTCTGCAATTCTAGTGTAAATTCCCCTGTGCCTCTAAACTGTTTGATTCTCCACTTATCTCCTTCAGCCATTGGTATTAAAGTGCAAGAATTCTTTGCCTGTGCCATTGCTTTGTGGAAATCTATAATCTGCATGACTGTATCTCTGCTGGCCTGTAAATGATATATAAGTGAACTTCTTCCTTGTGTCATTCATCTTGGTTTTTTGAACTGTATGTGGTTATTTGATTAAAGCAAGTCTGGATGTGTATATCCTTACTTTCATTCTGGTTCAATAGCGCATGTATGGGCAGAGATTGGTCCGAACACTCTATTTTGGTGCATCACCTTTCTAGATTAGAACTAGGTAGATTTGCTTTCATTCTCTCCTTCTCCCTTTTCCTCTCCAAGAGTAGTTAGGTGTTCCTTGATAGTAAGAGGAAGCCGGCCTTCTTCAGAGACTCAACCTCGCAATTCAAGTCCCACAATTTGGAGGTTGTTTCCATGTTTCACTAGGTTGTCCTCACGCATAGGCCTTGGACAAGGGTGCAAACCTAAGTGACAACAATTTTTGGCATGCCCGGTCGGACTCAGTTATTAAAGAGTTAAAGTCTACTAGTGTTAAAGAATAAAGAGTTTCAAGATTAATACTGAAGAGATAGTACTGGCTTCAGTGTTTAAGCCTTCAAGAGGCTGATTCTTCAAAGTACTTGGTGACTTTGAGCTTTGACAAATCTGGTTCCAGGCCGAAGTTGCAGAAATTCATGCCCAGAGCTGAAACAAGGGCATCTTCTAGAGGTAAATTTCAATATCAAGAGCTTTCTCTTTCAAATCCTAGAAGAAGGAGGACTAGAATTTCATTGTCACTAGTTAGGGGTGTAATAATAGTCGATATACCTATAAGATCTATCTCTACTCCTCCTGTTGTTCGAACTCAGCCTTGATTGCCATCAAAACTCATCAATAGAACACTTTTTTACATGGTACAACCAAGAGTTCATGCTTTTTCCACCTTTAATGGTGGAAGTCCTCTATTGTTAGCCCAAAGACATGACATGCCAGTATCTGCACTCAAAAGTATACCTGATTTTACTGGTGAAACTTCCATCTCCCCTTTAGAGCATATCCAAGAAGTAGCAAATGTCTGTAATATTCATGGTATTATAGAAGATGATGTTTCTGTCAGACTTCTAGCCTCATCTTTAAAAGGAAAAGCATTACAGTGGTATAGAGGCTTAGCTCATGGTTCTATAACTGATTGGGATGGACTAGGAGTAGGATTATGCATACATTTTGAGGATAGAAGTGACTATCTATCACTTTTAGAGCAGTTGACTACTATTAAAAGAGCCCCCCATGAGTGTATGACTGATTTTAACTATAGATTTCAAAAGACATTGGATAGAATACCTACTACAATGAAACCTACCCCTGGTAATGCCTTCTTGCATTACCTTAGAGCTTTTAACAGTGATATTGCCACTACAATCCAAACTATGGGAGGAGATACCTTGCCTAATGCCTATGAGATAGCCATAAAAGCTGAGAACATCCTAATACAAGGAGGAAAGTTGGCTCCAAGGCCCCCTATGCCTTTCTTTCCTAATGTTCCCAACCACCAACCAGCAATGGCCCCTCTTCCTACAACTTCTACATCACAAGCCCTTCCTCTAGTCCCTCAAGCTTCCACATCCTCAAATGGGATAGATGAACTCAAAGAGATGCTCCAAGGTCTAGTGCTGAATACAGATAAGAGAGAGAAGACCCTGTATAAAAAATTGCAAGAGCAGGGGAGGGAGTTGAAAGACCAAGGCAAGAGATTAGAGGATAGTTTTTCTATGATACAAAAAATGAGTAACAAGGTGGTGGCCTTAGAGAGGCACCAAGCTCAAGGTGGCAAGCCTCCCCAATTGCAATATCAAGCTCCAAATGGTGGTAGGCCTCCTAATCAGTGGAATAGCTCTTTTGATCAGGGTAGGCAAAATAGTCATGTTTTTGCTTCAAGCTCAAATTAAAACAGAGCTATAGTCCCTCAAAATAACTTTGCCCAAGATCAAGATTTCTGTCCTTCTTGCAACTATTCTTATGCCTACTACATGTGCCAGAAGGAAGAATCTTATTTGGCCTTAACTATCCAAGAACCTGCAGCAAAGCAATCATACAAGGAGGATCATTCCAAGGAGGCCTCATACATTCCAGGGCATGATGATTGCTCTTTCATGAATCATCAGATTGGGGAGCATTGTAATGTAAACCAGGATTCCATCGCTCATAACACTAGAAGCAAAAAAAGAACTATAGAAGATGTTGTCCCTCATCCTCCTAATCAGGCCTTAACTTCAAATGCAGCATCTCATGAGCAAGCAGCAAATGGACGAACAAGTACTTCGCAGCAGCAAAGGCAAGATTCTAGAAGGAAAGATGCAAGTGATCCTTATGTTGCTCCATCTCAACCCCTTATAAGTGCAGCTCCCAAAGTTTCTAACAAAGTTCCTAATGCACCATTTAGTGTGGTAGAGCAAATGAAGAAGACAAATGTGAACATTTCTATGTGGGATGTTGTTGCTACCATACCAATGCAGAAGAGGATGTTGCAGCAAGAATTAGAGAAGATTGAACCCAAGGATCAGCCATCTACCATGGAGAGTGCCACAAGTCTAGTACAGCTAGTAGGGGATGTGGAGACAAATAAAAAGGTTAGACCTCCTCCATTCTATGTTTCTCTAATTATAGTGGGCAAATTAATCCACAATTGCATGATAGATTTAGGGGCTAGTAGCTCAGTGATGCCTAGGTGTGTTGCTGACGCTTTAGGAATGAAGTATGAGCCCATTGTTAGGGATGTGTTACAGCTGGATGGTAGTACTATAAAAAATATAGGTATCCTTAGGAATGTGGAGATGGCCCTACATGCATGCCCTGGTTGCACTGTGATTCAAGACATATTTGTTGCTGAAGTTAAGCCCCACTTTGCTATCTATCTTTCAAGAGACTTCACTGCTCAAATTGGTGGATTCATATCTATTGATTGGTCATATATGTCTTTTAAGACCAGATACAGAGCTAATGCTTCAATCAGAGCAGAACCTCAAGCCCTTCATCACACTGAATCCTACACCCCCAACTTCATCAATATGAATTGTTCCATTTTAGAAATGAACAAAAATGACATAGTAAATGAGCTTGCCACTTCCATAGTGGAGATTCCTAATTTATTCTTGGATGAGTAGGCAAATGCATATTAGTTTGAGCCTATGTTAGAGAGTCTTGAGACAGGCCTTAGTACATATTGCATAATAGAGAAAGATGCTCAAGTTCCTAATCTTGTTGGGACTAATGATGATATAAATGGAACATGGAGTATGTACTTTGATGGCTCAAGGAATAAAAATGGATCAGGGGCTGGTATTATGTTGATCTCTCCTGCACAAATAAGATACTAGTTCTTATTTAGGCTCCAATTTAGTTGCAACAATAATGTGGCCGAGTATGAATCCTTGATTCAAGACCTCCTACTTGCCCAAAAGAGAGGAATTCAAGCCTTGAAAGTATATGGAGATAGTGAGTTGGTAGTCAATCAGGTGAGAAACTAGAACATCACCAAAAATGGCTAGTTCAAGTCTTAGAAACACAGAGTATGGGATTTTTTTGAGGGCTTCAACACATTTAATATTCAAAGCATTCCTAGGAAAGAAAATAAATATGCTGATAGACTTGCAGCAATAGATGCATCTTATGATGTACCAGGGAATTTTGAGGGGAAGAAGAAGCAACAAATAAAGGTGGTAGTGAGGCCTGCCATCCCTGACAACAACACTCATTGGCAAGTGTTTGATTCTGATGAGAAAATTGTGAGTTTCTTGCAGAATGAGGCAGAATTCTTAGATAGAAACCAGTCAAGACTACAAGATCAGTATGGTGATCAAATCATTCATCTCAGTTCTAAAAGTTGCCCAAGGGTCTCATTACCTTGGAGAGTCTCTTTAATCCTAATGATCAAACAAGAGGCAAAGGAATGAATCTAGCTGCAGAATAGGATGATCATGCCCTAGTTACAATTGTTGATGGAAAATCTCTGAATATGGGGAAGGTATGTTCTGAAACTGAGCAAGAAAGCTTCATTCATCTATGTGAAGAATTTAATGATGTATTTTCTTGGACATATGATGACTTAAAAGGGTTTGACCCTAGTTTGTTTCGGCATACCATAGATTTAATTGATAAGGCCAAACTAGTAAGGCAAAAATAGAGGCTAGTGAATCCTAAGATTGAACCTCTAATGAGAAAGGAGCTATCCAAGTTGATTGAGGCTAATATAATTTTTCCCATCAAGCACTCATCATGGGTAGCCAACCTAGTCCTTGTTAGGAAGAAGAATGGAGAAATCAGACTATGTGTGGACTTTAGGGATCTTAATCAGGCTTCCCTTAAAGATCACCATCCTCTCCCTTCCATGGAGCAGATTCTATCCCAGGTCAGTGGTTCAAGGAGATTCTCTTTTCTTGATGGATTCTCTGGTTATAATCAAGTGCTGGTTAAAGAATCTGACAGACATAAGACAACATTTACTACTAAATGGGGCACCTATACTTATTGCAAGATGCCATTTGGGCTAACAAATGTAGGTGCCACATTTCAAAAGGCAATGGAGATGGCCTTTAAAAACTTAATTGACAAGTTTGTCTTAGTATACCTTGATGATATAATTGTATATTCAAAAAATGTAGAAGATCATTTTGATCATCTAAGACAGGTATTTCTAAGATGTAGAGAGTTTGGGGTCTCCCTTAACCTAGCCAAGTGTGTCTTTGCTACAAGCCAAGGAAAATTATTGGGACACACTGTATCTAAGGATGGGCTGACCATTGATCCTGAAAGAACAAAGGCAATACTTGCCCTTCCTATTCCTAAACACAAGAAGGGGCTGCAAAGTTTCCTTGGTAAGATAAATTTTGTAAGAAGGTTTATTCCTAATTTTGCTACCATGGTGAAACCTCTTACAGTTATGCTTAAGAAAGGTATGTTCTTCTCATGGAACAAAGAAGGGAAGGAGAGTTTTGAAGAGATAAAGGAAGCCATAGCCTCAGCCCCTACTCTCATGAACCCAAATTTTGAGAAAGATTTCATCCTCTATACTTTAGGTGGTGAGTCAAGTATCTTTGTTGTCTTGACTCAAACAAATGACAAGGATGAGGAGCAGCCCATAGCTTTCTTCAATGAAGGGCTTAAGGAATATGAAAATAAGTACAACTTTGTTGAGAGGTAGGCCCTTGTGGTCATCAGAGCCTTGAAGAAATTCAAGCAGTTCTTATCCCACAATAGGATCCATTTGTTGGTGCCCCATGCCAGTGTAAAAGACTTCTTGTTAAGCAAAGATATCAATGAAAAGAGAGTTGGATGGATGACTAAGGTAATAGAGTATGATGTTGATATTCAAATTACCAAGCTGGTAAGAGGGAAAGGGTTGTGCAAAGAAATGTTATCAGGTCAGGATTCTGATGAAGAGGCTGCTATGGTATTAACAGAGCAGCAAGAGGAAGGAAATGTTAATGGTCCAAGGAGCTGGATAAATGATATGAAGAGCTTCTTATTAGGGAATGGATACCCTCAGGGATTGGACACAGCTAAAAGAAGACAATATAGACTGCAGTCCATTCCCTATGTTGTAATTGATGGTATCCTATTCAGGAGGGATTTTAATGGGACCATGTTGAGATGCATTGAGAGGATCAGGCTGAGAGGATGATTAAGGAACTTCATGATGGCCCTAATGGTGGTCATTTCTCTACAAGAAAAATTGCCATGAAGGTCATGAGGGCTGGTTATTACTGGCCATTCTTGTTTTACGATTGTTATAGATATGTGAGAAAGTGTGAGAAGTGTGCTTTCTTCTCAGGAAAATAGAGGCTTGCAGCTCTCCCTCTTCATCCTATTTAGGTGGATCAGCCCTTTACTCAGAGGGGGTTGGATTTTATAGGCCCCATTAATCCTCCATCTAGTGCAGGTCACAAATGGATTTTGCCCGCTTGCAATTATTTCACTAGGCGGACAGAGGCAGTTTCCTTGAAGGATGCCACAAAATCATTATTTGTTGAGTTCCTTGATGGGATTGTATCTAGGTTTGGTGCTCCTTCTACTATCATCTCAGACAATGCTAAGTCTTTTGTTGGGACCCAGATTTGTGCATGGGCAATGAACCACAATATCTACCTAAGAACATCATCAAATTGCTATCCCCAAGGTAATAGTTTGGCTGAGTCTTTCAACAAGAATCTGATCAGAATCATGAAGAGGACAATAGAGGACAATCAGAGGGCTTGGCATAAGAAATTAAGAACTTCTTTGCGGGCTGATAGGATAACACCCAAGAGATCTGTTGGGAATTCACCTTTTGTGCTGGTATATGGTAGGGAGGCTAGACTCCCAATTTCATTTGAATTCCCATCCTTGGAGTTGGCCCATCACCTGGAATTGATTGAAGATAGTGCCATGTCAATAAGAATGGCAGAGCTAATTGAACTAGAAGAGAAGAGAAATAAATCTATGCAAACCCTAGAGATACATCAGTAGCAGATGAAGAGGAATTTTGACAAGAAGGCAAGGGTCAGAACCTTTAGAGAAGGAGATTTAGTTCTAAAATGGGATTCAGAAAGAGAAAAACCAGGAAGACATTCCAAATTTGATGCATTATGGAGTGGCACCTATCTGATTGCCAGTTACAAATAGGCTAATGCATTCCAACTGAGCATGCCAAACGAAAAAGTTTTTCCCATTCCAGTCAATGGGATTTATCTCAAAGATTTCTTCTAATGAGGGTCAAGTTCCTGTATATAGGTAGTTAGTTTCTTTCTATTGTTTCCTGCTTTTCAAGAAGTGTGCGGGCACAACCGTCTTCCTATGAGGTAGTAGATTTTGAGGTGTTTCAGTTTGCAGAGGAAGTTTGTTTCGGTTCTAGTTGCAGTTGCAGAGTTTTAGGGTGTTCATGTTTTAATCTCTCACAGGTAGGGTTAGGGTTTCACAGTATGCACAAACCCATTTTTTGACTCCATAGCCCAATGGATACATGAGGCCACTGGTCATACACATAGCAGGCTTGTGTCCCCTGTGAGTCGCTATAAATGTTATCATTTTTTTGCTCCACCAAGATTCAAATTTCAAACCTCCAACCAATCCAACGGCTAATTCCTAGAGTTAATATTATTTTAATGCCTAAGAGACATCAAAAAAATTTAAGCGATCAAACCTTATAACATGTTTTTTCGGCCCGCAAATTCTCAATCATCAGATCTGAGGATCGACGGTCAGTGCTATGTCGCTTTTCAGAAGTTTCACAATGGATAGCATAGCGACATCGTGCCCTATAAACGCGTGTCCGGTGGGTCTAGTTTGCAAGTCGTCCAAGTTTCTTTGGCGGGTCAAAAAAGTTTCACGGCGGGCGGTCAGTTTCATAGATCGGAGATGAGAAATGTCAGTGAGGCGCCATGTCACCATCAAAAAACTCAAGAGTTTTCCAATAGTGACATAGCGCTCAACTGGCCAAAGACATGGTGGAACTGTGGGTGACGTGGAGGGGTGGTCGCATTGAATTTTTGACACATCGCCAGCTCGGTGGACCTTGACATTAGCAGGGTTGGACTCGCCATCTTCTAATGTTTCACACAACTTTCTTCACCCTTGGATCGACAGGATCGACGGTTGGCGCTATGTCACTTTTTAAAGTTGCATGATGAATATGATGGTGACATAGTGCCCTCCTACCACGTGTCTAGTAAGTCTCCGATGTATTCCGTCAGATGTCAGTGAGGATTCGTTAGTCAATTGGTATGTGGCCAGTTCCTATTCATTGATGTGCTGAGGGGATGATCTATCTTGCTCACCGTCAGATCGGTTCAGATCAATGATAGGCGCCATCTCGCTATGGTGAAGTTGCATGATCTTTACCATGGCAACATAGTGCCTCAGTGACACATGTCAGGTGGGACCATGTTATCTTGTAAACCTCAAGGGTGATGCCAAGTGTGCTGATAGAAAAGAAGCAAAGTGTGAAGTACAACAAGTCTTCATGATCATCAGATTAAGTCAGATTGATGGAAGATTCCATGTTGCTATAGTGAAGTTGCGCGATCTTTACCATACCAACATAGCGTCCTTTCGCCACGTGGATCAACAGGGCCAGGTCTTGCCAAGGTATGTCTGTCAAGTATTGCCAAGTGTCATTCAAGTGTGGTGCGGTTGCTGAGGTGGCGCTAGGTATGATGGGCCTGGGGGAAGAACAACATAGCGGTACGATGAGTCTTTATGATCGTTCAATTTAAGGCAGATCAACGGTTGGCACTATCTCGCCATGAGAAGTTGCATGATCTTTATGTTGGTGACATAGCGCCTTGCTAACATGTGTCTTTTTGGTTTGCCCAAGGTTGACGGTTAATGGGTGGTAGTTAGTGTCATGGTCAGGTTTGTGTGATCGTCACGGTTAATGATAAGAGTTCGAGGGTGGCGCGGTTAGTTCAATAAGGGGAGGTCAACCGCAGAAGACTTCCTAGGTGGTAGAATGAAAAGAAGCAATTGGCTCGCGTGGCCTAGTTGGCTTGTGAAGCTAGGTTGACTCACTAACCCTACTGATTCATGAACCAAAAAATGAAGGTGATCTATTTTGTTGTACGATCTGATCTTCATGATCAATCCTGACCTACTCGAAATGAATGCAGAATGAAGAGGAACACTCAACTATCTCAATCGATCCATCTACCTGGTCAAAGCACAATTATAGCACCATTTCTATCTTCTTAGGGCATTATTTGGCAGCAAGGTCAGATTTTCTTCAAATCCCCATGATTGTCCTCTGCAGGACTTAATGGCAGTTAGCTGCGAAGTCATTTCAGTAGGAAAAGATCTCAGTTATGCCTGAACTATAAAGGCAGATTTTGTAAATTTTGAATAGGACCTTCTCTTTGATTTTCCTCTGCTATTGCTCTAAAATTCTAGTGTAAATTCTCCTATGCCTCTGAACTGTCTGATTCTCCACTTATCTCCTTCAGCCATTGGTATTAAAGTGCAAGAATTCTTTGCCCATGCCATTTCTTTGTGGAAATTTGTAATCTACATGACTATATCTCTGTTGGCCTATGAATGATATATAACTGAACTTCTTCCTTGTGTCATTCATCTTGATTTTCTGATCTCTATGTGGTTATTTGATTAAAACAAATTTGGATGTGTATATCCTTAGTTTCATTCTGGTTCAGTAGCACATGTATGGGTAGAGATTGGTCCAAACACTCTATTTTGGTGCATCACCTACTTAGATTAGAACTAGGTAGATTTGCTTTCATGCTTTCCTTCTACTTTTTCCTCTCCAAGAGTAGTTAGGTGCACCCTGATAGTAAGAGGAAGTCAGCCTTCTCCGGAGACTCAACCTCGCAGTTCAAGTCCCACAGCTTGGAGGTTGCTTCCATGTTTCACTAGGTTTTCCTCGTGCATAGGCCTTGGACAAGGGTGCAAACCTAAGTGGCAACAGGTACTAACTAGACCATAAATGTTAAATAAAATTAACTGAAGATTAGATTTTATACTACTGACACACATACAGATCCAATTATTATTAGAAGATAAAATGTTAAGAGTAATATTCCTATGATTCCAAATCACTCCTAATCCCCCGAATGCACCTACCAACTTGTGCATATAACAACTCCAATTGCCCAATCTTTTACCTAAATTTAATCCTTCTAATTTGTTTAGCTTAGTTTGTTGTAAAAAAATAATGTTTGATTCAAATTTATTAAGTTTTTTTTTTAATATCCTTTTCTTGTTAGGGGCATTTAATCCCCTAACATTCCAAGTTGTAATCTTCATTACTCTGTGGGAAGGCTCTTCCCCTTCCCTTTATTAAAGAGATGGCTGATTTTTTGTTGTTCCCTAGCCTTTTTGTCTACTTCTTTGAGCTCTTTTAAGGATTTCCTACCTCTCTTTCCAGATATCTTCCCATAATTTGGTACTTTTTTTGCTTCCATATGCATGGAAATAACTAGCTGATCCAGGTTTTCTTGAGCACACTGCACTATAGTGGTCTTTGTACTATCGACCTTTTGTGATTCCTTTCTACCATCCTCATTTCCTATCTCTGATAGAAGCTGATAAAAAAATGCTAAATCTTGATCTGTCGGTTCTTCCATAGTTTGAGTTGTCTCTGACTAAGAGATAGGATTAACCTCCCTTTCAAATGATTGCATATCCTTCTTCAGATCAAAGAAAGTGTAGTTCTCCCCTCCCAACTTTAATACCTTTTTTAAGAGTTCCTCTTTTTGAACCAAAATATCCTTTGCTTTGTTCTTCGAGTCAAAAACTCTGCAAAGCCCTTCAAAAGCCTGATTCTACTTCCCAACTTGTCAATGGGCATTTTACTGATGATTCCTTCCTTACTCTTCTTGAGGAGGAGGAAAGCATCAACAATGCGCTATCTTGTCTGAAGACTTTTTGTCAAGCCTCTAGCTCTACCATTCAATGGCATAAAATGCTCTACTACTGCTAGTCTTTTTTGCCAGCTCCACATTGGCTCAGCTAGTTTGAGTGGAAATGGGTCACTCACGATGAAGTTTTTCATTTTCTTGGCATCCCTTTTTCCTTTCAGGCTCCCCCTCTAGAGCTTTGGAATGTTGTCCTTGCTAAGATTGTGAAAAAGCTTGATTATTGGATTACCAAGTCGCTCTCTCTTGCTGGTAAATTCCAAATTTGTTCTAAGATTCTTGCAGCCACCCATGTTTATTATTCTTCCTATTGGGCTCCTTCCAAAGCTTCCTATCTTAAGCTGGAATGCCTGTTTAGAGATTTCCTTTGAGCTTCTAGTTCTAATCATCATGGATTTCACAGAGTCGCTTGGGAATTTTGTTGCCTCCCTAAAGAATCTAGTGGCCTAAGTCTGCTTTCCACTCACAAACAAGGCCTTGCACTTTGTGCCAAGTGGATCATTCAAGCTATTACTAGAGATGAAGCTTGGAAGATTCTGGTTGGCCATTGAATTTCTTCTAGCTTCCCTATCAACAGACTTGTGTAGAAGGGGATTGGTTTTCAAACCCTTCTCATCATGCACAATCTTATTGTTGTACAGGGCTCATTTGTTATCAAGAGCATCTGGAAAGCCTAGAAGGCTATCAAGCCCTAGCTTCCTTGGGCTGGGGATGACTTTTGTAATGGTCTCTCCTTGAATCAACAGAATATTTGGTGGTCTCCCCTGTTTTCCATTCAGGGTAACCCTCTTGCTAAGACCCAAGGTGCTAGTGCTCTTCATCTTTTGAAATGTGGCATTACAGCTGTCAAAGATCTCTTTTCCAGAGTCACTATGAGTTTCAGGACCTGGGAAGACATGCAGGTTCAGTACTGCCTTCTCCATGCAAATCGACAGACTTTTGACCTATTTCTTTCCTCCATCCCTGTACATCTGGTGCACAAGGTTGGAATTCAGTCTGGTCGTCCTTGGTGGCATGATTGGAAGTGGTATCATGAGACTCCTTTTTCCAACTAAAAGCCCAATAAGGGATATCGATGGCTTCCACCCCATCTTCTGATGGTAGACACGCTCAATAAGAGATGGCATTTGCAATCTTTTCTTTCTCAATGGTGAAAACACTTTGATACCATCTGGTGCACTATTACTAAGCCAAAAATTGCCCACTTTGCTTGGTGCCTTGCCTTCCAAGGTCTTCCTCTATGGCCTCGGCTCAAGCACATAGGGGTTCCTGATCCTAGATGCCCCTTTTGTGGTCAGCCTAAGTCCTTTCTGCATATTTTTTGGTTTTGTAAATGTGCACATAATTATTGGCACTGGATTCATGATTTTTTCAAGCCCTTTAGGCCCAAAACATTTTCATGGCACATGATCTTTCTGGGTGATTCCCCCAGAATTCCTAGAAAGTACTCCCAAATCTGGCATTCATTCAGGATGGAACTTTTGTTTACTCAATGGAAAGATAGAAATGTTGTTTTATTCACAAACAACTTTTTGGATGTTAACATTGCAATGTACACTAAAGCTTGTATTTGTAACGATGTTATTATGCAGATATAGGTGCAAGCTAACAAAGTTTCCCTGGAAGTTGCTCACCTGTAGGAGTTGCTCAACCACTAGGGCAATGCCCCTTGCACTATGGATCGAGTACCTCCAAATGCCTTGGCAAACACCTCGACGCCTCATGGCTGCCGATAGCAGCGCCACTCCTTAGGCTGCCACTCACACACTCCACGCTCGTAGGCCTCTCGCCACAAATCTCCTAGTGGTGGGGTTGGTAGCTAGAGGTGCTACTCTGCCTCCAATTAAATAACTTGAACTCATAACTTTTGAAGAAACATATAGGAATATTTAAAAATTCTTTTTTTAATTCCATATCCCTAAAGAGTAGAAAGATTAAATGATCAAAGTGGATAGAGATACTTACCTCACGACCACAAAGATCTTCCAACCATTCCACCAACTGATAGAGGTCTGCATTAGGGTCGTTCCAATATGCGAAGAGGCCATATTCTTGACATCGATGCCAACTTTCCTCACTTTCTTTATTGCCAATAATGAGAACATTATCCTTGTTTTTGTCGTGTGGGAGTTTGGAGCATCTTTTGTCAAAGGATCAAATCCCTTCTATCTAAAATAAAAGGGATTAAAATTTTGATACACATGTTTTTTTGCATTAAACACAAATATTTTTCTATCTAGACTTTCTACTATATGAATGCTTGGCACATTATCCTTTTGAGAAGTAGGCTCAAGGCAATATGGAGGCTGCTTAGGGTACTGGGAGACTAGACTGTCATAATATTCCTCATGCTAAAAATCTAGGGGGCAAAAGAGTTTGAATTTGTTGTCTAGAAATGTCCCATAGACCTAGGTTTGAAACTCCATCTCTTCGCATCTGGGTCATACCTATTCTGCCTGGACCAGAACCCTAGCTTTCTCCTTTTCACACTTCTTTTTGCCTAGTGTTTGCTCTCAAATTGAAAATTCACTTTTCTTTGCTTTTTTGTGTTTTGCCATTTTTTAAAACTAATTCAAATATAATATTATTATCATATAGATATTTTTTATATAAATATTTATTGTTATTTAATTTTTATGCAATATTTATGTAATTATGAAATTTAAATTTGATTTGAAATAATATTTAATTAAATCGATAAGAATCAAATAGATTAAATAAAAATTAGATTCTACAGCTATATAAAATCAATAAAATATTTCACAAAATATTTGAATTATAAAATAGATCACAATCATTTATTATTAAAAAAATAAAAATAAAATTTATTTCAAATTTAATATTTATTTATTAAAAATGCATTTCTTTTAATAAAATTATTCTCAATTTAGTAATTGCATTATTAAATGTCTTCATTTAAATTTATATTTCTTTTTTTAATGCTTACTAACATGAATAGCAATCTTTTTATTATTATCTACAATATTGTGACAAACTTATATTTTGTTATTAATATTTAGCCAAATTATTAGGGCCCACACAAGCATCTTGCCCCTAATAAAATATAATGAAGATGATTGTAAGTGAAATGAATAGGATTGTCAAAAATAAATGAGAGAGTTGACACGGGCAATGGCACTAGATGAATAACTAGTGCAAATATTCAGCTATTTGGTCACTGCTTATATTAACGGGGCCACTAGCTCCACAATTATTTCCTAAAAAAGTTGAGTAGCCACTACTAGCCAAAATAAATGAAAAATAAATTACTAAAACTTTAAGATAAATTACTAAAACTTTAAAATAAATTACTAAAACTTTAAAATAAATTACTAAAACTTTAAAATAAATTAATAAAATATCTTTCAGTGCATAGTTACATTTTTTTTACTTCTTTTTTATCTTCCAACAATCAATAACGAGTGTAGATATATTTTGACCCATCAAAAAACAACTAATAAATAATGTGTTTTTGTTGAAATTGATTTAGATTTAAGATAATAAAGAATGGTTATATTTTATTAGCCTCTCACAGGTTTATCTATAAAGAGCATTGTTTACAAGTTCAAACTTTTCAAGTTTGATTTTGAATCTTCAAGGTATTAGTAGATAGATTAAATTAATTTTAGATTATTTTATTTTATTTTGTAAAATGTTATTGATACTCTTGTTGATATATCATTATAGTTCTACATGTAGAATTAGAGTTTAATATTTAGTAGGTTTTCAATTTAATTTGAAAACAAATTGCCAAAAACCATCTATGATCTCTTTAACTCCAAATTGTTGAATGCCACTTTTGTGTGTATCTTGCATTGTTATAAGTTATCACCAATTCAATGCTATAACTCAAATGTTTCCAACCTTATCCACAACTTATTACTGTTTAAGAAATAATAAATATTATTTTGATCTATAATTCAAATGTTTCAATCTTATCCACAACTTGTTACGACTGAAGAAATGTTATTTGAGAAAAAATAAATAGTATACTAAAGAAATTAAGAAAAAATTGTGAATAAAATGTGGAAAAACAACAAAATCAAATTTGTAGCTCAACATGTTCAAGTTTTTCAAAAGTCACATAGCATATATAGAATAAATTTGTAGAATGAAACTAAGAGAGCTTTAGATTTGGGATTTTTTTACAAAGTTGCAAATAAGCCAAACAATATAAGACATGTTATAGGAAACACTGCATTTGAGACAAAATATCTATTTAAATGTGCTAAACTACTGTAGGCAAGCTATGTATAATGAAACTAAATGTTCAAAAATATAATTGAAATATTACCAAATGAAACTTTCCCTCAGAGAAGGTTATATCAAGATTATGGAAAATCTTCATAGAATTCTAAGCTAAATGTGGTACCCACATGAAAATAACACTAATTAAATGACAAATATTTCTCTTCTATAAAAATAACTACAATAAAATATGAATTTAGAAAAGACTAACTTAAATTCTACTCAATTAAAATAAACTATAATAAATAAATAAATAGAAATTTTTTGTTAATAATTAGTTTATTGAATCAACCAAATATATAAAAAATTATACTAAATGTATAAATCTAAAAACAAAATCTAAAACACTTATAAGATAACTAAATTTCAAATAATAATCTTTTAACATTTCATTATTATTATATGAAATGAATTCTTAATCAAAAGCTTGGAGAAGAAATATGTACCTTTGGAAATTTCCTTTGATCCCTTCCATGTTCTCTTGCATGTAGACACATATGCAATAAACACATTGGATATTTTCTTATTTTTGGGTGTGTAAAGCTATATGAAAGTGTCAAACAATACATTCTTCAAACCATCAGTTGCTGCCACATCCGAATTTAACTTCTACCATTTTAATGTGAAGGAGGAATTATTTACAAGGGAATAGAAATTTTTCTCTACAACACTAAGACCATGGGTGTGCAAAAAGTTTGGAAAAGGAATTTTGAGATCTCTGTAAGGTATGGTTTTATTTGATCTTTCATTTGAATTTAAAACCAAATCTTAATGGCTATGTTACAATCGAGTTTAAGAAAATGTTTCCAATAATTTCATCCCAAGAGAATAAGAATAAAAATATGTAGGTGGAGTACTTGGATATATTTTCAACATTTGCATTAGCTAGGAGGTGAAAGATTGAACCATGTTCTACCTCTTGGAAAAGTTCAAATATCAAGGAATGTGCATTTATTTCAAATAAGGATGTTTTTGCCAATTGTTTTTTTTTGAAGAGAAAGAGAACTCCCTAGTTTCAAAAAAAAAATTTGTGCCTCGATTCACCAGTCTAACCTAGAAATCTTGTTTTTGAGAAAGCGGTCCACATCATTGCCCATCTAGAGAAATATTTGTATAAGGATGAAATTTTTTTTGACATTATTCATTTAGAAATCATTGGTTAAAGAATTTTGATAAAAAATCAACTATTTCTAAAAGGATTAAAAATAGAGAAATAAAAGTAGACGCAATACAAAATACACAACACCAGATTTATCTTGGTTCACCACAATGGTGGCTACATCCAGACTGTAGAGTATTGGATGAATGTATAAAAAGATAATTACAAATGAATAGGAGCAACATATAAATAGGGTCCAATAATATTACATATGAAAGGTCTCATGAAACAAAGAGAAACACTTATTGGAGGGAAAGATAATGTGATCATTGGCCTTCACCATATTAACAAACTCCTACCTGAAGGACAACCAATGCTGCAACTAATCACCCAATACCCTACTCAAAGAATGATTTATCTTTTCTTCTCAAGCCCAAGAGAAGTTCTGGCACATTCACACTTCTCTTTGGTGACAACCTTCATTAATATATCAGCTTGATTGATCTTGGTGTCAATCTTGACAACTTTTAGTTTTCCCTCTTTGACTACATGATGAACAAAATGAGCATGTGTGTCAACGTTCTTGGAGCGACATTGTGATGAGTGATTATTTTCCATGAAGATCGCGTTGCAGCTGTCACAAAACAAATTATATTCACTTTGATGATCTTTCAAGTCACCAAGAAACCACTGAAGCCAAATCATTTCCCTTACACTTTTGGAAAGAGCTAAGTATTTAGCCTCAACTAAAGAAAGAGAAATGCAATGTTGTAACCATAAAGCCCAACTGATCATAGCCCCGACAAATGTGAAGGTATAACTAGTGGTAGATCTTCATTTATCCAAGTCTTTGGAAAGATCAAAATTAGTGTAACCTTGTAGTTGAACTTTGTTTCCTCCAAAACATAAGATGTAATTTGAAGTGCCTTTTAGATACCTTAGTATCCATTTGATAGCTTCCCAATGAGCTTGTCCAGGATTTCTCATAAACCTACTCACAACTCCCACCGCATTAGCAATGTTAAGGTGAGTAGAAACCATAGCATACATAATGCTACCAATTGTTTATCTATAAGGAATTTTCTCTATGAATTCTTTTTCTTCTTGAGTTTTTGGACATAATTCAAAACTTAATAAAAAATGACCAGCAAGAGGAATAGGAGCTATGTTTGCATTAGCCATGCCAAATATTTCAACAACTTTGTCAATGTATTATTTTTGAGAAAAAGTGATTTCCCTCTTTTTCCTATCCCTTGTGATTGTCATGCCAAGAATCTTTTTGGCTGCCCCTAAGTCTTTCGTTGCAAATTTGCTTGCCAATTTCTCCTTCAACTCATTAACTATTCTTTTATTTGTGCTAGCTATTAACATGTCATTGACATAAAGAAGAAGTATGAAAAACTCACCACTTGGAAGTTTCTTGAAGTAGACACATGGTTTTGATTCACATCTTGTGAAATTATGCTCAGCCATGAAGTGATCAAATTTTGCATACCACTATCTTAGGGCTTTTTTGAGGCCATACAAGCTCCAATTTAATCTACAATAAAGATGTTCATGTCCCTTCTTTATGAACCCTTGAGGCTTCTCCATGTACAGTTCCTCTTCTACATCACCATGTAGGAATGTGGTTTTCACATCAAGTTATTCTAACTCAAGATCCCAAGCTATTGCTGATCCTAGAACAGTTCAGACAGTTTTTATCTTGACAACCAGTGAGAAGATTTCATTAAAATCTATCCCTTTTTCTTCATCAAATCCCTTTACCACCAATTTGGCTTTGAAGTGTTTGTTGCCTTCTACTTCGTCTTTTAGTTAATATACCCACTTATTCCTAAGTGGTTTTCAATTTGGCAAAAGAGAAACTAAATCCCAATTTCGATTCTTGAGTAAAGAATTCATTTCTTCATGCATTGCAGCTTGCCATTTTTCACTATTTACATCTTTGAGTATAGATTTATAAGTTATTGGTTTGGAGAATTTGGAAATCAAAAGTGAAGGCTCTGCCTCTTTAACAAATAACAACTCATAATGTGAAAATTTAATTGACATTATCCTTTCTCTATTGGATCTTCTTAAATGAGTTTCAACATTCTCTGTTTGAGCTTGAATTAATTTGAAAAGAGAACCAAAGATAGAGGTTTTCCCATTCAAATTTTTACCTCCCTCTTTACTATGTGACTAGATTTCATAGTTCCCTATCTCTCTATTTCAGCACACCCATGATTCTGAAGCGATATACTCGTATTGTTCTGTGAATACTGTCTAACATATTTGTCTGCTAGCATTTGGCCCATTACAGAATTTGTGTGATTGTGCAGCGAAAGACCATCCATTTCCAATTGCCATGAGTGTAATGGAAAGTCACGGTGTGAGGTAAAAGAACCTTGCATTCTGCCAATGATATAGGCTTGATTGTCAGTGTAAGTGGATTGAGGACTATCCCTAGAGAAGAATCGCATATCTTGTGTCTTGTATGATCTCACAATGTCATGGGAGCCAACAATGTTTGTTAGCCACTAGTTCAAAGACTCAACATTGACTATTTACAGTCCATTGTGTTGAGTGTGCACATTGTTAAGGGGAGTTTGTACACGTTGAACCTATTCATCAAAAAATGTTGTTAGGAAAGCAATGGTGCAAAAATGCTTTTTGAATGACAAATATGATAGGGAAATAAGCATAAAAAATCTTATAGAGATGTGTAGATTAATAAACTATCAGAAAACCATATCAAAAGACACAGAAAACATAGATTTAACGTAGGAAACCCTTTTGGGAAAAAAACCCACCACCCAAAACCCAAGCAACTTTTTGTATTACAGTAAAATGAAGTTTACATACAACACTCTAGATTTTCACAGGCTCAGACTACCTTTTTAGTCAACCTAATTTTATCAATATATGTTCAAACGAATTCTTGTAGCCATTAAAAAAAACCCTGCAAATTTGTTACAGAATACCAAAAATAGTTACAGGCAAAACGGTTTGCAAACTGATGCCTTCATGACTTCACCGTATTTTCCATACTGTCTGATGTACTATCAGTCACTATACTATTTGGTAGCACGCCTTCGACACCACTGCATCACGACATCACGATACACCTCTAACACCATGACACCACTAGTACCATGCTTCTGGCCTCATGACACAAAATAAAATTGTGTCATCGTACACATAAATTTCGTACACTGTACATATTACTGTGTCACCCTATACATGCAAAAGTAAAAAATTAACATTAAAAATAGCCAGCCACCATACGGTGACATACCACCATACAAGAGACACATCGTACGAGAGACCTACCATATGGGATTCACCGTACAAGAGTTCACCGTATGGGATCTCACCATATGACACTTCATCACTAAACAATCTCCCACTTGATGAAGTGTTGAATCACTCTTTGAGTACCACTAACAAGAGTTAGGGGTATTAAGCCCCATAAAGTTTGTACACCATTTGAACTTACTTGTGTTCACTGGCTTTCTCAATGTATCTACAACATTCTCCCGAGTATCAACCTTTTCAAGATTTACCTTTCCATCTTTGACCATGTCGTGTACAAAGTGGTATTGTACATCAATATGCTTTGTTCTAGCATGGAAAGTTAGATTTTTTGCCAAACATATTGCACTTTGACTGTCACAGAAAACTATAATTCTTCCTGCATCATAGCCAATATAAAAACACAAACGCTTAAGCCAAACTGCCTCTTGACATGCATGATTAGATGCCATGTACTTTGCCTCAATTATCAACAATGCAGTTACACTTTTATGTTTGCTCATCCAACTGATAGCACCACCATTCACCATGAATACATATCCACTGGTGGATCTTCTCCTGTCAATGTCCCCATCCCAATCTACATCAACATAACCTTGAATGCTAACTGACCTGTTAGATCCCAATGAATTACCTTGATAGCATAACGCATACTGTGACGTACCCTTCAAATATTGCAGAACTCTTTTCAAAGCATCCTAATGTGACTTGCCCAAATTTGCCATAAACTAACTTAATACTCCCACTGCTTGTGCAATGTCTAGTCTTGTACTAACCATTGCATACATAAGGCTTCCAACAGAACTTGCATATTGTACCTACTTCATCTCTTTAATCTCATCATGAGTTTTTGGACTGTCATTAACCGACAACTTTGTTCCATGTAACATTGGAACTATCTATTGCTTGCGGTCAGTCTTATGAAACCGCTCTAGAACATTGGCAATATAGTTTATTTGGCTAAGCCAAAGCTTTCTACCTACCCAGCCCCTTATGATTTCCATCCCCAAAATAAATTTTGTTGAACCTAAATTTTTCATTTCAAACTTTAGGGACAATTGAGATTTTAATTCTGAAATCATTTCCTTACTATTGCCTATAAATAACATATCATCCACATATAGAGCAATAATAAGTATCTAATCACCTTCAATTTTATAATATATAGAATGATCTAATTTAGATCTCGTAAAACCCAAAGACAAATCATATGTATCATATTTTTGGTACCACATTCTGGGTGACTGTTTCAAACCATACAGAGACGTTTTTAGTTTACATACCAAATGCTCTTTACCTTTTTCTACACAGTACTCTGGTTGGGACATGTATATCTCTTCTTCAAGATCAACATGAAGAAATGTCATTGTCACATCCATCTACTCAATTTCAAAGTCATGCACTGCTGCAAGTGACAACAGAAATCTGATAGATGTTAGCTTAGTTACAAGAGAAAATATTTCTCCATAATCAACCCCTTCTTCTTGAGAATATCCCTTTGCAACCAATCTTGCTTTATACTTGTCAATCCTTCTGGCTAGACTGTACTTCTTCTTAAATACCCATTTACATCCTACGGGTTTCCTCTCATCAGGTAAAGGTACAAGATCCTAGGTTTCATTCTTTTCCAAAGATTTCATTTCATCATTCATGGCTAACAACTAGGAATCTAAATCTGGCATATTAATTGCTTCTTTGACAGTCCTAGGGTCATCGACATTCGTAAACAATGCATAGGCACAATTGACATTCAACATAGAATAATTAAATCTTTTTGGTGAATAACCATACCTATCAGGTTGTCACCTTGCCTGAGTAGATCTCCTCACTTCTTGTTGTAAAACTTCTTGAGGTTCATCATGAGGTTCAAGATTAGTTTCTTCTTCAGTTGTGTGATTGCTCGAGTTCTCCTCATTCTCATTCTTAGGTATTTTTGGATTCTCATTCTTAGCTTCATTTAGAGTCTGAAATACCTCCTATCCGAAAGCTAAAGGGATTTGAATTGCTTCCTTTCTCTTCTCAGTTTTCTCTTGCTGGTCAAGTGAGTTAGGTTTCATTTCTTGAAAGATAACACTCCTGATATACAAGACGTTTTTAGTGAGAGGGTTCCACAATTTGTATCCCTTCACACCAATACCATACTTGATAAAGATACACTTCACAGCTTTGTTATCCAACTTCAACCTACTCACTTCAGGTACATGAGTGTATGCCTCATAGCCAAAAACACACAAATGTCTTATTGAGGGCTTCTTACCAGACCATGCTTCCATAGGCATCTTATCAATTAGCATTGTTGTAGGAGAACAATTCAACAAATAACACACTGTTGCCACTGCTTCAGCCCAAAACTTTGGTTCTAGATTAGCACCTCGCAACATGCTTCTTTCTCTCTCCATCAACGATTGATTCATCCTTTCTGCTACTCCATTTTGTTGCGAAGTATAAGGTGTCATCTTATGCCTCTTGATGCCATGATCTATACAAAAATGATCAAAATATTCATTGCAAAATTCTCCACTGTTATCTATCCTTAGGCATTTAATCTTTCTTCCAGTCTAATTTTCAACAAGACTTCCAAATTCCTTAAACTGACTGAACACTTCTGATTTTTTCTTCAATAAATAAACAAATGTTCTTGAATAATCATCAATAAATGATACATAATATCTTGAATTAGACAGAGAAGGAACATCCATAGAACCAAACACATCAGAATGAATATAGTCCAACAAACCAGAAGATTTTTGAGAACTAGAATAAAACTGAACACAATTATGTTTTCCATAGATGCAATGTTCGCAAAAATCAAATTCAAGGTTACAATCAACCAACCCCTCAACCAAATTTTTATTCTTCAAGGTTTTTAAACCTTTCTCACCAATATGGCCAAGCCTATGATGCCAAAGCATTGTTTTCTTTGCAGGAAGTTTCACTTCCATAGCATTTGCACCACAAGTTATGTTACTACTTCTACCAGACTTTACAAAGATACTATTACAGCACACCGATTTGGCATCTTACTTATATAGTTTTCCAATGCTTTCACCTTTAGCTAAAACAATAGAACCCCTATTCATCTTACAACCACCATGGACAAATGTTACCTAAACTCCAACATCATTCAGCTTGCTTATAGATAGTAGGTTTTGAGCCAGACCAGGTATGTGAAGCACTCCATCAATTCCCTTTATTCTGCCATTAGGAAACTGAATTTTGACTCTTCCTCTACCAACAATTTCTAGAGTGGAATTGCTCACCAAGAATACCTTTCCACCATTATATGGTTCATATTTTGAGAACCATTCTTTATGAGATGTCATGTAGAATGATGCTTCCGAATCCACTAGCCATACATCATCAAACGCAGGCACTGCCAAGGCTGCTACAAAGGCAGCCACATCACTTTGAGAAGATTTAGTGTCGGAATTAAATTTCTTCTTCTTCTTTTTCTCCTCCTTGCAATCCTTTCAGATATGACCTTTCTACCCATAGTTCCAACACTTCACCTTGGACTTCTTTCCAGGAGTGGTAGATCACTCTTGAGACTTCGACTTCGTGTCCTTTTTCTTACTATTTTCTTTAGATCTTCCTTTGACACTCAAGTCTTCTTTTGCTTCCTCAGAGGACTTTCTTCACATCTCCTCTAACAGAAGTGAAGCAACTACTTTGTCCATTTTCAACTTGGTAGTTGTACTTCCTATGGTCATTACCAAATGATCCCACGAATCAAGCAATGAGCATAACAGTAACATGCATCGATCTTCTTCATCAACGAACACACCAAAAAATGTTAACTATGCAATCACCATATTAAATGAGTTAAGGTGATCTACCACAGCTATTCCACCATCCATCTTCAAGGAGTACAATTTCCTTCTTAGGAAAATCTTGTTTACCAAAGATTTTCCCTGATAAATGTCTCCTAATTTTTTCCATAAGGAATGTTCAGTTTTCTCTTCACGGACATTCAATAAAATTGAGTCTGTAAGACTCAGTCTTATTAACCCTCTGGCCTTTCGATCCATTAGTTCTCAATCTTCCTGTTTCATGCTTGAAGGCTTAATGCCTGACACAACACTCCACATGTCTCGATCAACTAGCAAATCTTCTACTTTAAGTTTCCACAACTCAAAGTTCATGCCATTGAACTTTTCAATGTCCACTCATCCTAATGTACTTGCCATCTCAATTTACAGACAAAAGACTTGCAAAATCCCACTAAAACCAAATTGGCACAAAAAACCAAACCCTACCCGACAAGGATAATACAACTAGCCAGGCTCTGATACCACTTGTTAGGAAAGCAACGGTGCGGAAATGCTTTTCGAATGCCAAATATGACAAGGAAATAAGCATAAACAAACTTACAGAGATGTGCAAAGTAATAAACTATTAGAAAACCATATCAAAAGACACAAAGAAAACATAGATTTAATGTGGGAAACCCTTTTGGGAAAAAAACCCACCCCCCAAAACCCGAGCAACTTTTTGTATTACAATAAAACAAAGTTTACATACAACACTCTAGATTTTTACAAGCTCAGATTGCCTTTTTAATCAACTTGATTTTATTAATATATGTTCAAATGAATTCTTGCAGCCATTAAAAAACACCCTGCAAATTCGTTATAGAATACCAGAAACAGTTACAAGCAAAACAGTTTGCCAACTGATGCCTTCATGACTTCACCATATTGTCCACACTGTCCAACATATTGTCTTTCACTATACTGTTCGACACCACACCTTTGGCACCAATACATCACAAAATCACCATACACCTCTGACACCATGACACCACCGACACCACGCTTCCAAACTCATGACACAAAATAACATTGTGTCATTGTACAGATAAATGTCATACACTACACATATTACTGTGTCACCCTGTATGTGCAAAAGTAAAAAATTAACATTAAAAATAGCTAGCCACCATACAGTGACATACCACTATACAAGAGACATACTGTATGGGAGAATTATCATACGAGATTCACTGTATAGGAGTTCACCGTAGGGGATCTCACCGTACGACACTTCGTCACTCAACAATTACAATGTGGGTAGTAGATTGCAAGTTTTCACCACTATTGTGAGATGCATTTTTCAATATGATTATAATTGCCCTCCCTATTAACTGCAAATTGTGCAACAACTTTGACACCCTACACATTAACATCCTATAGATTAGCTTCTACAACATTTTGATTAATTTGTACAACCTACGGTCTATGTTTCACTATTCCCTATGAATTAAATTGCTTGAGCCCAAAGTGGGTGTTACACATAGCAAAGTCTTCACGGCTAGTGCTATTCATTGTTGACTGTGAATTTCTATGAGTGGACTATTCCCATTGGCTTCCCTAAAAAATAAAGTCTTCTTAGCTATGGTGTATGGAGTGCTTAGTCCCACGTGTGTCCTCCAGTGATTTGCCATCGTGCCTTATTCCATTGCAACTACCTTGGCTTCTACCTTGGCATTGAATATGTTTTGTTTCACTAGAATAGACCTAAGGTTATGAAGAGATAGGCCAAGCATATGTTTTATTTATGTTGGTAAACTATTCTATGTTTACACTTTCATTGTCATAATTTCCCAAGTTGAAGAGGGAATCTTCTGCCTCAGTATGCCATGTATCCTCTAGAAGAGATAGGAGCAGGGGCAAGAACTAATGTAGGAGAGCAATTATTTGTGGGATACATGAACTACATATTACCATGCTGAGAGTTTGAGCCATTATTCATCATATCAAGTAGAAGGAAATATTTTGTGGTAGGAATCTCATTTTTGGAATGAGAAAATACTTTCTCATTAAAAACTACATCTTTGCTTCTAATAATTTTCTCATTAGCTAGACTCCATAATTTGAAGCCAAACTGATCCTCTCCATATCAAAAAAATATGCAAGGCTCGAATTTAGGATCTAGCTTGCTTCTTTTCTCTTTGGGCACATGTACAAAAGCCTAACAACCAAATACTCTAAGATGAGAGTATGAAACTCTTCTGCCTTGCCATTCCTCTTCTAGAATTTTGAAGTTTAACCTTGAAGAAGGACTCCAATTAATGAGATATATAGTTGTATTACATGCCTCAAGCCAAAATTATTTTCCCAAACCTAAAGTTGAAAGCATACACCAAGCTTTCTCCATTATTGTCCTATTGAGTCTTTCTACTGGTCTATTTTCTTGAGGGGTGAAGGGGACAAATTTCACCCTACGAATACCATTATCTACACAATGATTGCCAAACTCTAGTGAACAAAATTCACCTCCAATATCTGTTTTCAAGCATTTAATCTTGTGAGCTCTTTGGTTTTCAACAAGAGCTTTGAAAACTTTGAACTTAGAAAAAACTTTAGATTTAATGGCCATCATATATACCCATACTTTCCTAGTACAATCATCAAGGAAAGTAACAAAAATCTTTGCACCTCCTAAGGAACTTATCTCAATAGGACCAAAGACATCCAAGTGTACAAGTTCCAATGGTTTTTCCTTTAGATCATGTCCATCTTTCAAGAAGCTGACCCACTTTTGCTTTCTATTTAAGGAAATGTTCACAAAACTCCAAGTTTGTTGATTGGAGATTAGGTAGTTGATCCCTTTTGAGCATTACCTCAAGGTCCTTTTTGCTCATGTGGCCTGACCTTTGATGCCAAAGTGTCACATCGCTGCCCATGACTGTCATAATAGCCCCTACTTTAGTAGGTTTTTCAAGAAGGTAAAGATTACCAACTTTGTTTCCTTTGGTAATGATTCTCAAACCCTTGGCGACTTTCCAAATATCCAAATGTAAGGATGGATAATATCCTTGTGCAAAATGTTGACTGATAGAAATTAGATTTTGCCTTAATTTGGGAACATGGTTAATATCTTTTCACAACCATTTTCCTTCATCTTCCAGCTATAACAAAATTTCATCTTTTCCAACTATTTCATAGGATTTGTTGTCTCCAAGAAATACCTCACCAAATTGTCATTCATGGTAATTTGTGAAACAATCCATACATGAAGTGGCATGGAAGGAGGCTCTGAAATCTATCACCCAAGAATCTGATTTTGAGTCACTTGTAGAAAGAATTAAAATTGTTTCACCTTTCTCATAGGTTGTATTTTCTTCAATGTTTCTCACTTTTCCTTGTGCTTTCTTGTAATCCTAACAATTTCTCTTTTTGTGGCCAAGCTTACCACAAAACCAACATTCTCGATTCCTACCTCTTGATCTTGAACGACTGGGTGATCTAGATTTCCTTTGATTGTAATGGTTATTACCTCTATGATGGCTTCTTCCCCTTTTCTTGGTACTGACCATGGTGAGAGCATCACTAGCTGAGGAGCCTTTGTTACTTCTTCTCATGTCTTCACTTAGCAAGGTGGAAACAACTTCACCATAGGCCAACTTTGACTTTGTGGAGTTCAAAGTGCTTACAACTTTAACTATGGAATCCCAATTGTTAGGTAAAGAACATAACAAGATGATGGCTATGGCTTCATCATCTTGAGTCATACCAACCAAGGTTGCTTGACATAGTAGAGTGTTCAAATCATTTATATGATTTGATATCATAGTCCCTTCCGTTATTTTTAGTTTGTAGAGCTTATTCATAATGAAGATTTTATTTGCAGCCGATGTCATTTGATACATATTTTGAAGTTTGTTCCAAACTTCTTCTATTGTCTTCTCATTTGAGACATTGAACAAGATGTTTTGTGATAGCCAGAGAAAAAATAGATGCCATCGCCTTCTCATCTGTCTTTTTCCAATCTTCATTTGACATTGTAGATAGTTTCTTAGACTTTCCTTCGATTGCAACTAATAAATCTTTCTTAACCAGCAAAGAGTGCATTTGCACTTTCCACAGGCTGTAATTCTTGCCTGTGAATTTCTTTATTTTCGTATCCTCCATCTTTCCAAAAAATCAATACCGATTTCCAACCTGCACACCTCGTGCTCTGATACCAATTGAAAGAATTAAAAATAGAGAAATAAAAGTAGACACAATACAAAATACATAACACCAGATTTATCTTGGTTCACCATAATAGTGGCTACGTCCAAACTGCAAAGTATTGGATTAATGTATAAAAAGATTATTACAAATGAATAGAGCAGCATATAAATAGGTTCCAATAATATTACATATGAAAGGTCTCATGAAATCAAGAGACACAATTATTGGAGCGAAAGATAATGTGATCATTGGCCTTCACCATATTAACAATTTTGACTTAATATTTCTAGACAACAGACCAGTTTAATTTTCAATCAAGTCTTCTTGAATTTTTTTCTAACTGGGGAAAATTGTCTTATAAGCAGTAACCATAACAAAAGAATAATTTTCAATTCATATTGTAAAATTCAAGGTATAATGTTGAGCCTAAAGCCAGAGACCACAGTTAAAACCTAGGAAGCAGGGCTAGATGGAAACAGAGAAATAAGGAAAAAGAAATGATAAGAGTCAGGAAATGACAAAAGTTGGGCACATTTCGACAGGGTTATTGGAATAGTAAATATTTAGAAAACGTCAAAGTTTTAACTTCCAAAGTCCAACTTTATTACGGTACGAAATTTGTATTTTCTCCAAGCAACCATATTTAATCAAATTTGGACAAATGTCACAAAATTGAACTTCAACTGGAATAAATGAAACGATTTCTAAGTAGAGAAATATTGACGATTTTCTGTTCTTGACAACCTTCGATTTTGAGAGTCAAAAATTTGAAATTTTTGTGAAGCATTAATATTTAACGAAGAAAAATACATATTTACAAACTACAGTTTGAGGAGATCGGAGGAAATAATGCCATAAAGATTGATAATACAAAGGCTTGCATAGGCTTGCATATTTTCAGTTTGGTCGGAAGGTTTTAAATGGTTGAAACCCAATTTATTTCCATGTATTGCTTCTAAAATGTACAGTGCCCTGAAGTCCTCTGCCTGCATCATGATTTTCCTTGTCACTGTTCTATCGACAGACGGGTTTAAGAAAACCCTAGACTTTGTTACCCTGTAAAACCTAATTTCCCTACCAAATTGCAAAATAAAATAAATCAGTAGTTAAACATTTCTTAACTGCTAAACATCTAGAATAACTCCCGATTTCTCAGAAGGTTTGCTCTGTCGCCTGGCGTCCCAAGAATAATTAGCCGAGAGGCTCTTCAGTCTCATAAGAGACCCCCCAAAACCGTGTAAATTACATGAATTACATGAATTTTTAAAAATAAGAATTTCATGTGCTAATGAAAAGAAAAGGGACCTAAACTAAATACACCTGAATCTAGGTTAGTTACAGAAACAAGAAAGGGTTATAAAACAAACCAAGCAAGTGGTTATATTGATATCTGGAAGGAGAAGAAACGGGACAAGGTTTCTGCCACCTATGTTTCTGTAGATGGAATTCTTTCTCTGTGTTCCTTAAATGTGAATTTATTGAAGAGCTGACGAGTATTTCATTTCTGAGAAGGATACAATAAAAATTTGTGCTTGAGCGATTGTTTGGCCTTGTGCTTCGATCGGATTAGTTGTGTGTTGAGTTTGACTCAAAAATCACACAGTTAAATCCTGATATTCACATCACAATTTGACTAGCTGTGGAAATCATCTCCTACTTATCAATTGATGAGCTTAAGGGGCTTTCTAATGAATGGTTCATAAGGCACAACACTTGGTGAAGGTTTTGCAAATGGGGTTGCAAGCTTTGGGTTTAACTGTGGAGGAAACTCCGTAGTTAAGCGCGCTCAGGCTGGAGTAGTACTGGGATGGGTGACCTCCCGGGAAGTCCCGGTGCTTCACCCTTGTGAGCATCACCTAGATCCAATGAGTGCTAAGTGTTCCATTTATTCTCATGAGAGATGGATTCATGTTGAATCACTACTCATGAAACATGGGTCATCGAGTTTGACTCAAAAATCACACAGTTAAATCCTGATATTCACATCACAAGTTTATATTTGTTAAATAATTGGTTTCCTTATTAATGTGATTATTGACTGTTTGATTTGGGTTGTGTTGGAAAGGATTTATTCTTTATTTTTGTGTGCATGTGTGCGGCTTCGAAAGATGGTTGGAGTGGTGGGATCAAGTGATTTGCCCAACGAGTCATCAGAGGACGAGTTTCGCCTTGGCCTGCAAATGTACTAATTCTTTGCAATGTAATTAATAAGGTCAATCATTTTGTTCATTTTGGTACATTAATCCATACTTTCACATAGAACATTAATAGATTATCAATGAATGGTGCCATCACTCGTCTACCGTGTTATTACATATAGATGCATTCAAATTTTAATTTGGGATTTCTCTCTCATTTGTCACATGATATGGAAATGGAAGGTCAGTTCCTGCTTTGCTTCTTATTTTTATATGTAATGCTTAGAAGTCAGATATATCTACTATTTATCACAATGATATGGTAGAAAATATTCCTCTTTTGCAAGTTCTTGATTGGTTTTGATCTAGCTGGGATGGACGTGATTAATTTTGTCTCTGAAAGCAGAATGCTACCAAATCCTTCAATTCTTTATACGCACATAGTTCAATTCCAGCATGGGAGTCGCAGTTTGAATGGGAAGATTTTTATATTGCCAGGAATGGAACTTGCAACATCCCCAATCTCAATTTGAAATAGGCATGAAAAGGCAGAGTGTGAATTTAGATGAGGAAAACAATGGCAACTCAGAGATACTGTTTCTTAACCTGCCGATAAGGTTTTTATATAGTTCTTTAATGGCGAAGCAGGGGTCTATGTCAGTGTATTTTAGTTGTAACGTCTTTGTTTTTCCTTGCAAAATTCTTTATTACGTTGCATTTTCAGAAGTGCTTCCCAACAAATATTTATTAGTTGTATAAACAGTTGTATAAACGGTTATGTTTTATGGATTCAAATATTGGTAATGGTTTGAAATGTTTCGGTAAATCATTTTCAATCAATTTAGTGAATCACAGTAAAATGAAAATGGAATGATACAGTTGATGTAAACAGAATTCTTCACATATTTACATAAATGTACATTTATATCAGTTGCATTTGATTTTCCTCTGCTTACAAATATATATGTGTGTAGATCAATTATATCTATAACATTCAATAAAAAAATTGAATCTATTTAAGACCTTCCAAATGTTGATTCTGGAGGATTCAAGTAAGAAAATTATTAGAAAGAGAGGAATGTCATTGTGCAGCTACTACAAAATTGAAGATCTTCAATAGAATAATTGAAAAAATTTCATTATATTTCTAAAAAAAATTATAACTAAAAATCATATAACATGGTACATTTGACGGTTTATATTTCTACTAAAATCTATATAACCGGGTACATTTTCCTAATGCTCAAGCCACAACTTTCAAAAACATGGCATATCCCTGGACTTCAGCTACATTGCAAAGAGGTATTTATTAACTTGGATAATTTTGAAAAGATTTTTCATAACATATATTGCTAATTTTTTTTTAATAATTTAAATTATTTCAATTTATTAAATTTGTACTCAAGATTAGTATAGTAAATAAAAGTTGTTAAATTCTCAAACAAAACAAAAATTTACTGGCTCATAATGAGATACATTCCATTCTTATTTAGAAATTCACTCTATGCATTTAAAATCATTTTGGAAACAATACATATGATTGTTGTGTTCAAATATATGATTAAGATTTGTAATAAAATTTTACTGGCTCATAATGAGATACATTCCATTCTTATTTAGAAAGTCACTCTATGCATTTAAAATCATTTTAGATTTAAAATTATTTTAGAAACAATATATATGATTGTTGTGTTCAAATATATGATTAAGATTTGAAATACAATTTTTTTGTTAAAAAATAGGTGAGTAGTTCAAATTCATATTATGTTTTGACCGAAGCCTAAATTCATTATTGTTAGTTGTTATAATTATTTTTGTTTGTTTAAATTTATACATTCCATTATGAGAGAGAGAGAGAGAGAGAGAGAGAGAGTTTATAAAATAAGTTAATTTTCTTTTACTCATTCATAATGAGATAGATTCTAAATATGGGGATGATGTGTGTGTGTAAATCTAAATTATTTCACTTCATTAAATTTGTACTTAAAAAGTTGTTAGTAAATTCTCAAACAAAAAAAAATTGAATTTTAGAATACATATAATTAATAATTTTTTAGAGATAAAATTTCCAAATTTTGTAATACAATTTTTGGTTAAAAATTGAAAGTGTTATATTAGTAAGTATTTTAAATTTATATTATGTTTAATTTCTCTTGTATAGTAAATTATGGATCATGTATATTTATTTTATATTTCCAAATATTTACTTAGAAATAGAATACTTTTTCTATATATTTTGATACATTTAGTTTTCTTTTATGAAGTTTTATTGGTTCATAATGAGATACATTCCATTCTTACTTATAAAATCACTCTATGGATTTAAAATTATTTTGGATTTAAAATCATTTTGGACATAATACACTGTAATAAATAAAATTTTAAATATGGTTCTTGTGTTCAAATATATGATTAAAATTTGTAATAAAAAATTTTGCTAAAAAATAGGTAAGTAATTCAAAGTCATATTATGTTTTGGCCGAAGCCTAAATTCATTATTCTTATTTGTTGTAATTATTTGTGTTAGTTCAAATTTATACATTCCATTATTATTTAAAGAGAGATAGAGAGAGAATTTATAAAATAAGTTAATTTTCTTTTATAGAAGTATGGGAATGGTGTGTGTGTGTGTGTGTGTGTGTGTGTGTGTGTGAGAGAGAGAGAGAGAGAGAGAGAGAGAGAGGTGTGTGTGTATGTGTGTATCTAGGGGGACAAAGATGTGTGTAAGTCTTATTGAAGGAGAGGGAGAGGGAGAGATAAAAAGAGTGAGTAATTATAGGTGATAGATAAGAGACAATGGGGACAAGGTGAGAGACATGATGAAAGAGGGAAAATAAGGAGAAAATATAGAAAGAGTAAGTAGTAGATAAAATTTTATAGATTAACGAGAGAGAGAGAGAGAGAGAGAGAGAGAGGGGGGGGGGGGGGAGACTTTAATAGAGAGTAACTAAGGGGATTTAGATGTGTACATATGAGAGATATAGATGAGGAAGATATGGTGACAAGAGGGAGCAAGAGAAAGAGTGAGTAGAAGATAAAGTGATAGATTGAGTATTTATAGGAGGTAGATAAGATAGAATGGGGACACGGTGAGAGATTTGAGGTAGATAAAGAAGATATAAATAGGGGGGAAATATGGCGAGAGTAGGGAGTTGATTAATTATTAGAGGAGTGGTAAATAAGATAGAATGGGGACAAGGTGAGAGACATGAGGTAGATAAAGAAGGTAAATAGGGAGAAAATATGGTGAGAGTAGGGAGATGATAAATTATTTGAGAAAGGTGAGGAAAACTATAAAAGAAATTATTTAGGGGATATAGATGTGTATGTATAACATATAGAGATGGGGCAAATGTAGTAAAAAGAGGGAGTAAGACAAAGAGTGAGTTAAATCTAAGGAGAAAGAGTGAATAATTATAGGGCATGGATAAGATAGAATAGGGACAAGATGAGAGACATGAGCTTGAGAAACAAGGCAAATATAGGAAAAATATGGTGATAGTCAGGAGGGAGGGAGGGAGGGAGAGAGAGAGAGAGAGAGAGAGAGAGAGAGAGAGAGAGATTACAAGTATATATATATATATATATATATATATATATATATATATATATATATATATATATATATATATATATAATAGATAGATATGGGGAAGATGTGGTCACAGGATTGAGTGACAAAAAGAGGGAGTGGAAGATAAAGATATGGAGTGAGTAATTATAGGTGTTAGATAAGATATAATGGGGACAAGGTGAGAGACATGGGTAGATAAAGAAGATAAATAGGGGAGAAAATATGAAAAGAGAGTAGGGAATTAATTGTGTGTGTGTGTGTGTGTGTGTGTGTGAGAGAGAGAGAGAGAGAGAGAGAGAGAGAGAGAGAGAGTAGGGGGGACAAGACTATAAGAGCAAGTAATTTGGGGGATTTAGATGTGTACATATAAGACATATAGATGGGAAATATATGGTGACAAGTGGGAGCAAGAGAAAGAGTGAGTGGGAGATAAAGAGACATACTGAGTAGTTATAGGTGGTAGACAAGATAGAATGGGGACAATGTGAGGGACCTAAGGTAAAGATAAAGAAGATGTAAATAAGCAGGAGATGTGGCAAGAGTAGGGAGTTGACTAATTATTAGAGAAGTGGTAAATAAGATAGAATGGGGAGAAGGTGAGAGACATGAGGTAGATAAAGAAGGTAACTAGGGAGAAAATATGGCGAGAGTAGGGAGATGATATATTCTTTGAAAGCGGGGGAGCTAAACTATAAAAGAAATTATTTAGGGGGGTATAGATGTGTATGTATAATATATAAAGATGGGGCAGATGTGGTAAAAAGAGGGACCAAGAAAAAGAGTGAGTGGAAGCTAAGGAGAGACAGTGAGTAATTATAGGGCATAGATAAGATAGAATGGGGACAAGATGAGAGACATTAGGTAGATAAACAAGGTAAATATAGGGAAAATATGGTGAGAGAGAGAGAGAGAGAGAGAGAGAGAGAGAGAGAGTAATTAATGGGAGAGATATAGCAAGTGAAAAAATAGGGAGAGGGTGAGATATGATAGTTTGAGGTATATGTTAAGTTGGGGAAAGAGTTCACTAGAAGGGGATATAGAAAGATAAGGTAGAAAGTAGAGTGTAAAGAGAGGTAAGGTTGAGGTGAGAAAATAGAGAGAGAGAGAGAGAGAGAGAGAGAGAGAGAGAGAGAGAGAGAGAGAGAGAGAGAGAGAGAGAGAGAGAGAGATGCAAATAGAAAAAAAACACACATTTTATATATAATTATATACATTTATCATATTATATATAATGATATACATTTATAATATATATAAGGTTACATATGTATGCCCACGTATATATTAAGTCAAATTAAATCATGTAATCCTTACCGAAATTGAACTATAATCTTAAACCTAATTAAATACTACACCAATTTTAACTAAAATTATAATGGTGACATGGGGGAGGGGAGAAAGTGAAATAAAGATAATAGACAAATGGATGTGTGTGTGTGTGTGTTAGAGAGAGAGAGAGAGAGAGAGAGAGAGAGAGAGATTACGAGGATGATATATATATATATATATATATATATATATATAAAAGAGATAGATACGAGGAAGATATGTTGATAGGAGGGAATAACAAAAAGAGTGAGTGAAATATAAAGATATACAATGAGTAATTATAGGTGTTAGATAAGATATATTGGGGACGAGGTGAGAGACATGGGTAGATAAAGAAGATAAATATGGGGGGAATGAGTTGATAGAGAGAGAAAGAGAGAAGGTGGGTGAAAGATTATAAGAGAGAGTAATTAAGGGGATATTGATGTGTAGGTATAAGAGATATAGAAAGGGAAGATTTGGTGACAAGAGGAGCAAGAGAAAGAGTGAGTGGAAGATAAAGAGATAGAGTAAGTAATTATAGGTGGTAGATAAAATAGAATGGGGACATGATTAAAGACATGAGGTAGATAAAGAAGATATAAATAGAGGGGAAATATGGTGAGAGTACGGAGCTGATTAATTATTAGAGAAGTGGTAAATAAGACAGAATAGGGATGAGGTGAGAGACATGAGGTAGATAAAGAAGGTAAATAGGGAGAAAATATGGCAAGAGGAGGGAGATGATACATAATAATCATAGCCAAAAGTGAACCCTATTAGTAATTAAATGTTGGACCAAATTGAATAATAACCTTAAACCTATTAAAACTATAGATGATGATGAATCCTAAACATAACACTAAATCAACTAAAAACTATATCCTTAACACCAAACTAATTTTAACACTAACTATAAACCTCAATAAACTCAAACTCTAAACCTACTTAGAACCATTGACATTTTTTGGTATTAAACTAAGCAGCTACAACCCCAAACCTACTTTAAATTACACCTATTTGTCAAAGTCAAAAATTTATCTTGTACATAATAAAATTATACAAATTCATATTATAAAATTTGTGTAGTAATATTATATTATATAATAAATATTAGAATTGTATTCTTTTAACATCCCCTCAGGATGCTACTAGCTATATACATATTATATATTTATATAATATGTATATAGAGAAAGCTAGATATATCGAAGCTTTAATTTATCCAAAATTTATTGATATTAAAAAATTAAAGCCTCGATATCTCTTGACTTTCTCTATATATATTATATAAATATATAATATCTATATAACTAGTACTTACAAGTAGGTATAAATGGTACTATTCTAATGCCTCCAAATTTTTTTGGAGCCGAACTGAACACCTTATGGACCCAGGCAGTTGCACAGTTAAACTTCCCATATATCCTGCCGAAATCCCGCAAGGTTATGCCTTTTCAATTACAGGTACACCAAATTGATAAGTCCGCTCATTATTTTGTGAAGAAAATAAAATGGTAATATGGAGAGCATCGACTATTACTTTTGAAAAACATAGGTGTAGAATTCAAACAACAAAGAAGAAAATGGAAAGGAAAATATCCATCCGACCAACCTCGCTTGACAGGTCACTATTAGTAACACTTTGAGAGAAGCCTTCAAATATTTATGTACAGCGTTCAAAGAATGGCTCGCTTCCACCACACCCACAATGGCCTATTTAATGAAGTTTATCGCAATGATCCTGTCAAATAGCTCCCCACCGGCACTCGATTCCATTCTTCGATGAAAAGATGCAACATCTTCTTCAGCGCCCTTAATGGTCATATTGGGATGGCCAGACAAATGATGCATTTTATCTGAATCTCCCTCCACGCATTCTCAATGAACAAAGCCTCATCTACGAAGCCGAAGGCAAAGATGGAAGCTTACACAATACTTTTTAACATTTTTACTTTGTTATAATGTTTAGAATTTATATTTTTTTGGAATTTTTTTTGACACTGCTCAAATCAATAATAAATCAGAAAAATAATTATTTAAAATTATAAAAACTAAAGATTAATAATGAACTATTATATATCTTTTCAACAAAAAATAATTTTGTATTTTTAGTAGAACCATATATATTATTACTGGTCCATATATGTGTGCACATATATAGTGTGTTTATATATATATACACACACATGTCCCCACTGGTGTCACAATTAATTTTTCCAATTGAAACCACCACACTTCTAAGGTTAGAAAATCAATTAATAATTAATTAATAATAAAATAATTTCTAACGTTAGAGGTGGTTACTAATAGCTAGCCCCATCGTTCTGGATGGATGGATGCCAAAACTCCCAAAAGAAAATAATATATTTGATTTGGTTGTTAGGTACATTTTTTTAAAACAAATTACTGGCATTGAGAGTAAATTTTTATAGGTGTTGTGTTTTAATATTTTGAAATTTTTCCTTATGTTTCAAATTTTTACTTTATTCAAACTTTCTATAATATATATTATAGAATAATTTAATTATTTTTAATATTTTTTAATAATTTAATTTAATAAGATAATAAGATTTTTAATTAATTTAGTTTAAAAATGAAATATTTATATTATTAAAATTTTAAAAATATATATATTTTTCTAATTAAACGTATGTAGACTTTTATTTTTAACTGAATTAATTCAAAATCTTATTATCTAATTAAATTATTAAAATTATTAAAAAATCAAATTATACTATAATAAAAAAAATTGAAACATTAAACAACAATATAAAATTAAAACATTTATATTAGTGAAATTTTAAAAAATATATCGCAATAAAATACTTTTCTAATTAGTTATAAAGTAAAAAGTAATATTTCTTTTTTATATTAAATATAAGGAGATTAGAGAAACAACATAACCACTAAGTATCAAAGTATTAGAGGACAAGCCTCACACAACAAAAAAGCTGAATATTACATATAACTCGAGACAAAAAGATAAGGATGAAAAAAAGAATAACAACTACTGTAGCACATCATCAAAGGTGTCCACCCATGCAGTCCAACCCATAACACCTTCCATCTAGACCAAGTTCTTTGGATCCTGGATTTGTTTAAACATGTGGATCATCTCGCTAGTAGTGTTTTGAGTGTTTCTTTTAATCTCCTTGCTGACGCAGTTGACAGTTTGGTTGAAAGTGTGTATATTATCCAAGTGCAACCTCTAGAAACAACCATTCTTCACTTCATTAGTGAAGAACGTGGCATGACCATCTTTAAGCAGCCTTTTGAACTTAGATTTGTTGATTTTCATAGTGATTTGGATTTGTGAGAAAATTTTGAAATATGTGAGACTTCACAAAGAATCAGTAAGCAATCTAGGAATATTTTGAAATCTTTCTTCATTTTTGCACTTCCAAATTTGCCACAAAATGTTAGATGAGAGAATATCCCAAAACATGTTAACATCCTTTTTAGCATTAAAAATAAAACCAGTAATAACTTCAAAAATATTGAAAGCAATAGGGATGAATATTCTAAACATCAACTAAACCTCTTTAGCAAAACCGCACTCAAAGAAAATATGTCTTCTTGTTTCTGGGGTTCTGCAAATGTTGTAATAGTTAGTATCAGATAAAGTGTTTCTAATAGGAAGCTTGTTGAGAATAAGTAACCATTTAAAACATTTAATTTTAGGATTAATAGAACTTTTCCAAAGACTATCGAAAAGCTTATTCTAGGAAGGAACATCTAAATTAGAATACCAAGTATTATTAATATGATTAATAATTTCATCATTGCAGTTTATAATAGTGTAAATGTTCTTAGCTTTAAGATTTGAAATGATAATGCCACCAGGCCATTTAATTTTCAAAAAACTAGTAGAATCAACAAGGTATAAAGTAGGAATATTTTTATTGGCCTTGACAATCATATTATAAGTCTTCTTATGAGAATCAAGAAGGTTAAATTTCCTATTTAAATCATCCCGCTGGATAAGTCTATCATTTTCAAAGATGTCAATAAGTTGCTTGATCCCATGATTGGTCAAATTCTTGGCACAACACCCTTGGGTAAGAGCAAGGGGCTTATTACCAAGCTTAAGGTTCCACCAAATGGACCTCTCACCATGGAGGGTCTTATCATCACAGAAATCTTTGTTCGTTATATATTGCCTAACATGGTTCCAGGCTTTCCAGATGGATTTAAAAACTATCAAGCCTTGAACAATTATAGGAAAATCACCACAAATAAGATCAATGAGGGGAATATTTTTCTAGAATTTGGCATTTTTAGGATATCCTCTTTCAATATTGTTACGAATAAGAACTTTCCATGGGTCATCTTCCTCCAAGGCATGAAAGATTCATTTGGAGGCTAAAGCAAGACCACTAAGTCTTAGGTATTTAAGCCCCAAGCCCCTAAAGAGCTTATCAACATCGCACCAACTCCATTTGATAAAGCAAGTCTTGTTATTTCCTTTCCCATCCAATTAGAGATACTTCTTGATAGCTTTTTGAATTTCCATAACTTGATAATCATTAAACATCCAAGCAAAAGCATACTAAATATTGTAAGAAGAAAGAATTTTCTAAAAAACTTGAATTCTACCAGCAAAAGATAGAGACCTATTGTGCCATTTGTTCAACTAATTATGAATCTTATCCTTGACCCAAATCCACATATCTTTTATAGAGGGATCAACAGAGAAAGGGATACCCATATATTTGACAATTTTAGAGGGCCCACCCCACTAGAAACCAAATTTATCAAACCAAACAAGGGGTTGGTCATTCCATCCAAGACAAATAGACTTGGAATGAGATAACCGATCCCTAGAGATTTTATAGAAAAAAATAAGTTTATTGATCATGGCTTCAAAGTTAGCTTCAAAGGCTTCATGAAAGAGAGACGTGTCATTAGCAAACTAGAAATTAATAATATTCTTATCATTAGGAAGGGTGATTCCTTTAACCGTAGGAGATAAAGTGTTGTCTCTAAGAATATAGAAGAGATCTTTAGAGGCTATAACGAAAAAGGAAAGGGCAAGTGGATAACCTTGTCTAATTGATCTACCCAAAGAGAAAGAGGCTAAAAGAGATCCATTAACACCAACTTGAGCATGAGCATCTTTGAGAAGCATTTTAGCACTGCCACAAAAGAAAGAGGGGAAGCCAAAAGCATCAAGCATCATATTGATATAGTCCCATTCAATTCTATCATAAGCCTTTTCAAAATCCAGCAAAAATATAGCAACATTTTGATCGGTATGCTTGGCCCAATTAAGAGCTTCCCAACTAGTAATCAGGTTCTCCAAGATATATCTTCCTTTAACAAAACCAATTTTAGTGGGACAAACAAATTTAGGAAGAATGGTTTTTAACCTACGAGACATGATCTTAGCCAGAATTTTGTAAGAAACATTTAAAAGAGCTATGGGAGTCTCCAATTCTTTATGAGGGATTTGTCACCCTCCTTGGGGATGAGTTTGATGATTCTAGAATTAATATCCTTACCCAGAGTACTTGTATCAATGCCTTCATTGTATATTGAGAGTAATTCTTTACAGATCCATTTACTGTTGGCTTTATAAAATTCCACTGACAGCCCGTCAGTTCTAGGGGTTTTATCATTGTTAAGAGAGTTGATGGAGTTTTTAATTTCCTTTAGAGATATGGGTTGTTCAAGAACGGAGGCATCATTATCCAAAATCATTTTGGGGATAAGGTTCCTACACTAATCCCTAAGAACCCTAGCCTCTTGAAAGTCCTCGAAAGTGAAAAGATCTTCATAAAACTAAGAAAACTCTTTTTTAATAACATCAATATCTAAAATCATTTGATTTTTGATGAAAAAATTATCAATAGTATCCTTAGCTTGTTTCTATTTAATAAGATTGAAGAAGAATTTTCTACCTTTGTCACCAAATTGAAGCCAATGAGCTCTAGAACAGATTCTAGCTCCCAAGGTTTTCTGATGTTGGTGTTTTCTCATAGTGTTCTTAGCATGAGCAAGTTGGTGATAAACATAGGGGTCATCAAAATTATTTTGAATGGTCATTTCAGCAGTGTACAGATTATTGTTAAGCCAAGACTCCTTATACCTATAGTCCTTGGCCTTCTTTTGATCGATAGTTCTCAACAGATTCTGCCAAGTAGAAATATCCATGTTCCACCTACTAATATAGGATAAGGAGAGATAATGAGACTCATTAATGAGTCTTATAATTGAAATAACAGTAAGAATATCCTCATCTTCTAGCAAATTGGTATTAAGGATGAATTTATTATTAACATTATTTCTAAAAATAGAAGAAAAACAAAAAGTAATCAAAATAGAAATTGGGTGATGATCCGAAAGAGTAGTAGGCAAAACAAGCACTAGGTTATTATGATTATCTAGGATCACAGAAGAAAAAATATTATTGAGATAGAAATGATCTAGCCTATAATAGATTCTAGACTGACGTTTCTGACAATTACACTAGGTATACCAAAGCCTAGGGTTATTGTTCTTGTTGCCACTTAACGGATCAAAAAGAGATTTAGTAAATTTAAAATTATTCCAAGCAAGTTTTTCCTTATCTTTCTAGGAAAAGGGGAGACCACCCATCTTATCCTCTTGATCCTCTATCATATTAAAGTCACCCCAAAACACCCAAGGGATATCTAGAAGCGAGCTAAGCCAAGACCAAAACATAGTCCTTTCACTATAGTCATTGGCAACATATATAGAAAAATACTGAATTCCAAATCATTATACTTAAAAATCAACCAAATAGCTATGTTGTAGGGAGAAAAACCAAAGCTCTTAGTTCTAGGTCCCCATCTAGGGCTGACTAAAATTGCCACTCCTCCTCTCCCCTGAGAGTGATTAGTGGAGAATTTTACAGCATCCTTCCAAATAAAGTTGAGATTGGATTCAAGATTGAATCTTGTAGATTTATTTTCATGCAACATGATCATATCAATATTATTTCTAGTGTTAATAAAATTTATAACAACAAACTTTCTATTAGGACATTCAAGTCCTCTAATATTCCATGAAATACAGTTCATTGAGACAAAATTTTAGAGTTAGATGCTTCAGGACCTACAATATCATCCATAAGAGAGACATCGCTAGAAACAGTCTGATTATGCTTTTTATTGTTCTTATTTTTGTTTTTTGAACCAAGAGGTCCCCCTTTCCTCTTTGATGTGAGGATATCCTCACTATCAAACATACACAGAGAGACAATATCTTGTTCCAAGGGTTGATTATTAGCAAATGTAGGTGTCGCTGATATGACTTCAAAAGTAAACTCATAAGAGATTTCTCGGAACTTTTTAACAAAGATTTTTAGGTTGGGGGGTTTTGAGACAAAAGAGGTAGGGGCAAAAGCCTTAATGAATTCCTACACATTAATAATCATATTGACAATAGGGGTAGAAAACTTAGTAGAATCCTACATATTAACAATCATATTAACGGTTGAAGGAGGAGGGAAAGCTGGCATATGTAATGTCAAATTATTTTTATTCTATCAATTTTTCCTCTTTTTAGTAATAGCTTGAAAGCCATCAGCATCCAAGATGCTAGCAATAGATGCATTATGAAAGGAAGGTGTTAGCATAGGGGAGAGAAATGATTGTGATGAGGTGAAAGGAGAAGGCAAAGGGTTGACCTCAATAGTGGAAGAAGGGATCAATTGGGTAAAGGAGGGGTTATTCATTGGAGTAGGGTTTTTATGAGTTTTATTTTTGATGATAGGGTAGTCTTTTCTAAGATGCCCTTCTTTTTTGCATAAGAAACACATTTAATCCTACTAGGGTTTTGACAGGGCAAGAAAACTTTTCATTGGCAATAATGATGGTGAGCTTTTTAGGTAAATCCTGGCCAAGTTTCAAAGTAATAAGAACCCTAGCATCAAGGTGGGGAACCAATAGAACTGAATCATCCATCCGTAGGAACACTAATACATTTAGTACCAAATTGCAATGGCTGTGTCGTTGCAATTTTTTCATCACAACCTTGTCGTCATCACAATTACGATGGTCTACCATCACAATTGCGATGACGACAAGGTTGTGACGGAAAAACTGCAATGGCACTGTCGTTGCAATTTGGTACCAAATGTATTAGTCGAATTTACCCAAAGGTTTGGCAAGATAGGGAATAAATCACCACAAAAATGGGGGAATCTATTTAGTGAGGACCCATCTAGGGGCCGAGAGGGAAACAATCTCATCTAGGTTAGCCTCGGTGTTCCATGCCAAAGATCTGAAGTTTGTGTTACCCACAGTCCAATATTATTTTTTAAGCATAGTAAGCTAAGAATCATTATTATTAAAGAAAACAACAAACAAACCTTTTTGTATTTGCCTACAAAAGTAAATTTGTTAGCCAAGTTTTAGATTCCAATAATTATAAAACCAATCATCTAAAAAAATTCTAGTAGGGATCTTGTCAATTTCAACTACAGAGAAGAAAATGACAAGGTTCCTTAATCTTTCTTTTTCTTTTACTATCTTAGATAACATTTCGGGGTTCAGAGTAACATGAAAAGTTGAAGGATCCCTATATTGCTTACCAACTATTGGGTTTTCATTGTGCATGGGTGAGGTGAAGCAAGCTCCAGAGACAATCACAGCAACCAAATTGGTGACAACCTCCAAGAAGGATCTTGACTTACTACTTGCACTGTTAATAGCTTTGGTAGCATTGGTAATACTATTAAGAAAAACAGTGTTCTTGGGTGTAGAAGAGTTGATGTTAAGTGGTATAGAGCCAGTAGAGAAATTAAATGGTGAACTGATATTAGGGTTAAGGGGAGAGGATAGATCATACTTGATAGCATCCTTGTTTGCTAGATAACCTTTAAAACTACCTCCAGCATTTGCCACCTTTCCATTGTTTAGGTTCTCAAGGTTCGAGGTGATTCCAATAGGATTCGTTAGGGGATCACTATCATACATTCTTGTTTCCTTAAATCCTTCAATCACTAAAAATGTTCGCTACTAGTTCGCTCTTTGAGTCAAATTGTCGTAATATTTCTTTTATAAATAAATGTAAAAGTAATATTTACTTTAAATTTTTTTAATAAGAATACATTATAACCAATACATTCATAATAATATTTTTATCATTTATGTTAAGTTGTTTTTTCTTTATAAAATAATAATATTATTTTTTAAATTAAATTAATATTGATATTAATGATTAAATTAATATATATTACTCTAATGTATTTAACTCAAATATATCTTAAAGAAAAATGTTTTATGATGATATATTTTTGAAAATTTTACTAATATAAACATATGTAGACTTTTATTTTTAACTAAATTAATTACAAAACTTATTATCTAACTAATATTGTGTATTAAAGTTGTGGAATTATATAAAAGTAATATGTATTCATTTAAATTTATCAACATTAATGAAATTTAATTTTAATTAACATTAACATTAAAATATAGATTTATTATGTAAATGATATTGTATTAAATACAATAAATCTAGATATGTATTGAATATATAAATGATATATATTAAACTTAAACATTATAAAATAATAAATATTATCAGCTCAATATAATAATAAAATAAAATCTATTAAAAAATAGAATTAACATTAAAGATTTCGAGTTAGATACAAATATGTCTAAACCTTTCAAATTAAATAAATATTCCCTTTTTCTATTCGCTGAATTGACACCGAATTGACAATGCTTGGAAGGAGGGCCAATGGGGCTCGCAATTGTATGGCATGGCATGGAGGGGCATGCATCCAACCCATTTGGAATGATGGGGCAAGGTAGATGACAACTACTAATAGTGACCTATCAAGCGAGGTTGGTTGGATGTATATTTTCCTTTCCATTTTCTTCTTTGTTGTCTTTACTTCTGCATGATCATTTTTAGCATTATATCTTTAAACTACCTTGGTTTCCATGTTTTTGCATTGAACGTACTAGATAAGATTGAAGACTATATCAGGGATAGTGAGACGGTGTGGGTTTATCTATGTAAAGGTGGATTGTTGTCGTTCGTGGAAGGAATTGAAGGGTATGATGAGCATGTGTCCCTACATTTTTTCTACACTTGATATAAATGGAATGTGAACATCAATTGGGTGGTTTATCAAATGACATAGCAGCTCATCATGACAGTTGGTAGTTTGTCTCTCAAGTGAAGGAGTTGGTGTAAATAGGCCAAAGTTTCAAATGAAATGAGCTTGATTAAATTCTTCCACCTGAAGGAGGATCATGTTCGCATGCAAGGTGGTTTCTTGAGGGAGGACCTACCCAAACCTTGGGACGTAGTGTGCTACACCTTTATGCACTACATTATGCTTGAAGACTAGTTCTAGGTGTTGTACTATTACCATTTCCCTATTTTAAACCACTTTAGGAATCAACACTTGATTTCCTTCCCACCCCTTATTTTGCATTTTATAGAGGATAATGTTTTTAATTTTAGAAAAAAAAAGGGAGGAACGAAGACCCTTTTATATCCTACACTAGGCCTTCATGTTTAAACTCTATAAATTCCAACTCACCCTCAACACACCTCTTTTAGTTAATTCCCTTGCCACTATTATGCCTCAAGTCTCCATGGACCCTAGCCCTAGATCAACTTTGAAGAAGGTAGAGAAAATGTGCCTGGTTACTAGGAAACACATCAGCATTATTGACTCCAATATTGATATTGAGTAGAGTAATAAAGTTGTTAAGAGGTCAAATAAAATGCTTAAAATGGAAAAATTTAAGACACCCACAAGTAGGAGGTGATTTCCTAGGCTAGGCTCTAGGAGTGAGGATGTTCCTAGCCCTTCCCACATTGCAGATACCCTAAAAGCCAACCGTCCCTAGATAAAAGCTTGGGGAAAGATATCACCTCCCCTATGAAGGATGTTGTTAAGGGTGGGCAGAGAAAAGGGTGTCACAACCATGGGTAGGATCAAAGAAAAACTCAGTCGGATAGGGTAGAGAAATATTTGCATGACCTGGATGATAATCAAGAAGCCTTGTGCCATAAATTTGGAACCTTTGCTAAGTTCTCTATGAAGGTCATGCATTTGGAGACCACCATTCTATGATTTCTATAGGTGAACAAGGAGAACAAAGAGGAAAAAGAAAGTGAGACCACTTGCTCCCTTTACAGCCTCTTGGCAGACAATTGGCTCAAGACTGTTGGAAAAACTTGTCAAGGAAGAGGTGCAGAAACCAACCGTGGAGGATCTTGATAAAAAGGAGGGGGAGGACTTGGAGGAGAAATAGGGGAACTAGCCGCTGTGCTTTTCTTTCTTTCATCTTTTGATATGTTATGGTTTATAGTGGCATTTACGATTATAGTATATATTAAACATTTTAACAAAAATGCTTGTAATTTATGCTTTTTGGTATCGTACAGGTATGTTAGGGGTACCTTGGTTGATACTCATATTCAGAAGTTCTTTTTTATGATTTCAATCATTAAGATGTTTTTCATGTCTATAAAAGGTATTGGTTAGTGTAATGGGCACCCTAGAGATGCCCAAAAATGAACCAATTGTAGAAATAGATTTTTTAATGCAAACTGAAGATGGAACCAATGCTAAAATTATATTAATTCTCAAAATGATGAAATCAAGTACAAGTAATGTATTCCAAAGGCCAAACCCCAAGGGGATGACATCTAGAATGTTACAAGAGAGGATGAACATCCTCTAAGGCCAAGAAAAGATATGTGAGTCACACATCCAAGTTATTATCAAATGTCATTCACAAAAATCCCATGCTCAACAATGAGACTTCCACCCCTATTTATCCTTTTCCTTCACCCTTCTAGAAGGAACTAAAACATTAATTAATTGCAAGTTCTAGAAGCTTCCTCCTTCCAATAATTAATGCACTCTCCAGAAACTCCTCCCTTGCAATACACTAATTAAATGTGCTTCTAGAAAATTAAATTACTAGAGGCTTCCACCTTTTCTATAATTAATACACACTCTAGAAGCTTCTCCCTTTGTAATACAATAATTAATTTAACTAAGTAAATATAAAGTCACCTTTTAATTTTTAATTTATTTAATGACTTTATATGAAATTAATTTATTTTCCTCTTATGCTCCACTTAGACTTTGGAGAATGTGAAGGCTAAAAGATGGGGTCATTACAGTCCACCCTTCTTGAAATTGCTTGTCCTCAAGCAATCTCAGTCTTGTTTGTTGTAGCACTTGCTCACTCTCCCAAGTAGCATCTTCCTCTGCCAGATATCTCCATTTGACTAAATATTCTTTAATCAACCTCCTTCATAGAGTCCTTTCTCTAGTATCTAGAATAGCCTTGGGAATTAATATGAGCTTTCCCTCCTCATCTAATGGTGATAATTCTACTGGAGGCACAACTCTCTGACCAATGGCTTTCTTAAGCCTTGACACATGAAACACATTATGTATCCAACTACCCTCTGGAAGCTCAATCTCATAAGCAACCTCACCCACCTTGTAAATCACTCTATAGGGACCATAAAACCTAGGCTTCAACTTCTTTGCTCCACTTTTCTTGAGTGATGACTATTTTTATGGTTGTAGCCTCAAGAAAACCATATCCCCAACCTCAAAATTGTGCTCTATCTGATGTTGGTCCGCATACAATTTCTACTAATTTTGGGCTTGCTATATATTCTCCTTGAGCACGCTCAAAATATCCTGACTATCTTGCAAGAAGTATTTCTCTTTGGGCACTCTACTATCCCCCAAAACTAGATCCATGAAACTAGGTGCCATGAATGGAGTCATCTTGATGGACATATGATAAGTGGTGTTATAACAATACTCTCCCATATGTAGCCATTTGAATCAAGCCCTCTATTGTGTAGCCACATAGATTCTCAGATATCCTTCCACCCATTTATTCACAATCTCTATCTACCCATCTGTCTGTGGATGATAACTAGTGCTAGGTGTAAGATCTATGCCACACAACATAAACAGTTCCTGCCAAAATGTACTCATGAATTTACTATCCTGATCACTGACAATGAAACTAGGTAGTCCATGTAACCTGAATATCTCTCAGAAGAAAAGATCAGCCACCTGTGCTACTATGTAAGTGGATGGAATAGCAAAGAAGTGAGAAAACTTCATCAGCCAGTCAACTATCACATAGATACAATCTTCCCCTTGTACTCGTGGTAACCTGGTGATGAAGTCCATAGAAATACTTTCCTATTTCCTATCTGGAATGGGAAAAGGTTGTAACAACCCTGCAGGATATGTGTTCTCTCCCTTATTCTATTGGAAAATTGCACACTCCTTGACATGCTTCTGAACATCATCCTTGAGCCCTTTCAATGTAAACCCCTCATGGATCTGCCTGTAGGTCTTAAAGACCCCTAGATGTCCAGTTGTAGGTGCATCATGAAAAGCCTTCAATATTACCTCCCTAAACTGTAATGAAGGAATCAAATATATCCTACCCTCATACTTTATCAATCCATCCATTACCACATAATGATCATGATGTATGGTGCCTACAACTACTCCAGAAGCCCAAGTGTCCCTTGCATACTCTTCTATGATCTTATTTCTCCAATCACCTATAATCTTAGCTAGAGAACAAATATGAGGTCTCCTAGACAAAGCATCTGCCACCACATTCTTCTTACCTTTGACAAACTCAATGTCAAAGTCATAGGCCTGTAACTTTGTAATACATTTCTATTGCTATCATTCAAATCATGTTGTCTCATGAAGTATTTGATGTTGTTGTGATCAGTTTTGATAACAAACTTTCCCCCAACTAGGTAGAACCAAAACTTAGCCAATGCATGCATTATAGCCAACATCTCCCAATCATAGATGGAATAGCTCCTCCACTTCATAGAGCTTCCTACTCTCAAACACAATGGGATGCTTCTCCTACATCAAGACCACCCCAATCCCATCTCCTAATGCATCACAATGAAGCTCAAATGGCTTTATGAAATCTAGTAGAGCTAGTATTGGACATGATGAAATCACCTTCTTGAAATGATCGAAGCTTCTTTGAGCTACATGTGTCCATGTGAAGGCCTCTTTCCTGGTAAGGTCTATCAATGGTGCAGCGATCTATGAAAATCTTTTAACAAATCTCTTGTAAAATCTGCAAAGACCAAGGAATCCCTTAAGCTATGTAAGGAGTAGGCCAAATCAACAATAGCCCTAATCTTTTTAGGATCTACTCGAACTCCATTTGTGCTAATGATATTCCCAAGGTATAGTAGCTCAATCATCTCAAACTCACACTTAGATTCCTTGGCATATAGTGACTGTTTCTCCAAAGTGGACAACACTATCTCAAGATGTTGTAAATGCTCCTCTCAAGTCTTACTAAATACTATAATGTCATCAAGGAAAGTCAAGACAAATCTCCTAAGCTACTCCCTGAATACCTGATTCATGCAACTCTAGAATGTAGCAAGGGCATTGATTAGCCCAAATGGCATAACAAAAAACTTGAAGTGGCCATAGTGACATCAAAAAGCTGTCTTCTCAATGTCCTCCTCCCTCATCCCGATCTGATGATACCTTGACCATAGATCAATCTTTGTAAAAAAGCATGCACCATGTAACTCATCAATCAGCTCATCTATTTGTGGGATGGGATATCAATTCTTAATGGTTTTCTTGTTTAATGCCCTGTAATCGATGCACATGTGCATCATCCCATCCTTCTTCTTTACCAACACTACTGCTAAAGCAAAGGGGCTCTTAGTAGGCCTAATATGCTCCACTTCAAAAAACTCCTTAATTTTCTTTTCTATCTCATCCTTATGTTTCTTAGGATGATGATAGGGAGTAATCATGACTAGTTTGGCTCCCTCCTCAAGCTCAATAACATGCTCTATCCCACTGTCAAGAGGAACCCCATGCAGAATCTTGCCAAATACCTTAGTATGCCTATCAATTATCTCATGAATATCTGGTGGATGACTCTTCACCTGTGGCTCTTGTGAAGTTGGCATAGTGAAATATTCTATTGCCCACTCTATGTTATTATGCCAAAAATGTCTCTACATTCTCCTTAGGGAAACTAGTCTGCAACTCCCATCTGAAAGTCCTCTAAGTACAATAGTTCTTCCCTCATGCTGAAACTTCATCTCCAATTTTTCTAGGTTAAGTGTGAACTCTACTAGTGAAGCCATCCATGACATCATAGTCTCACATGTCTACCACATAGAACTCATCTTCCAATTCATAATCATCTCCAAACCTAATGCGAAGATTAGATATCTTCTGAGTGCATAATAGCTTGTCACCATTAGCTACCATAACTCTAAATCTGGCATGCTCCATTGTCTATAGACCTCTCTTAGCTACCAATTGTGAGTCTATAAAATTATGTGTAGCCCCAGTGTCAATGAGTGAGATCACTTTTTGCCCTTGGATAGTACCTCTGACTTTAAATGTGATTGCCTTCTGAGCCCCAGTTAATCATGCTAATGACTTCTCATCCTTAGGAATGCTACTCTCCTCTGTAGTGTTATCCTCATCTAAATCAGAGTGTTGATCCTGCCTCTCTGATTGTGACTCTTCTACTGAGAAATATTCCATTTGATTTTCCTTAGCCTTGAGAGTAAACTTGTGAGATAAATCACAAGGCTCTCTAAAGTGAAAACATAACTTCTTCTTTCCTAAATCATTCAAGGTGTCATTATCCAACTTATCTCTTTTGGACTGAGCATCCTTGTGAAAAGGTTTTTTTTCCTTCTCCTTGTTCTTTTTCATATAAGAATCCTTGTGCTGAAATCTGCTCCTAAATGAAGAAGGTCCTAAGTCACAAGCCTTTTTAGTGGTCTCCTACAATGTAGCTGGGTCATGCCCCTTGACCCGACCCTGTAGGGGTTTTGAGAGTTCATCCATAAACAACACTACTAACCTCCTCTCTAAAATATCAATGACCAACACAACTAACCTTTGAAACTCACTAATATATGTCTCAACTGATCCCCACTACTTGAGTTGTGCCAACTCTTTAAATTGTAATTCAGGGTCCTTCGTATCAATTCTCTCTATGAGCTTCTCAGAGAACTCCTCGTAAGATGTGATCTAATTATGTCCTAAGGTTACCATACCACGGTGCCACCACTCATGTTTCAATCCATCCAAGCGAATAGCCACATACTTTATAGCCTTCTCTCTAGGTGTAGGATTCAACTACAAGTATGTATCCATCTTTTGCACCCAAGCTCATGTAGTCATCTTCCCTAAAGCATCATAAGAAGGTAAAGAAAGTTTCCCAACTTTCTTTCTCAACTCAAGGTTTTGACTTTGTTCTCCTGATCTGGACATGTGTCTCATCCTTAGGTTCAAGTAATCTCTAAGAGAAATGTCCACCTGAAACTCTAGTCCACTAGCCTCCCAATACCTCCTGAATTGATCTTGTAACTCTGCAATCTATGGTTCATTAATCAGCTAAACTAGATCTCGGGGTGGGAAGTTGGGTAGAAGAGGTCTCGAGCTGGTTGTTCAAGTTGAGTGTGCAACATGTCTAAAGTTATCAGCCTCATTTCCATTATTGTCATGTCCATCATTAATGTTATCTCGACCTCCATTATCATTGACCCTATTATTGTTGTTTCCATTGTTGGCATCACCTGGATTAATATTGATGCCCATCTATCTAGCCATTAACTACAATATCATATCCATTCACCTATTTTGCTCCTGTTGCATCCTATTCTGCTCCTATTGCATCATATCAATTCACCTATTTTGTTCTTGTTGCATTCATTTTTCGTCCACCAATATACCTAGTAACCTGAACATTACATTTTCTTGATCTAGACCAATATTCTTATCATCTCGGTCACCCATACTACTATCTTGTTCAAAGAATATCTCCTCTGTGTCTATATGATTGGATTGTATGTCCCTCTACATGGATGAACTACCCTTTTCATTCTGTAAGTCTAAACTCCTACTTTTTCTTGCTTTGGTATTGTGAAAATTATAAAACCCTTGTCACATGCTCAAACATAGATGTTGAAGATCTTCACAAGATGGTAGGACTTTTAGCTCTGATACCACAGTAATGGGCACCCTAGAAATGTCCAAAAATGAACCAATTGCAGAAATAGATTTTTTAATGCGAATTGAAGATGGAACCAATGCTAAAATTATATTAATTCTCAAAATGATGAAATCAAGTACAAGTAATGTATTCCAAAGGCCAAAACCCCAAGGGAATGATGTCTAGAATGTTACAAGAGACGATGAACATCCTCTAATGCCAAGAAAAGATATGTGAATCACACATCCAAGTTATTATCAAATGTCATTCACAAAAATCCCATGCTCAATAATGAGACTTCCACCCCTATTTATCCTTTTCCTTCACCCTTCTAAAGGGAACTAAAACATTAATTAATTGCAAGTGCTAGAAGCTTCCCCCTTCTAATAATTAATGCACTCTCTAGAAACTCCTCCCTTGCAATATAATAATTAAATGTGCTTCTAAAAAATTAAATTACTAGAGGCTTCCACCTTTTCAATAATTAATACACACTCCAGAGGCTTCTCCCTTTGTAATACAATAATTAATTTAATTAATTAAATATAAAGTCACCTTTTAATTTTTAATTTATTTAATGACTTTATATGAAATTAATTTATTTTCCTCTTATGCTCCACTTAGACTTTGGAGAATGTGGAGGCTAAAAGATGGGGTCATTACAGTTAGATAGTACATGGTAACTATTGATTGTTCTCTAGCCTTATGTACTATAAGGTTAGCGCCCCTTCTTTTGGCTTCTATCTAATACATCAAAAACATTATGTAACCTTAGCCATAGGCCCACATGCCATCCAATGATCCATATCTAAGAGCACACAAGATAACTCCATTCGATCGAAGCTCACATAAACAATCTCCAATGTCTTCCTAGAAAATAAGAAACATGTTGCTTGTAACCACCAAAAGGGCTCTAACTCCAATGCGATACATCCAATCCTTATGTGTACATAGAAGAGGGTCTACCAATATGCCTTAAACATAACCCTAACTATGTAAAATATAGTGTTCGAAAAATATGATGTGCTCATGATCATGTTCTACTTATGTTAATCATTTTTATATAGGTGGAGTGCCCTAGGGGAAATGATATGGACTACAACAACCTAGATAGTGTAGTTTTTAAGTGGAGGAAAATAGAGGAGTGAATATCAAAGATGAAAATAATGATCTTATGGAACAAGATGATTATGTAGTAGAAAAAACTATTGAAGATGATAGTATAAATACATTGATCCATGACTCAATTATTATTGGAATAGTTGAGCATGATGATCAAGATTCCTTTGATGTTTTTTATGATTTATATCTACTTTAGAAGGTATACGATCACCTTTGCAAACGATCCCAAACCCCTTTTTTTCTCCCTTTTTTTTGTTAAACTAATGATTATGAATGGTTTATCCAACCTAACTATCTCATGTATATTAAGGTATGTCATATTTGACATTCTTTTTCATATATATATATATATATATAGTGTGAAACATGTACCATTACTATTTCTTATATTAACAAATTTATTTTTTTGTTGTAGATTTATATGCATGTATTTTTTACCACGATCAAATATTGTACCTCACTCATATTAACAACTATATACCATTATGAAATATATTAGAATGCATTGTCAAGCAATAGATGTATATCCCAATGGTCATATTATATATCATAAACAAGATGAATTTTCAACAAAATTTCCTAAAATTCACATCAATAAATAATGAATTATAGATCAACTTAAAAAAAGGATCCTTGCAAGGTTGTTGATTATATTCACATTAATCCATGTTCACAACAATTATTCAACGTGAAATTCTAAGACCAACTTATGGATTGTCATGGATGTAATAGAAGTCAAGATGGAATTATTATAATTTACCTTTGGATAGTTCTACATTTATGGATTACACAAAAAATAACCAGACTTTAAAGAAGAATCTTGTAATCTTAGGCTTCCATTGGTAGTGGATGGTGTCGATCTATTTGGATAGATGAGATATTTTTAATCGGTATAGCCTGTTATTTATATAAATAATAACATCCCTCCATGGATGTTAGTAAAGATGAATTACATAATGTTATACATGATTGCTCTAGGTATTTTTTCATTTAAAATTCATTTACATTCAAAAATGAATATTGTAGTAAAATGGTTAAAGTAATTACAACAATAATTTTATTCATTCAAATAGGTAAGAACCAAGTCATAGTTACAAATGTATATGTTGAGCCTCTTATTCTTTAAATATTTGAGTTATGGAATAGTGTTACAATGTATGACATCTCTAGACCTATAAAACAAAGACAATTTAAATTCCATCCAATGCCATGGAAAATCCATGATACCCCAAGGATAATGCATTTTTGTGGTATGTTATAATTTTCAACTTGTACATACTTTTAATTAGTAAAATTAACATATATTACTCGAATTGTAGATGATATTCTAGGTCTTTAAACAAAGGGGAAATTTGCACGTGTAGTTTGTGGTCCAAAGATGAAATCTTGTCATTCAAAAAGTTTAGGAAAGAAGGTGCTTGATGATTTTAGGAAAGAAGGTGTTTGATGTCCTCTCATTCATTTCCTCTTATGTCAAATATTGCTTCTTTTGATGTAATGAGACAAATATATTCAATTTAACAGTGAATTGTTAAATGGAAAACGGGTTAAAAGTATTACAAAAAATGATAGAAGAAAATGGATCTCACATTTTTTAATTCTTTATATTCTATTTTTCTTCCTTGAAACATGTTGAGTGAGCTGACAATGAGAATTACCATTTAGTTTCAACTTAAAACTAGAAGGGTAAACAAATTGTTTTCTTCACAAAACCTCAATTGATTATTAATTTTGTGGTGGTGCTCTTGCTAAAATCAAAAGCATCATCCAATTTTACTTACATTTCTAATCCATTATTAACCTGGTAGTGAGGTGACATGTACAAAATGGGCTCGAATGATTGTTGAATGTACACAAAATGGTTTTCTTGAAGGAGGTCTATAAACTTTCAAGCAAATGCACTTCATGTGTATACAACTAAACCCCACAACCTTTTCTATTATCCTTCTAATGTATGTTAGATAATTAGATTTTTTTTGGTTAATACTCACCAAAAAGGTTTGCTTTATAGATATTCATTTATATATTTATATCAAGATTTTGAAGATATATGTATGCATGGAAATAAATTTTCCTTGAGGAAACTATATAGAACTTGGTCACAACATGGAAGATGAAGCTTTCACATAATACTCAACTTTGGGACATCAAAACAGTTGATCTTCACACGTCCTCATTGAGTGTAAATGGCGAGTAGCCATTTATCTTGTCTTCCAATAGTAGTGTAACATATAGCTCAAAATATTGATGTTGTTTACTAATGATTATGGTGAGTTGATATTAGGTGGGTTTTTTTTTTTCCTTAGGTAGGCCTTCTCTAGTAGGAGAGGAGACATTGGAAGTGGGTAGGTATAATGACTTTTTGATTTCTTCTTTTCCACAAGAGTTTCAATGCTACATGACATCAAATGAAACATTTGAGTACTATTGTGTGATATTTAAGAACGCATTTCTAAGAGGCTTTTTTTTTTGGATATTTCCAAGAGGTTTTACATGGGATGTCTTGGAAATTTAGACTAGAAATTCAAGCATTGAGATGTCATAAAGGGAACCTTCAAATGTCATGAGCCCACTAGACAAATGATCCAATTCAATGGAATAGCTATTGCTATGATGTTTCTCATCCAATTAATTTGTATATATATTTAGAAAATTGGGGTTTTTCTAGATTGGTTAAATTGTTCAAATGAGTTTTATCGTAGTACTAATGTATGAAATTGTGGTAATTGCAAGTGAATGACATGTTGAGGATGGAGGAGGTGTGAGCATATCACGACCCTGCTGAGCTATGTAGAGGACTTCTAAGAGGGAAGTTTGACCACAACTATGGGGAGTATAAGACTACAATAGACAATTTCCCCTTCTTTTCTTAATTTGTTACTATTTTAAGGGTAAAATACTTGGATTTCTAAGATACCACCTCTAACATGGAAAATATGCTTCACTTTTGTTACTATTTTGAGGCGATTCTTTACTATTATGTTTAACTTTGGTAGGATGGCAATAATATGATCAAATATGTTAGTAGTAAGTATTCATGCAACTTGTGTTTGTTAATTAGATTGAAAATCACAAGACCATTTTTTATATCCTCAACAGACATCTCCCAGCTTGAACCCAATGTTAATTTGTGCAATTATAATTTGAAATAAAACTTGTGTTTTAATTTAATAAGGTATAGGTCTATCAATTTAAATCACATATACCAAGTGTTGATTTTGAAGCTAAATGTGTTAAAGACCAAGATCGACTAATTTTATTTTTCATTTATATGTTGGTTTGTGCACTTTAAGAATAGTCCTTACTATGTAGAATTTGGTAAGAACTTTGATCTTTCAAGTTTATGAGATCTTTGTCATGAGATTTTAGTGAGGGTTGAAGGTACGTTGTTGATGGATATTAGTAGCTTGTGATATTAGACTCATCTTACTATATGTTCTTTCAATAATGTTCCATTTTTTACAAGTAATTCAATCCAAACTATAATTTTCATTTGTCAGCATAAATATGTTTAACTATAAGAACTCATTAGCTAATAAAAAATATAATAGCTTTTATTTGCTAATCAGATCACACTATAGAAATTTATAGTGTGCTAAGAATATTTATACTTTATTCTAGAGCATTAGTTAGAATATTAAAACTAATTCTTAAGATAAATTGTAGGTGAATACTTAGGAACATCAAAATATTTTAATTATGTTTGGATGCAATTATAATATGTACATGTCAAGTTTTAAAGTGATAATTTGGTGGTGGTTTTAGTAATTTGAGTATGTGTAATACAATTTAACTTTGTATAATTCTTGAGAAAAGGAACAATAAATGAGTTAAACATCTCATTATATGAATGGGAATTAGTTTAGGATTTGGTTCTAAGCACAATCCTCATTTTGAAGAGCTAGATGTAAGACTACAATGAAATGGGATGACCATTGCTATGCCCCAAACAAATTTGTTTATTGGGCATCATATATTCTTTCCATCCTACCATTAATCTTTGAAAAATGCCTAACAGAGATATAAGATCATGAATGTCATTCTCATTAGGTCAGTGTTTCCTTCAAGACTGCTTCTCATGATGCCTTCATATATCATATTCTTGACTAGCACATGTCAACTTGGTATGAAAAAGATCTTCATTTAATTATATAATGGCTTTGATCTATAACTAAATCATTCTTTTATTCAATATTGTTCAGATTTATATTGTTACAGTCATCATTTAAGATTACATTGCTACATCTTCTTCTTCATAATAGTAGAAAACCTCTTCTTTTCATTGTATTTAATTAAAACAATCATTCCTATCAACTACTTGTTGATTAAACATAAATGTGCAACCACTAATCTTAATACATCCTAAGTATCATTAAATATTTGACAAAAAAGTTAAGACCTTAGTATTATGTTATAAGATTAACAAATTAGATAACAACATAAACCTAACTATAAAATGTTGTATCGTAAAATTAAAAATTGTTGAATAGATAATATCAAAAGTACAACATAGACAAATCGTTCCATTGGCACCTTGACCACAACCAAAGAAAAATACAGAACTAAACAAATTCCTTACATAATTAGAAACTGCATGATTTTTAAGTTTCCTTAAAGCACAAACTAAGGTCGTTATATTTTCGACTTTTCGGAAATGTTATCCTACAGTGCTCAATCACATTTTCTTGCACCGGGCGACCCGGCAAAAAGACTAACTGGACGATTGACATGGTAAGTCGTATATTCATATGAACTACTTTTCTATTCAACAGTGCCGGCTTGAATTACATCGCCCCGGGGTAATTTTTTTGCTCTGTTTAATTATTTTTAATCCACAATTAGGTTTTGAAGATCTCATTTGAAACTGAAGATTTGAGGCTGACAGTCAACATTTGTATATAATTATTTTAATGGTCACAAAACGTGCATTACCAACATTTGTATATAACTATTTGAAATCTCAGTGGTCACAAAACGTGCATTACCAATCTGTTACCTAATATGCTGAGAAACTTCCCAGCTGTTTGTGAGAAGTTCACTAAATATATAACCTTGAAAAGGCTTGTTTCTTGTGGAAATTGTGAAGGGGAAACCAACATGCAGATCACCTATAGTTCAAAGTGTTTAGTGTTGTTCTATGTCGTCCTCTTATCATGTATTATTCGCATGAGCTCGGCCCAACAATGCGAGAGTACTAATTCTACGAGCGCTGTGTTTCATAGTAATTTGAACATAGTCCTCAACAATCTCGTAAACAACACATCATCATCAAAGGGTTTCAATACGTCTGTGTACGGCCAAAGTCCAGACAGAGTTTACGGTCTCCTCCAATGTAGGGGAGACACAACTGTGGAGGAATGCCTCAACTGTTCAGAAGAAGCAAACGCCAGCATTCGCAAGAGTTGTGGAGATGCCACAGGTGGCAGAGCTTGGATGGACAAGTGCTTTATACGCTACGATTACTTTTCCTTCTTTGGAAAACTAGATACCAATTTGGACACGATTTATTACAATGGCCAGAAAGTCTCAGATAAGCCCGACGTGTTCCGTACGGCAGTCAGGCGGCTTTTCACAAATCTGTCGGATGAAGCCCTCCTATCCCCAGTTCGATTTGCCACCAGATCAACTGTCGCCTCTACATTTTATACGATAAACGGTCTGGTCCAGTGTTGGAGGGATTTAACTTCCGCCGTGGACTGCAAAATGTGCTTATCCAATGCAATTGGGGCTCTGTTAGATGTGACCTTGACGGACAATGGAACTTTTATGGGAGGAGTGGGTCGGGGTGGAAATTGCATGGCTCGTTATGAAACGTACTCATTCTTCAATCCTGCCCCTCCACCGCCGCCGTCTCAGCAGCCACCGTCATCATCTCCTACACCTACACCAGATAGTAAGCGGTTTATTTTACTGTTCATCCATATTATTTCATAACCCCAACACGGTTTATTTTGCTTTGTGAAGAAGTCAACAGACATAACCAACGCCATTTGCCATGTCCAAACACTCAAAAATTGATCTCTTGTGCAGAAAAATCACCAAACAAAATTGGCATAGTTCTGGGCATTGTTGGAGGCTTGTTGTTCCTACTTCTGTTATCCCTGTTTGCATTCCGAAAACGATTCAACCATGAAGTATTATGGATGCTGGGCCTGTTAAGAAAAGGTATTTTCGCTGCGAGATTTTGTTCAATTTGTCATACGTGTGTAATATTTCTCGTTAGATACAAAATTGTAAGATTTTCCACTGGGTGCATTTATTATCCAGAGAATCGACCAGGGGCGAGAGATAATATAGATAGAGAGGTGAATTCAGCGATCGGGAAGGAGAAGGGGATGGTTCTCAATTTGGAAAATATCAATGCCGCAACTAAAAATTTCCATGAAGAAAACAAGCTTGGACAGGGAGGATACGGTGATGTATACAAGGTAAACTAACCCTCACCGACTCTGTTTCCTCATTTAAGACAGCACATTGAAATATACAAGTAAGTTTCACACCTATGCTTATACATTCATTATGCCCATTTTATTATATTTTATTATTTTCTGATTTACATATCAGGACTTTTACAGATTTACAAACTATTTAGTTACATTATAATTGTTTTACATGATATTCAAGTGCGTATAGTTACTGGATATATGTCATCTAGTAGAACCCACTAAAGATTAGCTAGTCGCCATACTTTCAATTTTGATTTTACGTTTTACTCATTTTTAGAGAGCCACAAACTGCTGTACTGATCTTCTAGAAAATTAGACAGATCTCCTAAATAATCTTATAGCAAATTACACGGCCACCAATTCTATGGTAATCCTCTTCTGGGGCAACGGTTTATTGATCTTTTAACTGATTACTGGGTTTGACGCCATAAATAATATCTGTCATTTTCTATGTAACAAGTGCGGTTTGTGTTTTGTTGTTGCTGGTGCTAACCGTCACTGTTTTCTCTCTGGTTTGGAGTTTCCAGGCAACATGGAAATAAGTGCTTTGGTGGCCTACACCCTGTTTATGCCTCAGATGGGATTCCCCACTCTTCTTTCTCTAATATTACTATTTTATTATTCTTCTGAGATCAATTGCTTTGCAGCTTCTATCAGTAATAATTGGCCCTCTTCCTTGCTCTGTTCCAGCATTCATTGCTTCTGGATTATGCCTGAAAGAAATATCAAGTTGAAATACACACAAATCAATCATGCAGGATAACCTTAAATGATGGATGCATTACAATTGTTTAATTATATCTGAAACTTTTATAAAACATAGCATGAAAAATTATATTATTAAAATTTATTAAAACACTAAAATTTAAAAACGTTGTAAAACATAGCATGAAAAATTATATTATTAAAATTTATTAAAACACTAAAATTTAAAAACGTTGTGAGGAATTGTTAGATATTCTAATAATGATATTATGGGTTTCCTTTGGCACTTCATAGTTTCTTTTACTATTCAGTCTACTTCATTTATGTCGGTTGTTTGGAGTCTTAGATATTGACTCGTTGGCTTCAGGGTTTTGGGCTTCTTTTACACATTTATGTGTTTCCTTTGGTGTCAGGGGACAATGTCAAACGGAACACAAATAGCTGTAAAGAGGCTCTCCGTCCAATCAATGCAAGGAAAGAAGCAATTTCTAAATAAGGTTAAGCTGGTGGCAGGAATTCAACATCGTAACCTTGTGAAGTTACTTGGCTGTTGTGCAGAGGGCTCAGAATGATTACTTGTTTATGAGTTCATCCCTAACAAGAGCCTTGACAAAATACTTTTTCGTAAGTTTATTCAGTCTTAATTTAACATTGGTGTCATAAAATGTTTGTCCTAAATTCTTTCTAGAAAATTGAATGTCATAAATCATTGATATTGATTGCTCAAGAGGTATGGATACAGATCCGGAGAGGAGAAAAGAGCTCGATTGGTCAAAGTGTTTAAACATCATACTTGGAATAGCCTGTGGGCTTCTATATTTGCACCATGATTCTCAGCTACGGATCATTCATCGAGATATAAAAGCAGGTAATATCTTGCTTGATGAGAAAATGCAGCCAAAGATATCAGATTTTGGTTTAGCAAGGTTGTTTCATCTAGATGAGACTCGTGTCAACACAAGCATTGTGGGAACCCTGTAAGAATCCTCCTCCTTTGTATTTATGGTTATTTTCATATCTATCTTGTACACCAAACATGTTTTCTGTTAGCTCTTCTTCAAAATTGTTTTCCAAATTGAAGTTTGCTAATATTTCTTTCCCATTATACAGTGGTTATATGGCACCAGAGTATGTTTTGAGAGGTCAACTATCTGCTAAAGCAGATATCTATAGTTTTGGCATCGTTAGTTTAGAAATTTTATGTGGAAGAAAGAACAACAACAATAGATTATCTTCTGAATTTTAAAATCTCTTGGAATGGGTAAGATTTAATATGAGAGCTAATATAGTTAACTTTTAAAAATTACGGATCTTATGAAGGTGAGTATGATTCATTCTTAATATACTCAATACAATCAAGTTTTAAAATTTATGCATCTTAACAAAATGAGTATGATTTATTCCTATGCAGGTATGGAGATCTTATAAGAAAGGAGATATTATGGATGTGATTGACAAAATGATAGTAGAAACTTCTCATGAAGAAGCTTCAAAATACATTCAAGTGGGTATTTTATGTACACAAGCAAATCCGTCACTTCGTCCAGCAATGTCTAATGTACATGCAATGCTTTCAAATGCATATGTGATAGACTTACCAAATCCCACAGAGCCTGCTTATGTAATTAATATCCAAAAAAATGTTCATCTATTTACATCAACATCAACATCTAAAAGAACTTCTTCATCCCCATCTACCAATGGTGTAACAATAATAGACTTAGGTGCTAGATAATATCACTCTTGTAGTTAATATCCAAAAAAATGTTCCACTGTGTACATCAACAACTACTACATCAATCAATTATAAAATTATATTAACTAGTTATTAGTACTTGCCGTTGTTGTGATACTTTTTGCATTTCAACTCTGTGATTAATTATTAAATAAGCTCCACTCTACCAATTTTTTAACTCTAATTTTCAGCACATTTCTTCACCTCACATGTGGCCATATTGTATCTCCATGGTAGATTTTTACAATAGTTTTGAAAATCCATTTGAATAACTATTAAAACTATATATTATAATTTATAAATAATTGTTTTATCTTTCTACAACCATTATAAATATGTGAAAAATATATTATAATTTAATTAGTTAATATAATATTCATTATATTATATTCTTGTATTTAATGATATTGATATTTATCTCTATGTAAACTCACAACAATATACAAAATAAATATATAGTCCATTAAATGACATTGCAAAGAACTCTATATTAAACTATTATCATATCTATTACTTATCTATATGACTGTTTGTAGTATATAAAGTTTTATAGTAACATGTACCCTACATAGTGGATGATTGTGATAAGTTTTTCAAGAACTTTTTGTATTACCTCTTTCTTCTAAATAAAACATTGTTTTATTAATTGTATTAAAAAAATATGTATGTATGTATAAAATGCATGACAATTTTTATTTTGTTTTGAGTTTACATTTAATGAAATGATTAAACATAATCATGAATTAAATAGTTCAATTTCTACATAATTAAATTGTATGTGTTATTTTTTTTATTCTTATATTTAAACACATATTATCTTTATGGAAACATAAACATTAAAATTTACAACTATTTGTTCAAAATTAATAGTGCAATACATGAAATTATTCCCACACCATGAGAAATTGATCATAATCCTCATGCAATATGTTGTTCATTATTTTAAAACATGGAGTGCTATTAGACATCCCTAACTTACCATGAATATCAATTTTTTTCTTAAATTTTATTCAAACTACTATAAGAACCATCTAATTCAGAACAAGAGAATATAGATTTTCATTCTTACCATAACTTAAATGTTTTCCTTATTAATTATTTTAGTGACTAAATAATCTAATCTAAGCATGCGTCCAAATCATGAGTGTGAAATCTCTCAAAGTAGGCCTAATATTTACAATACAAATTTAAATTATGTTAAGACAAGTTAGTTATAAAAATTAACCCACTGCAAGGTAGGAAAATTATTCTAAATCTTGGATAAAGTATGGATTGAGGAAATAATTTTTTAAAAAGAAATTAGACTCATTGTGTACTATTAGTTTTAGCTTTTACAATGTATCCCCCTATTTAATTTTGCAATATTTTCTTCTAATTATAATCATTTGTTACTGATTTTAATCTAAACTAATTATTATGATTAGAAAATGGTCAAATCATCCACAAAGTAATGAGATTAAGTCCCTTTTTTCATTTAGAGGAGGTTCCATTTTGTAGTAAACATAACTAGCACTTAACTAAGCTTGTGCACGCCATACTATCAGTGGGGTCTTGCATGCATGTTATATTCTCTCTTTTTTGAAAAAAAAAAATCCTTGTACAACAGTCTTCAAATGCAAAATTGAGTGATAATAATGTGATCCATCACAAAGTACCAATAACAACAATAATTTTGATATACAATATAGTTAGAAAAAAGAATAATAGTGAATCTATTGATAAAAACAATATCTATTTGCACATGGTTTTAAGGGCCCTTTAAAACTTGTTTGGATGTTAATCAAAAATAAATTTTAGTAGCCAAATTGAGTACAAAAGCACAAGGTCTTTTGTGACTTATATTGATGAAGGAAAAAATATGTAGTGAAAACAATAATCTTAATAGATAATAATAATAATAATAATAGCTCAAATTCTCCAACTGAATTCTTGTGTGTACATCCATAACACAATTTACAAAGTTAATAATGCAACTCAAAGACACAAAATACAATTTTGAGTATTGGATCACTTATTTATATTTATATTTGACACAAAAACTATATAGGTGGCTCTACTTAAAAAAATAACCCATGTGGATTAGTGAAAAGGGAAAGGTTCGCATTCAAGTTTCATACAAGCTTAGAGGGATAATAATAATGTTGCATGTATTTTGAGTCTTTTGAGATTTTATGGAAATGGAAATCAATTTGATATACTTAGAGATCTTGAAATTTAAGAAAACCATCCCATTGGGGGCTAATGTAGACCAGAAGGTTCAAGGTTTTGATCGAATCCAAGTACTAAATTACAGTTAGATAGATGAAAATGATAGGAGATGGAAGAGAGTTATTAGCAGAAGGGAGAAGTAGGAAAATAAGACAAGAGTGGAAGGAAGAATTTGTGCAATTCCTTTATCAACTACAACACTTCCCTTGACAAAAGAAGGAAATATATTAGTCCTGTATTGTAGAGTAAACCAAAATATGTTTCATTATATCCACCCATTATCAATAAGATTCATCCTCCTCTTTACAATCCCATCTAGAGGCTAACGCCAAAACCCTAGGGACCTATATAAGTTTATTAACTAACCATATCAAAACCCTAAGCAAAGGGTTTAGAAACCAGGAAGAAAAACTAAATCTAGATTCACTCCCTAAAATATTATATAAAAACTAACCTTTGGCCCTCAAGAAGATCTAAGTTACATCACATGGACTCAATCAACATTATTATGTAGAATAGGAACATAAATGGTATACATAATTATCCAAAAATTATGGGATTTTCATTAAATGGTTGGGATTAGATTTTCCAATAGGGGACTAAGAATAAGGGTTTAAAAATCAATTTAATCACCAAGTAAGTATAGTGGTTTTTAAGGATAATTTCATATCCATAGTCTATTTTGGTATTTTATATAAGAAATAGTTTTTATAAGGTAATTTCCTTCCATTTAAGAGGTCTTACCCACATTGATAGATGCATTCACATTTTATCCAAATTTCCCAAGTTTTAAAAAAGGGTGACATGCTCAAGTTTTATTCATCATCAATTTCATAAAGTTTGTGATGTTTTCTTAAACACTTAAAAGAAATAAGAATTATATACACATATATTTTTAATTGCTCACTTCATCAAATTCTTGATGTTGTGTGAAAGCCTAATAAAATGAGGAATGGACAAGGAACCATTCAATTAAGTTTTGAAAAATCACTTCAAAGATCAAATAGGAAAGTGCAATATCATATTACTCAAATTATTTTGAAGGCTTAGTAAGTACCCCAAGTCATCGAAAGATATTTGGTTAACCTTCTTTGGGAAAATTGGCCATTATATGAAGCTCTTAATATCTAATTGGGAAAACTTGTCCAACTTATCAAAATGATGGAAATATGTTTGGAAATTTAGTGACATATAATGAGGAAAGAAATTCCAATAATTCTAAGGAAAAAATAGTATTTTAAAATAAGTTTGAAGGTTTTCTTTGAGTTTGATAAGGTATGAGTAGTATGCATATCTAATTTATGGGAAAATTAACAAAATTACGAAATTCATCAAGGTCTCCATTAAAAGCTCAAGGGAAAATATTGATGATACTTGTTTGAGAATGTGATTAGAAACTTTCAAAGGCTTTGGATGGTGTTTGAAGATCCAATATTCTAATGTTAATCTCCTTATGTTATATATTGAAATGAAATCCTCAATCTGATTAGGATTGATTGGTAACTATCGCTAACTTCAATTTATTCTGAGATGCTTTAGTTGACAAGTTTTCTAACAAAACATGTGAAATTGTTGGATCCTTAGCTTTAACAAATGATTCATTGAGGTTTCCTACAAGGTCTTTCATGTTTTCTCTCTAACTGTTGTTGTTATTCTCATCTCTTCTGACATTGTTCTTATTCATTCTAAATTTTGGGGTTCTTGTGTAGTTCCTCATGTTGTTTATCATACTCATATTGTTCATCCTACAAAATTATGTTGTATGACCCAAGTTGTTGCAAATTTGACATGCTATCACATTATTTCCATATCTACGTCCTAGCTATCTGATCTATAATTTGCAATCTTTATCAATATGTCCAAATTTGTTGCACTTATAATACATTATACTATTCCTTACAATATTGATTCCTCCAATAGGTCTACTAGCTGTAGAGTTCTAGTACCTCTAAACATTCTACCATTATCATTATTAAATTTAGGTTTCTTACATTCAATAGATTTATGACCAAAATCATGACAATTATAACAATAAATAGAGACATGTTTAAAATACTAACCTATACAATCCATCTTCATGTAACCAAATTCATTGCATGCATAACATCATCCTCTAAATTGGTTTCTTACTTCTTTAGGTGATTCAACTTGTTAAAGTTTCTTAGGTGCATGAAGTCAGTGTGATTTGACTCAACCTTGTTTAGATCTTTTTTTTTCTTTCTCAAGCTCTTGCATCATAATATTTGATTCCTTTGTAACCTCATGTTTCTTGAAAGATTCTTCTTTAAAGTATGCAAGACCAATCTTATCTTAATAAGGTCTATGCATATAGATCTACACACCAAGTCTGTGACTACTTGAATACAACTTCTCAATATGTATCTTTGACTATGTTAGCTATCCTTTCACAATCACATTATCCTTCTCAAGTTACACTTATTTTAATTTTGATGATTCAAGTTTAGATGTCATCTTTGCAAGTTTTGATTTGAAATTTGCATTCTCTAATCTTTGATTTGACTCAATTTCTTTGTCATCATACTTTAGACTCAACTTCAGATTTGTAATCTTTAGCTCATGTTTCAAAATCTCATTTTCTCTCTTAAGCCTTGAAACTTCAAATTGAAATCCTTGATCTGATCTTTAGACTCTTTCTCAGATTTGATATGTTTGATCTTGTCGTTCATCTTCTCATTGTAGCCTTTAGCATCTTCATACTTATCCTTGAGAGTATCTCTTTCATTTGTATGTATGTCAAGCTATTCAAGAGCTTCTTCTAAGTTCTTTTGTAACTAATCTATATCCATAGGAATCTTACTCAAGTTGTTAGGCCTTTCTTGAGTAAATGTTCTATGATATTGATTGTTAGAAATAGGAATACTAAGAGGGGGGTGAGTCACATTTTCACAAATATTTTCCCAAATATAGATATCATTTTAACAATATTATATCTTTCATAAATGAAAAAATGATTAAGATAAACAATAAAAATAACCATAAATCAATGCAATGCATAACACCATATTTAGCTAACTAGGGAAGTCCCAAGTGGGGATGGTACCCACAAAATGATCCATTGATCACAAGTATCTTGTCAAAGATATTGACCCTATTAGGAGTCTATTACATTAGTATAGTGTCTTGGTCCTTGTTAGAGGACTAGGATTTGTTAGAAGCCTCAACACTACTAGAGTTGTTAGTACAATTATAGAATGTAAGAAAGTTTATCCCACTACCCAAACATGAAATTTACAATGATATATAGTATAAAGAATAGTAGATACAATAACCTCTTTACAACTATTGATATCTTCCATATTTGATATGACCTTTTTAGCTCATTGTATCAACTTTGCATACTCTACCTTTCACTACTTTACCATCAAAGGTTGCATTATAAAATAATTGCATACTTATCACAACAATCACCAAAATAATAGAAGACAACTTTGCTTTACAAAATATTTCCTTTATACTAGACTCCTTTAGCCTTCTTTCCTTTACACATTTACCAAAATGAAAAATTATACCTTGCCCACTTAGGGTTAACATCTAGGAGGTTGTTCCTAATTAGTCAAGTAATTAACTTTGTAAACAAAATAATTTCTTAACATAAAATATTAGATTCCTTAATTCTATTATGTTCAGTCAGCTCATTACTACAACTGGAAAAAATGCAATATAACTCTATATGTACTGTATATACTACCTCACACTCTTACCTGTAGTATCCTCATAGTTTGTAAAACCTATATGGGTAAAAGTACAAATTTGTGTCATCTTTCAAGTTGACTTATTAGAAAGACTGAACTTGAGTATTTCTATCTAAAAATCAATTTTTTTAAAACATATGATCTAGATAAATTTATTCTAGCTAAGCTATAAATGGTCTCACTCTTTTGCAATTGGAAAAGGCTAATAAATGCATGTTTTATACTAGTTTGTATACAATTAATAAAGAAATAAAATTATTTTAGAAAAGTGCCATTTCAATAACTCTTACTATTTTTTATGATTTTTTTTAATAATATATAAACACCATTTTATAGAGCTTAGAGTCAAGAATGTTCTCATATAGAATTTATAGTGTTTAATTAGATGTAATATATTGTAATTAGAAAATTCTACAAGCACGTATTTTAACACTATAAAAGATGTCAGTTTTGAGGAAGCAAAAAATATTAAATCATTTTAAAAAATCTAAAAATTATATGATGTTCTAGAGGAGAGAGTCCTCTTCTAGAATGTATAATTTTTGTCTTGCTTGAATAGATTTTTTTTTTAAAACGTGGTGGGAGATGAAAACTATTGATTTTAGGTGAGTTGAAATTTGAATCATTATAAAAAGTGAAAATATAGGTGTAAATTTCATTTATGGTTTTGACTGTTCTAGTTATGTATGTTATCTATAACATAGTCTGAGATCAAAAGGAAATAAATTCATTTCCCTATAGTTTTGTGGTGGGAACTAGACCCCCAATTTTTACCATTAATCAATAGCTAAAAATGTGTCTTTAAAAATTAGGAAAATATATCAATTCTTATTCCAAATGATTATTAAAAATTAAAATCCTAAACTTAATCGATCTCTATACATTTCATTAGTTTACTTCATTTTCAAATTCAAAATAATAATACTTATATTATGTTATTGAAGGTGAATGGTTATACTTTTGTTAGCCTTTTCCTTTCCAAAAAGGTGATAGAGGTTTGTGCTTTTACCCATACCTAAGTGTGCATGTTCCAATAATGCCTCTCTGAATTGTGATAATCAAAAGTCTAACTGCATTGCTAGATGAACTGCATGATACTTTGACAATTTTCTAAGTCAAAGTATCAAAACTTCATCTCCATAGTTTCCTCACTTGATGTTGATTATATGTTTTCATAACTAACTCCACACTATCTAACTAGTGAAATTGCCAAATAGGATTTCTATACATTATCACTACTAGTTTAGCTCCTAAATATTTTTGTTGTATTTTGATGTCCCCGGTCCTGATACCTCCCTCATCTTTTTTTCTACATACCTTTCCCCAAGCTAATAGGTTTTTTTTTTTTCTTTTCTTTTCCCCGATTCTCTACCACAAGAAATTTCTAAGGATTTTATCAAAAAATAAATTAAAAAATCTATTTTTCTAGGGAGATAAATACAAGATAATTGATAAATAGGTTGTGCTGAAAGGATAAATTATATCATCATTTCTCTACTTGTAGAAGAGAGTCCTTTTCCTTTCCAAAATTAATCTATTTTTTATTTGATCTCATTATCTTTTTTCAATTTTCCCCTTTGTCTAAAGGGAGACCTAGGTATTTACAAGGTAAACTTCCACTTTTGAAATTTAAAGTTCAAGAAATTTGTTGCTAGGTGAGCCCACAATAGTGGGTTACTACACTTTTTTGCCTAAACTAACACTGAACTCTGAATTTTTAAGAAAACATTCACTTTCAAATGCAAATTCTCGTTTAATAGTTAGGAATTTGAAGATGAAGTAAACTAGAGTCTTTTAGGATTTTGTGTTTAGATTCTAAATATATATATTTTATTTTTTTAAAAATTGAATTTATTGAATTATTTTTTCTCCTATGAAAATTGGTATGATATCAAAAAACTAATTTTTAAAGAGTGACACTTTTTTTAACACACATAACTTTTTTTCTACAATAGATATCAATGTGATTCTTTTGAATTTAGTTTGTTAACATCCATACCTAAACCATAGAGTTGGTCTTATAGCTTTATCATTAGTATTTCATATTTTATTGTAGTTTAAAGTTGGCATAACACTAATTTAGACATACGTGGCTTTTGACACATGTAACTTATTATATATTTACCCAATTTTTAAAAAGAAGAATTTGATTGAAAGGTGACTCAAATATGGAGACTGTACTTATTTTTCAAAAAAATTATTTTTCTATTTACTATTTTTCCATGAGCGTCGAATATCTTAGTTTATTTTTTATAATAAACCTATATTTAATTCATGTTAAAAAATATATACCTAAAAATTTTGAAAAGCACCAAATTCATAGTCATTAGAAAGCTAGTTCAGAGTACTTCAATCATGTACAATTTTAGGTCTTCAGTGCTCCATTTGAACCTTGTAATTTAGCTCCGAAGAAAGCAAATTATTGAAAAAACTTCAAACTATTCATGTGGGCTTCTATCTAGCTAGTTTCGACAGAAACTAAGTTCCTATCGAAACTATTTTGCAAACTTTCAATAGAAACTAAATGTTTTAGTTTCTATAGAAACTATTCGCAATTTACACGAGTGGTTAGCAAACCACTTTGATAGTTTCGATCAAAACTATCAAGCTAGTTTCGATCGAAACTATGAAAGTGGGATAACCCTGCTCCAAATTAGGATGAGTATTAGAGTTTGAGCTCTTAGGGTTAATCTCTTGACCTAATGCACTAGTGTATTGACCTAGTATTATTTTATATGATTTTTCCTCTTCTATGATAGATTGTGCATAGAGCATAGCATCATTGATAAATTAGTGGTGGGTTGTTAGATCTAGGTCACTAGTGATTATTATTCCTTTAATAATTTTCTCATAATTGGAATTATCTATTCATCTTCCTAATGATTATGTTATTAATATTAAAATAAAAGGCAATATCAAACCCCCCTATCTAAGTCCCCTACTTATTTTGAAAAGTCTTTTGGGTGATCTATTTACCAGTATTTATAACTTAAGGGAGGATATGTGTTCAAAGATAAAATTTATTCATTATCTTGCAAATGCAAAGGCTTCAAGGCATTCCCTCAAAAAAATCCAATCCACTCTATCATATACCTTTTTAATTTATCTCTTAATTAACATACTAGGCTCATTGTTGTTTTGAATTGTATGTATGGCATCTTGGGACACAATTACTCCAATGAAGATAGATCTTCCGTATGCAAACCTTGTTTGTTCTATGCTAATCATGTTTGGTAGAAGTTTCTAGATTCTCATTGCCATATTCTTACTAAATAATCTATAAAAAGTGTTGCAAAGAGAAATGTGGCAATAATCATTAAAGGTCTCTAATTTTTCCTTTTTTGGGATACAGAATAGAAAGATATTATTCACCTCCCTAAGGAGTTTTTCTAAATTTTTTACTCCTTCTAGGGCCTCAATTACCTTCATCCCTATGAGGTTCTAACATTTTTTAAAGAAACATGTGGGAAACCAATCTAGCCCTAGAAATTTATCTAGATTCATTTTCTTAAGGGATACACTTACTTCCTCAAAGGTAAATGTTTCCAATGGTATTTAATTTTTTTATCTTGATCTAAGCTTTGTGATGTTCTGAATGATACTTTCTTGTACCCCTAGATTTAGGTTACCATTATTATTAAATATTTCATCATAGTACATTATTTCCTCTTTTGCAATATCATCTAGGTCCTCCAGTGTTTCACTAGCCTTATTTTGAATGGAAGTGAATTGATGAGATATTCTATGTTGTCAAATAAGTTTTTATTTTTATCACCTACATCTAGCCATGTTTCTTTTGAATTTTTGTGTTTGAAATAGCACCTCTTTAAAATTAAGATGTATTTATAATCCTTCATTAGGCACTTCTTTCTTTCATATAAGGCTATATTCATCCCTTTCTCTATAACCACCATGTTTAGATTCTCCAATTTTTCTTTCCATTTTTCCTTTTTTTCAAATATATTCCCAAAGTGTTTGGACTTCCATACTTTAAGCCTTTTCTTAATAATTTTTAGTTTTTTTACCACTTGGTTATGTTTAGACCCACATAACACAATTTTTTTTTGCCATTTTTCTATCATTTTTAGAAAGATCGAAATTAAACCAAATTAGTTCAAATTTGAAAGAACAATTATCTAGGATTTTTATCCTTTATGATGCATAATTCAACTTGATAGTGATTTGAGCCTACGGTGTATTTAAGACAATTTTTTCTAGTATCTCAACAATAAAGATAAATCCCTTTCTCCTATTATTCGAATCGTAGCTATCTCTAGAAATGGGAGTATCTATTAGTCCATTTATGTTAATCCATTCATTAAAATATATGGATTCTATTTTATGTTTTCTGAGTTTCACCCTATTTTTATGATGTCTTAGATTACAATAGATATACACCCTCCCCCACCCCCTCCACCTCTTCCAACCTAGGTGTGGGGTGTCTATGCTTCAAACACTTTTCAAACTTTGATTTTCTTCATATTTTTAATAGAACCATATACATTAAAAATCTTGAAGTTCAACTTCATTTTGGAGCTTCTTTCTAAGGCATTATTGTAATGGGAAAAAAATACTATGTCTAGGAATTATGGGGTCAGAGGGAGAAGGTTGTGTGTGTGTGTGCACACGCGCACGTGTGAGAGAAAGAGAGGGGGTAGGGGTTAAAGTTGACAAAGATGAGGTTATGAAAGTTAGAGAGATATAGACACAAGGTTAAGAGTTAGAGAGAGGTTACAATTTCAACGTTTGAATTAGAGTTTCATTAGGTGAACATATTTGGATTTAAGGTTTAGAATAGAAGTTAGAGTCTAATTTGGTTCAATGTGACAGGTTTAATTAGAGTTTGATTAGGTTTAATGTGAGGTTTAATTACATTCAATGTTAAGTTCCAGTCAACTCTAATTTATTATGTTCAATGTTAAGGTTTCACTTAGAATTGAATTAGGTTTACTGTAAGAGAGAGTCTGATTTAGTTCAATCTGAGGGTTTCAATTATTAGTTTCATTTGCTTTAATGATAGATTTTTACTTATGCTAGATAAAAAAATTGTACTTTTTTCTAAATTTTTTTTTTTTATCAAATATTTCGAATAGTAGCTTCTAAACTTTTACCTAACATTTTCTAATATTTTGTAACAAAAACAAAGTAAGAATATCTAAATTCTATAATATTCTCTCAAAATAATTCTCTATATTTAATAAATATTTTCTAAACTTTATAATATTTTCTAAAAATTTTAGTATTTTCTATATTTTCTTAAAAAATTAATTTTCTAATATTTTCTAAATTTTCTAAATAATTTTCAATATTTTCTCTAAATAATATTTTATAATTTTATCTAATTTTTCTAATATTGTCTGAAGTTTACTAAATTTCAATATTTTTTCTAAGTTATCTAATATTGCACTATTTAAAAATTAATACACTATTAAAAAACATAGATGTATAATAACAAAAATTATTTTAACTATTTGAAATCATAAAACATTACAAAAAATATATTAAAAACCTTGAACTTTGGTCAAAGAAAACATAAAATAAAACTTAAAACATACTAAAAATTTGGGAAAAATTGTGAATGTACCTGATCTAGCAGAATTTCTCATGTACCCCCCTCTCGCTCTACAATCCCAACAATCTTGTTTGATGCAAATAAGTTGCAGATTGTATTTTTTTCAACTTATATAATGTTTGTCATCCCTTTCGGTCGAAATGCCATGAACATGTATATGTGGCATGGTGTCTATTCAATGCCACATCAATTTTGTTGGACTAATTCTAGCTGAAATGGATCTGATCAGATTTGGTCTAGCTAGATCTATGAAGTTAGCCCAAAAGGTGACACATATTTGTGCTTTAACCCCACTTTTTCAGAAAGTTCCTTTGTAGCCATTGGGTGGATTTTCATGCCTTTAGATACTAGGTGTGTTTAACCATCTAAATATTTAAATCTTAATATCCTTACCCATTACAAATTTGGTTCCTTTACCATTTTTTAAACTAGCTTAGCTCATAAAGCCATATTCTAATATTTTAACTCCCACACCACTATTGTCCATTGATCTAAAAAATTTATTCCAAGAAATAAGAGTTAACATGTGTTTATCATCATACCATTGCCAGAAGAATACATTAATTTTTTGGGTCATCCTTTTCTAAACATCACGTAGAATCTTAGAGCATCCCAACTAAAAAATGGGAATGACTGATAATATTTCTTTAAGCATGGTGGCCCTCTTGACTAAGAAGAGCCATCTTGTTCTCAATTTTATGGCATCTACCCACAAATCAACTATTCTAGATCTCTTATCCAAAAGAGTCCCAACATACTAATTGGAAAGGGTCCCTATCGTAAATCCCAACACAACTAAAATATCCTACTCCAAATTTAAAGAGGTGTTAAACAAGAAGACCACATATATCATCTTCAAAATTTTAACGGTTTTTTGGTAATACGTGTATGAAAGTGAAGTTTTCTTTTAAATATTTTCTTTAGTTTTGAAGTTGGCCAAAATGTGGAAACATATATTATGGAATGGATATAATTTTGTTCCTTTTATGACTATTCAATTTTAGGACGAGTGGTGTAAGTCATTGTATATTCCTCATATGTTGGTCCCAAGATGTCTTAAAACATTTTTTTTTTTTTCATTAATTTTATGTGGATCAAGATTTTTTATTTTCTTTAAGGTACAAGCCAAATCTAATTCAACTTATTGTATCTTCATTTATTTTGAAATCAATCTATATATCTTCAAGTCTATGCACATGAGTCTAGTTCTTCTTATCTTATATTTTATTCCCTTCTAACCAGAACACACCCTTCTCTTGAACATCTTCATAGTGACCCATTTAATTTCCATCTCTACTAGATTTTGGAGATGGGGTCATTGTATACCTACCAATAGTAAGAGAGAAATCACCTCTAATTATCTAGTCTATGTAATTTTATGATCTCCTAACATGATTCTAAGTTAGCATAATTTTAGCATTAGGATATCTAGGACACAACATATATGGAGCTTGTTCAAAGAATCCTACTCTAAGGGAGGTGGGGGACTATAAAAACATATTTTTGGATTGATGAGGACACAAAAAGGGGAGGCGTGAATCAATTTCCTAAAACAATATCAATTATCTATTCAAAATGAATATTGTTAAATTAACTATCTTCTTCATTTTAAATATGACTATCTATTATTATTATGAAACAAAATGTGCAATATGAATGATAACATAAGAAAGCACAACCCACCAAAAAGTCATGGAATATTATTTTAATGAGTGGAAATCCTCATTACTCAAAAAATAAATATTAAGACCTATATTATTGAGGTGTTTGTTTAAAATTCTAAATATATTAATGACGATTTTGTTGACATTAAGCTCAATTTTTCTATCAATGACTCAACACTTAGTCATTTGGTTACATTTCTACCTAGTTCTACAGTTGCTACCAATCTTATCATTCATCCAACAATGTTAACTAAGTGTTTCAACTACTACCAAGCTAAACAGTCAGTTTACAATTCACATCAAGCTACACAGTGTCTACTAAGTAGTTGAGATAGTTTTTAATATAGCCCAAGCATAGCAATATCTACCAAGTTATCCAATGAAAGTAATGAAGACTGTAGTGTTAACCATGTTCTATAGTGTTTACCAAGCTCGCAGTGTTAACAAACTTAATCTAGTGTTGACAAAGTCATGCAATGTCAATCGAGTGATTCAATAGCTACCAATTTTCTTAGTGTTCATCGAGTCACATAGTGTTGACCAAGTTCGAGCTACTTGAAAGTGATCAATATGGACCAAGCTTCAACTTCAAATGAGTGCCATATTTTTTCGAACATTGATAGAGTTTTTGGAGTATCATAACATCACTGAGCTTGTCTTCAAAACTTGTTATAGTAGTTGGGCTGACTTTGTGAACTATGTTGAATTTGGCATTGTAGCCGACTCTAGTGATTAGTTATTTGGATTGATATATATGTAACTCATTATATCATATCCAAGAATATGTGAAAAGGAATATAAAGTGTATGAGTATGAATTGAAGAAGGCTACAAGTAGTATAAGGGACAACAGAGATTTTATCTATCACAACCAAATGATCATTGCAATTCAAGAAATCCATTTATCAAATCAAAGTTGTAGATCAAAGAACAACCACTAATTCATTCTAATAGGTGTATCACTCAAATCCCTTAATTGGGTGGACTTAATAGTCTTCTTTTAAATCTTCTAATTGAGTGCATACTTCATTGTATGTTTGTAAATCATTTAACAAGGTGGACCTTACAGTCCTTATTGCTCCTAATAGGGAAGATCACTAGAAGTGGTCAATTGTAAGCCTTAATAGATTAACTGTATACTATAGTACTAAAGCTTGTGGGTATCATCTCCACCCCAGTTTTACTTTCTAATTGGACATTTTTTGGGTCACCATATCTTGTGTCAAAGTGTTACGAATGTTTTAGTGTTTTCATTATTTCATGCATTCAATTAGATAATAATAACATATGAAGGATTAATTGAAGAAGTAATTTAAAGTTTTATTGGTTTCTGATTTACCCCACCCCTCTCAATAACCTAGCCTGCCTTATATTTTCAACAATTGGTAGTAAAGCTTTTTGTTCTCATAGAAGAAGTTTAATAGCTTGAGATAAGATTAGAGGCAATAGAGATATGCGGGCTAGATAAGGCTATTGAGAATGAAAACTTGGATCTAGAATTGGGCATTGGACAACTCAAGAAGGAAAAGGAACAACTCTCTCAATCATTGAAAAGAAGGAAAATTCTTGTAGCACAAATGGATGAAAATCTCTACATTGAAGAAAGAATTGAAGTTTTATGTCAAGAAATAAATTTAAATGAATCTAATGCAAAAATCAAAGACTTATTAGAGAATAATTCCGATCTTCAAGAAGAATTTAGAAAGCTAAAAAGAGAGAAAGAAATCCAATTGGTTAGATTGTGTGAAGTCATGGAAGAAAAAGAAAAAACCAAAGAAGTGATAGAAGAAAAGGACAATGAAATTCAACAACTATCCCTTCAGCAAGAAGACTTCATTGATCAACTCAATGATGTAAATCAAGAGCTCATCAATCTAAGGATAAAGAATGTGAGATTGTGAAATGATCTCAGTGTTGAAAAGAAAACCTATTGGCTCCTAAATTAACAAGTTTTTAATAACCTAGTGCTAAGAACACATACACCTAGGGGAAACTAATTCCCATGTACTATAATGTACCTATTTAGACATCAAGGCCAACTATAAGGCTATTTACTCTCCTTCTTCTTCTTCAGGTTCTGTAAGACCTGGGCAGGTGACATCAGATTCTTTATATGGTACCAGTGTCAAAGCATATAACTAAATCTATATAATAGATAAAAACCCCTAAATCTTCTATACTTATGTGAACAACATAAACGTGAAATAGCTACTAACATGACCTATGAATATGATAAGCTAAGCAAGGGTAACTCTTTTTAGGTCTTCAACATGAAAGGGAAATGACATATATAAATGTGTTGAATATTAGCATAACTCAGTATGAACAACAAATGCATGTAATCTCCAAGTTGACCAGCCCCTTATCCATTGGGCATAAATCAAATCAAAACATATGCATAGATACCCAGAATATACTCATATCATCAGATATCTGATCTATCCATTCACCTTGCAAACAAACATTTATCCTCAAAATAAGACTCATACTTATCAAATCCTCCTATGTTCCTTGTGATTCTTTCAATGCATATCAAGCAATTTACTCAAGTACTTGACCCAACAACAAGATACATAACTGCATACAACTTCAAATCCAAGCTACAACTGGACAATATGCACCTTGTGTACATATATCAATAGAAAACTATAAACCCATAAAGAGGAGACAAATTTTAGAATGAAACTTTCAACAAAGCTTTCTCTTAATTTCCTTGAAACCAATACATCAATTGTATGTAGAGACTTAGAGAATACACAAAAAAATGACTATATTTAACTAATTTCTTACAAGAAACTACACTGTTATTCATAATAGGGAAAATACTAAGAATGGTGGTCTCACAATAACAAGACTAGAACTAGAATGAACCGTGTGGTATCAAATCTATAGAAAATAGAACTATAACCCTTAAAATAAGAAAATAAGAGAAATGTATAGATAGGAAAAGGCACTCTGATCAAATCTAATGCTTCCAAGTCTCCACATGAAACTCTTCCTTCACTTGTTGCAGAGCTCATCTCTTTTCTCCTCTACTGACAATCAAATCTCATCAATATTGCTACAGAATGTTTAAAATGTCTCCTTAAAATAATTAGAAAAACCCTCCTAAGATGAGATATCATATATGCACTCAAAATGTGTAGAGCTTTCAAATTGATCTTGTTTGTCTTCTTTTCCCCTTAGCCATGAATCTTCAATTGTTGTTGACAAAATCTTATCACCTATAATTGCTCTTGAAAATACTCATTTCACTCTTTATGATTGTTAGTGAATCTAATTTCATCCAAATCTAATCTAAATCTAATCCTATTCCATTTGAAAACATCAAATTCTCATTGTTATTAAAAATTCTCGAGGATACAAAACTGCTTATAACTTCTGCTACTGAAAACTTGTGCAAAATTTGTATATTAAAATGAAAATTTCAGCTTCTCCTAGTTCCAATGGTATATAATACTACATATTTCTAATAAAAAATTTGTGCTTGCTGCTTGTCTAAAAATTCGAGGCTCTTTCCATGAATGGAGCATTAAAATTGAAAATATTAAAATGAGATAGTCTAAACTATATAATATCATTAAGTTCAATTAAAATTTTCACTTTTCAACTTTTTGAGAGTATGGGTGTTCAAATTGGAGATTTTTGACTTTAATCTTTCATTTTATTTTCTCACCTTATCCCTCCAATTTCCAGGTGCCACTTCTCAGCCCCCCATTGGCCAAATCAACTCTTAGCAGTACCCACCTCTTCAAGCATAAGATCAAAACTCTTGAATTTCTTCCTAACAATCTTACTATTCTCTTGATTTTTGTAGCATCTTAACACTTCAATTTTCAACTCCTAACTATACAATCCCATTGCATCCTCTTAAGTGTTTCCTTGTACCTCTCCTAATGCTACAATCTCATCATATCATCGTAACTTCATTAAATTAAGCTTAATATTTTTGACCACACAATTTATCATAGGTTCATAACCCTTCAAATTTCAACCTCCGATCACATGCCATGGTCATAACATCTTACTGCCTCCTCATTCTACCTTTTGATCTCACAAAGCCCTCATAGCATCATAATAGTGCAACTTTGAAGCCCTTAAGCTTTCCCCACCCACTCTCACAATGGGCCTCCTGGGTTGTGCTACATGGCATCTCCTCTTGCATGTAGCTCATTGGTCAAAATAGTCTTTTAGTCACTGCTCAACTAGCTAGGTGGGCCCCATCCATGTGAGATTCACTTGTCCTTTAAACTAGTTGTTTTGAGGACATTTATTTCTTTATGTGATACATCATTTAAACATCTTACTCAACTAATTTGTGCCTAGTGTGGGATAGAATTATTGCACATACTACTCCTTGGCTTAATATATTGGAGGATGGCTCTCCATGATTATTTGAAGAACGACACCCATATTATTCATGGAGAGAATGGGGTTTCTTGCTACATAGCTTCTAGATTTGACTCTCCACTTATTATGGCATGACCTTGAAAGTCAAGATTTATTTGATTAATTTAATTATTCATCAAGTTACTCACTTAAAACTGTCTGCAAACAAACATGTCAGAAGAGCATTAAATACATTTGGTTTAGGCTTTAGAAATAGGTCAAATAGATTCTTGAGGGTACAAAAAATAGGGTATTATTTCACTGTCACAAGAGAGTATAAATCCATAGTTATATCTCATGATGAATAACATGGCACTTTTGGAAATCATGTGAAGTTACGTACTTGGAATTACAGAACTAGGAACATTGGTAGAACTATGATTTTCTCAAACGAAATGGACCTAGGAATGTGTACAGACAAATTCATCAAGACTTGCAAACTAACACACTTAAAGTATTTTTAGAGTGGAACATAATGGTATGAACCATTTGGTCTCATCTAATATGTATTTAGAGTTATGACATCTTGAACAAGTGTATTGATCAATTTGCATTTCTTTTTGACATGAGCAAAACTTCATAAATCACATTGGGAATCACATTTGAAAACTAATCAAATAGATTCTTCGTAGGCTCAAATCTAGAACATAACAAGTGACTAACCTCTAAAATGCAACGAAAAAGGAAATTTCTCATTTTGGTCAACTTGGTTAAAGTTATAATCAGTCAAACAGGGCCTCCCATAATTCTTACAAATATGCATCAGCATGACAATAGTAAACAACCAACTTTGGGGCATTCAAAACCTAGTCAAAACAAATCAAAATGACTTGAAAACTAAAACATAGATTCTCTGATATGTGTAAACATTTCCTAAAGCAGTGAATCATAAAACATAACTAGGTGCAAGATATTTAAATGCAAACTAGGCTTCCTGTTGTAGTTTTACACTAAAGCAAAATGTAATTATGAATATTGCACAAAATGAAACTTCATGGAATGACTAAAAATGGCATCTTATTGTTATAGGACACATGGATATGTTGAATGCAATGTTTGAGAAACATAAAACACCTCATAGACCTCAAAATGGAAGTCGGGTACACATGCATTAAAAGCATTTATAGGGCTCAATTTGTTTCAAAAGTTTGGAATAGAACTCAAAATAGGAATACAATTTTGACTCCTATCAATACTCTATATGGGGATGCATGCCCCTTGTAGACATGGTAGGGATTCAGATCTATGGAGGAAGAAGAACATTCCAACAAAACTCTTGAACAACTTATTTGAAATAGGGAAACTACTCTAACTATACAAGATGATGACCCCAGGCCACCAAAACTTCTCAAAACTTGTTACCTCTATCAAATACTTGATTTTCATTTACATCTACTTGAGGTAAGCTATAAGTATCATTTCCATCAATTTCACCACACACATAATAAGTTCTCATTAGCAGATTAGGTGAAACAAAATCATTCTCATATTGCATATAAAAACTTGAAACAATCTCTTCATCTTGTTCACTATGAAAATACATGTCAGCATGCTCTTGAATTCAAAAATCAAATTGACAATCTTCAATATCAAAAGACTCATACATGCTATTAACTAGAAATGCAAAGTGCTCACACTCTTCGTCATTCAAAGAGCCATATTCATCATATATTTCCAACTCACCTTATGTACCTAGATGTGAGGAGTATTTGAAATATAATCTCTATATTCTCATAGTCCTGATGCTCATCAAATCAGATTTTTCATTTGTTGAAACTCTTTCACAATCAAATAACTAATTAGTGACCAAGCTTGAAAAATATCATGAAACTACTAGCATAAAATATGTTGATCAAAATCATAGTCTTCATCTAACAATGTGTTAGAATGAACTTTAAACTCATCAAACTAATCATTACATGATTTATTAGCATAAAAGGAAGTCTTGGAATTAGATATATAGCCTTAACTATTTTCCTCTTCATCATATGAAGCATCAAAACTTATTGTAGCAAAACCAACATGAGAAGAAACTTAATCATTATAAAATTTCCCTTCAATAACATCCCCCATATCTAGCAAGTCATCATGTGCAAAGACATTTGAGGTAATGTCATATACACCTCCAAAATTTGACAAAGATTGTTTTGAATTTATATCTTTTTCCACATCAAACTTTGGGGAAGTGACTTCATTAGATGAAGAAACCTCGTAAGAGAAAATATGAGCATCCTTATAAATACTTACATACTTTTCAAAATCACAAGCTAACGAAGCTAGAATTTCATTAGGGCTCAACAAGGTTTCCTCATAAATCTTATCCTCTTGTTTGTGATTATTATCCTAATGCCATGAAGGACTTACAACAGTAGAAACATAAGTAGTAAAATCTAAAAAATCAGAAGCCTCACAACACCTATTTTCATCATAGTAAGAATAATCTATACGTGTGTTATATATTTCTTCACTCTCATACACATTGTCACTAGATTCATTTTCAGTTACATATCCATCTTCCTTATGTTGACTTCAATCATCTAATTCGCTATCATTTGAATCATTCTCTTCATACTTGGAAGACATATTATCATCATTTATGGATTAATTACATTCATCTTGACTTTGAACATATTTACCATCATCATTAGAAAATATTACATGAACTCTATTGTTATCACTTTCCATCTTCTTAATGAATTCTTCAGCTTGCAAAAGCTCTTGTAATCTTACATGTGTTGGCCAATTAACTGAATTAGGCACAAAAATATCTAGGAAAATACTAGGTAAGGAAGATTCCCCAAGTCTTGAAGAAAAAGGCATTTTCATGATTGTTGATTTAAGCTTTATATAAAATTGGTCAACATTTAAACCCTGAGTACTTCCTACTACCCCTTTTACCATACTGACAATCATATTGTATATTTTCTTGTTCAACATAGAAATATTATTAACCATAATTTCATAAGTTTTATAACTTGGTAGATTAACCTTAGATCTGAGTTCTAAGTCCATCTTAAAATAAAAGATTTACCTATTTCCTTAGTGTTGAAAATCACTAAATAGAGGTAACCATTTCTAAGTCTTGACTTCCATAAAAAGATAACACATGAAAAGAAAAATACCTTAAGTGTTGATGCATGAAACTTCATCTGCTAATTTGGCATGGGTGAAAACTTCACTTCTTCACACTATTGATCAAAGCCATGTAGAGCTATCACCTCCTTTAAGAAGACAAATGAGATCACTACTGTGATTCACTTTCTAACATTAAATTTCTTACAACAATAGTGTGCATACAACACTAAAAACTATAAATCAAGAACCTATACTTCTTTTTCAAGAACCACTATCAAGAACTTCATATCTGCCCATACAAACTGAAAGTCCTTCAAACTTTTTAACATGAAATCAACTAGGAAAATAGGTAAAGAGATACAAAGTTCCCACTCACACTTGTGAGAATAAAACATAATTTGTCACTTGACAAATCTAAACCATACTTTCAGTTGTAGGAAAAATGAAAATCATCAAACCACTCTTGGAGATTTATAATCTTGAAAAAGAGAACAAATACATTTGTTCATTCTTGACTCTGAACTTACAACAACATTTTGAAAATAAATATTTAGCTGGGTTAATTGAAGATGACTTACTAGTAATAGTGCAATTTATATTCAACCTAAGTTGTTGTTGTCCTAGAAAAGATAACCACTAGGGTGCATGACATTGAGTAAGAAATTGAAAACACACCAAAGACTCATTGCTACAACTTTTTCCATACAACTCTCTATTATATTGAATCACCTTTAAGATTCAATATGTCCCTAGCAAATTCGCCATTTTGTTGGCTCCTAAATTAACAATTTTTAAATAACCCAATGATAAGACCACATACACCTAGGGGAAACTAATTCCCATGTACAATGTACATATTTAGATGCTAGGGCCAGCTACAAGGCTATTTATGCCCCTTCTTGTTCTTCAGGCTCTACAAAACCTAGGTAGGTGGACTTTAGATTCCTTATATGGTAGCATTGTTGAAGCATATAATTGAATTTATATAATAGATTAAAAAAACATTGAATCTTCTATGCTTATAGACATGAAATAGCTACTAACATGACCTACAAACTTTACAAGCTAGACGAGGGTAACTCTTTTAAGCTCTTCAACATGAAAGGGAAAAGACTTTGATTAATGTGTCGAATATTAGCATAACCCAAGTATGAACAAAAAAACTTGTAATCTTGCAGTGTCTCTTGTGTGTGTAGTCTATACCTTGTCTATTTTTTATTTGAGACATACTTGATACTCTTATTACTTTGTACCTTGAGATGACCTAAGGTTGGATGTTATACTTTGATTTAGTATCATAGATGCTATACTACTATGCCATTAAATTTATCATATTTTCATGTTGATGCCATTTTGAAATGAAAATATGTTTCATGATGATATCTGATTATTTCGTATTTGGACATATTTTGTGATAGATTTTATGCTATAGTGATTTACATCTTTCTTGATTTAGTATGCTATATGTGAATGTGAGTGATGTAAATGGAATAATAAAAGTATTTAATGCATTATTTCTTTAGCTATGATATTATATGTAATTGAACTTGATTGTGTGTTTTATTGTCTAGGAATTATATCCCTAGTAGTGGCCTATGGAGTTAGTGATTTAGCTATACATTTTACCTATGTCATCCCTGTATGGTTGACATATCTCATTTTTATAGTTAACTAAACCTTTTGGTGATATGTTTAAGTCTTGAATCATTCACATTATATGATTAGACCAGTGAGCGTGTCTATGCATTTAGAGGTTTGTATTGTTGCAAAAGCTGTTAAGGTAATCTATGTGATTTTGGGTTTTTAGGTTTTAAATTTTATTGAATTTATTTTCTAGCAGATTTATCTTAGGCAAATTCCTACTATGTGGAATTACCTATTTTTGTTTGGGTCGATTCAGAATCTAGCTAGTCTAACTGGTTGTTTTCCCGAATTGATTATTCACTCAAAAAGTGAATAAGTATTGAAAAAGGGATTTGTTTTCTCACTTTTCAAGTTTGCAATTTAGAACTTGGAGATCTTTTTCTGAAATCCCTTTCTGAAGGATTGTTTTTTTTTGTTGTGAGAGCTGTAAGTGTGGGATCTTCGCAAGGTTAGTCTCATTGGATCTAGCTTGGGGAGACCTTTCTTTGCCATCACTTTTGATAGTATCAACAAGTTATTTATTTTATTAGGTTGATTTCAGTTTCTGCCCCTTTTCTCTATCAAGTATGGCTCTCCTATTTTCTTGTTTCTACTTCATTTCAACTTCTATTTCTAGAAGCAATCTGTTAGGAGGCTGAGAACTAGTGTTCCCCTCCATTTTTTTTTTCTAGTTCTATCTAGTTGGTTAGGTATGAACATTCTCTCTATTTTCAAGATGGGGAGTTTGGGGTTTGATGTTGTTATGCTGGCCATTTTTGCATATAGTGTCCAAACCCAAATTTTATTGCAATTTTTTGGTTCTTTTTCCCAAAGACCAAATGGGTTTTAATTTCAAAGTTTTATGATTTTGGAGGTTTTACCTCATTTTGTGTGCCACCTTAGTTTCTTAGGTTTTCTTAGCATGGTGTTGGTTGTTGACCTAGATGATCTATTTGGATGTTAGTCAGATCACTATTGCACTTTTATGTTGCATTAGGATGCATGTCACATCCGTTCTCCTTAGTTTGTTTTCAGTTGAGTGACTTTATGCATTGTGTTCTCATCTATTCCTTGTGTTATGATCTTTGCAATGGTGGTGCATGACACATGAGTATATACATGTACATTTTTTGGGTGACTTGCGAGGCTTGATATTCTATGGTACTTCTAGAAGTTATGATAATTGGGGTTTGGTTAGGAATTTGTATGCCTACGGGCACTCACTATTTGATGAGCATGTGTAGGGTAGTGAAGCATATGGAGGGGGCTTCTATATCCATAGTTTGATGTTTATTTCCTAAGGGTTGGCATGCAAAAGATTTGTAAACAAGTGATAACTAAATAATACATTGGATGGTAATAAAACTTAAAGATAATAAAAAGGATTCAATATGTGCTCCTTCTATTGGGAAGCAGAGAGATACCAGTAATAGCTTGGGCTTATCGATGCCAAGTAACTCTCCATGATGTCAGCCCCTACTTAGTAGCAAATTGAGTGTCTAACTAGGACCTATAGTTTATGTATTGTCTCTTGATCTTGGTTTCAATCATCATACTATCTGGTGTGAGTGTTAGCTATGGATGTTGTGCTTTATGTGTTCTTGTGGTTGGATCATTATCTCCATCAATAAGGGTGAGAGTGGACCTATGGGTTACATGTGGTTGGGAGGAATAGCTATCTTCACCACTACTAGGGACTAGTGTACAAAGACGATCAATTATCCTAGTGTGACTACTGTTAGATATTTTCACTTGGTACTTCAAGTTCTAGAGTATGCTTTCTTGTAATTTATGCTTTCATTGGAATTCTTGTATATCATGTCTAGATGATGTTAATTTATTAATGCATTTCCTTATTATGGTGATTAGCATATGATAGATGATGTTATCTATTTTGTACAATTATCTTATGTTTTACTTCTAGCATGTTAGATTTCCTTATTCTTATGTTGTAGCACATTTTAGTAGTGATGTCCTCATAAGATATCATCGATGATCTAGTCGATAGTTTGGGATGTTATGCATGGGGGATGGCTAGGACCCACAATGGTCTTATGATGCTATTACGGTTCGGAGGAACCACACACTTAATTGGTTATTTCAATTTATTGTGATGTTACTTCTATACACTATGATGTTTCTTTCAGTTATTTTCCTTTAGTACTTGATTAGATGGTTAGATGTGGTTTTTGTCTTTTAGTATTGTGTTCGAGTGTTTACACCTCAAATTGTGGATTTGGTACTCGTCGGTGTGGAGGTTTGGAACTCTATTTTACACTTTAGTTTTTCCTTAGAGTGTTTTATGCATTTCCTAGGTGACCATGTGTTAGCATGGGGTGATACTATAAAGTGTCACATGCTCAAAGGAGTTATGTCATGCGATATTGGAAAGTATCACACCTCTTAGGAAGAAATTTCACATGATACTGGAAAGTATCACACCCCCTTTGAAGAAGTGTCATAGGATACTTGTAAAGTATTGGATGCCGTCTTCAAAAGTATCACCTAAACCCTAAAAGTGTCACACCTCTTTTTGAGAAAGGTCATATGATACTGGAAAGTATTGCACTGTGCTAATTTAAAGTGTCACCTAGGTTTTGCAAAAACCTATTTGAGTGGACAACGGGCACTTTTCAGTTTGACCCAAATATTTTGGGAAGTGTTTTAGCTACCCTCTTAAGTGTTCTTCAATCTCTTGGAATTGCATTTTTATTTTGGAATGTTTTGATTCAAAATTGGTTGGGTGTCTTCCATGGTTAGTCATTTTGGTCAGTAGTGGTGTTTGGAGATCCATTGGTGTCAAAATGTTTGGTTAGTCTTCCGTTGTGATCTTTGTGATCCTTGTATGTTATATTTCATGTGCATCCATATCTATTTAAAAAATAAATAAAAAAATCTTGGCTTATATTTATCCTTGTTCCAAGGATCTCTGGGTGGGGCATTAAATCTGGTATCAGAGCCCATGTTGCAACATTGGGATCTTTGTGTTATTCTTTCAGTATGGTTTTTCTTTCTACTATGTATTGCTATATTATGTTTGAGTATTTGATATCTCATTGGTTCATGCTTTGACTCTTATGCTTATGATTCTTATGTTTGACTTTATCTTATTGCCCCTTACTGATGCCTCCTGAACATAGAACTCTTGGTTGGGGTGGTACCCATGACAATAAACATGGAGAAGAATACTAGGAAGAGGGATGTTAGGAATGAGAGGGAGAACAAGGTAATAATAACTAGAATGGCATTGAGGCATTGATGTCAGTGTTTGATGAGATTCTTGCTCTATTGGGGTCTCATGTAGAGGAGTTCCAACAGGAACATAATCAAAAAGAGGGATCTCATCATGGAGACTCCCATTAGTCAAAGAATAGAGAGGAGTGTGAATGAGAACTTTCTCGTACACTGATGGAGGGGTCATGGTCAAGATGATGATGATTTTACTTAGGTTGAAATGATGCGGGAACTTTAGAGGTCCAAACCACCACTGTTTCATGGCTAGGGGACAAGACTCAAGGCTAAGACCTGGTTACTTGATATGGGACATTGTTTCTCCTTACTACCTTATGGGAGAAACATGAAGGCCCATTGCATGATCATGCAGCTAAGGAAACATGGTTCCATTTGGTAGGATATAGAGAGCGATAGGCTTCATATCAATGTGGAAGATCTCACTTGGGATATCTTCGAGGAGAGATTTAGAGAGAAATCCCTATCACTATAGTATTGTGAGGCTCACATTAATGAGTTCTGTGAGCTTGGGCAAGGCTTTATGATAGTAGATCAATATGAGAAGAAGTTCCTTGGGTTAAGACAATAATTGAGCTATAAGCATCATGAGGCACTCACCACCCACCATTTTGTTAGGGGCCTTTAGGACTCTATCATTGGGGATGTATGTGCTCATCAACCAAGCGCACTTGGACTTGCCATGGAGAAGGCAAGGATCATAGAGAGCAATGTTGCTAGGATTTAGTGGTAAATTTGGTACTAAGAACCAAAGTACACAACCTTTAGGACATGATGCATAGTGTACCTAGTCCTCTAGAAAGGGCTAGACCTAGCCAACATCCTCTTAGAGTGGATAGCATCGCAAGTTTCAAAAAGGTCTTGGACCAAGGGTGGAAAATCTTTAGGTAACTTAAGGAAGAAGGGAGATGACTAGAGTCATGGTCAAAAATCCCAATAGGATCACCCTCCTTAGAGTAATCAGAAAAATTCTAGTAGGGGTAGTGCACCTTATCCTATTGCTACTCACGGTGGTCATAGAATAGGTTCCAACTTTGAGAGAAACTATTATTCTTGTCGTTAGTTTGCCATAAATCTTTTGAGTGCTTCATTAAACCATTTTCAGGACCTAGTAAGGGTGCACTAAGATCTGAGCTTGTTGGAAGAGATGCTAGTAGCAATCATCGAGTCTTTGTGGTGGTTGACAACAATCAAGCGAATCATCAAGGTATAATAGTCGAGGCTATAGGTATGTTGCATGGTATTTTGTCTTTATTTTTATTCAACTCGAGTGCTTCTAATTCTTTCATTTCGTTGTCTCTTGTTTAGCTATGTGGGCTAGTGGTAGTGCATCAAGATGATAGATGGAAGGTTGAGTTAGCCATAGGTTCCAAAGTGGTTGTAGATTCTTTGGTCAGTCTTGTGTAGTTTGAATTTGAGAACCTTCACCACCACAATGGATCTTGGCATCCTACCTCTAGGATCTTATGACATTGTGTTGGGCACAGCATGGTTAGCCACCCATTAGGAAAATATAGATTGTTATCATAAGATGGTATAGTGTGTTAATGACACAGGTGGGTAGGTGGAACTTTTGGGAGTCCAAAGACCAATCTCACTTCAGATGATTTCAACTAATCAATTGAAGCAGAGTGTGCAGAAGGGTTTTGAGTTATTTCTTATTTTTTTCAATGATCTTGAGGAATCCAAGAGTCATATGGTGGCACTTGATGATTTCCCACTCCTTTGTGAGTATGCAGTTGTGTTTCCTAATGAGATACCTGGTATGTCACCACAACGTGACATTGAATTTTGGATTGATCTTATACTAGGAGCGGAACCAATTTCATGAGCTTCTTACCACATGACTACTTAGGATTTGAGTGAGCTCAAATTGTAGTTGTAGGAATTTTTGGCCAAGGGCCACATTTTCCCTAGTGTATTCCTTTGGGGTGCACTAGTCATCTTTGTGAAGAAGAAGGATGGTTCTTTGCATTTGTGCATTGCCTACGAGTAGTTGAATAAGGTGACAATGCATAATCATTATCCTTTGCCAAGGATAGATGATTTGTTCGATCAAACGAAGGGAGCATGAGTATTCTCAAAGATTGATCTGAAGTCAAAATACCATCAACTTTGTATCCAAGAGGCTAACATTCATCGAAAAAGAATTGTACATAGTATGGGCATTATGTGTTCACGATTGTACCCTTTGGGTTAACCAATGTGCCATCAATGTTTATGAGTTTGATGAATGGTGTATTTCACACTTATGTTGATCAGTGTTTCATTGCATTCTTCAATGACATATTGATCTATTCGAAGACTATGGAGGAACATGAAGTCCATTTATGTCTAGTATTGCAGTGCTTGAGAGACCATCAGTTGTATGGCAACTTGAGTAAATGTAGGTTCTTCCAATCAAAGGTGAATTATTTTGGACATATCATCATTGGTGATAATATTGTGGTAGATCTAGAAAATGTTTTTCCTATCATGGATTGGTCAGTACCCACTAATGTCTCAAAAGTTCATAGCATTATAGGATTTGTAGGTTACTATCATCGCTTAATGAAGGATTTCTCATGAGTAGATCATCCCATCACTTCTCTTTAGTAGAAAGGGAAGAAGCATGTTTGACCAAAGTAGTGTGAGGCAACATTTAAGGCTCTAAAGGAGTGTTTGACTAGTCCTTGTAGTGCCTAATCATGTATGTGATTTCATGGTTTGCATAGATTCTTCATTAGAAGGCGTGGATGTGGTATTGATGCAAGATGGTCATGTAATTCAATATAAGTCTAGGAAACTCAAGGAAAATGAACTTAACTACCCCACTCATGATTTAGAAATTATGGCCATGGTACATACTCTAGTTCATTGGAGACATTTCCTTTTGGGACATAGCTTTGAGTTTCATAGAAATCATAGGAGCTTGTAGTATATCTTTACTCAGCCAAACTTGAATGCATGACAACATCGCTAGATGGAGTTCTTATGCAAGTATGATGTTGATGTTCATTACATTAAAAGGAAGGACAATGTCATCGTGGATGCCTTGAGTAGAAGGTGACATGAGGTATTAGTAATGTCATTGCGAGTGGATTTGTGAGGCTGTATCTTAGAGACTTTTCCTAGTGACACTTGGTATTAGGAGATGAGGGTGGAGATTGATTCTAGATGTGCCCTTGAGGGGAAATTTTTAGGATATTTTCTTGAGTCCCATGGACTATTGTAACACTTGGGGTGTATCTATATACCCATGTTGGGTGATCTTAATACCTTGATTTTATCACAAGCACATTATGCACCATATTCTGAACATTCGGGTGTCAAGAAGATGCATGTTGATCTCAAAAAATTATACTTTTGGGCAGTGATGAGGCACAATGTTGTTCATTTTGTTTCTCAATGCCTTGAGGGCTAGAGAGTGAAGGCAGAGCATCAACATCTGGTAGGTCTCTTGCAGCCCAATACTATTCTAGAGTGGAAATGGGACACGATATCTATTAATTTTATCATAGGGTTGCCTATGTCATCATGGAGACATGATTCTATTATGGTGAAAATGGAAAAGTTGTCCATGGTAGCACATTTTTCACCCATGTCGAGCATCCTACATAGTGCCTTCTATAGTGCATGTTTTCTTGAAGGATATTGTCTGTTTACATGGGACCCCTTGTCAGATTATTTTGGATAGAGATCCAGTGTTTACTTCTACACTGTGGACATCTTTCCAACATGCTTTATGTATGTAGCTCAATTTTAGTTTGTCTTATCACACAGAGATGGATAGTCAAATTGAGAGAGTGAATCAGGTTTTGGAGGATATGCTTTGCATGTATGTTATGGATAGGTAGGTGAAGTGGAAGAACTATTTATACATTGTTGAGTTTGCATACAACAATGGGTATCAAATTTCTCTCGGCATGTCACCTTTTTAGGCCTTGTATAGTAGACCATGTCATATCCCTTTAATTTGGGATCGACTAGAGGAACGAGTTCTTTTGGGTCCAGAGATGCTTTAGGATATGGAGCAGTAGGTTGTTTCTATTAGGAAGCATTTGGTTGCTACTCAGGACAAGCAAAAGAAGTATGCAGATGCCCATTGGTTGGATTGTCACTTTTCTGTTGGTAATAGGGTATATTTTAGAGTACAGCCAAGGAAGAGCCCCATCCATTATGGGACAAGCTTTAAGTTGGTGTCACATGTTGTTAGACCATTGGAGATCCTTGAGAGGATTGGTCCTATATCTTATCAAAAAGCACTGCCAGCCAACCTATCATGCATCCATGATCTTTTTCATGTTTTTGATTTGAGACAATATATTTCGAATGTGACCCATGTTCTTGATTGGGATACTTTGCAGGTAGCAGATAGGTAGCTTACTTTGGAGCCCATTTGTATCCTACAGTACTGAAGGCTAATCTTATGAGGTCGAGACATCAAGCAGGTAAGGGTCCAATGGGACTCGAGTGATGAGACATCGATGACTTGGGAAGATGCTACATGACTAAGGGATTGTACCCCTATCTATTTGTCAACTTCCAGGAGTAAGACTATACTAGTGGGGGAGGATGTAGTGCCTCTCGCGTTTGTAGTCTATACCTTGTGTATTTTTTATTCGAGAGATAATTGATACTCTTATTATTTTTTACCTTGAGATGACCTAAGGTTTGATTTTATTCATGGATTTAGTATCATAGATGCCATACTACTATGTTGTTTAGTTTATCATATTTGCATGTTGATACCATTTTGAGATGAGACTATGTTTCATGATGATATCTGATTATTTCCTATTTAGACATATTTTTTGTTTATGTTATGTGATAGATTTTATGCTTTGGTGATTTACTTCATTCTTTCTTCAATATCATATATGCAAATGTAATTTATGTAAATAGATTAATTATGTATTTAATGCATTATTGCTTTAGCTATGATATTATATACAATTGCACTTGATCATCTGTTTTAGTGTACATGAATTATATCCCTGGTAGTGGCCTATGGAGTTAGTGATTTAGCCATTCATTTTACCAATGTCATCTCTATATGGTTAACACATCTCATTTTTATGGTTAACTAAACCTTCTAGTAACATGTTTAAGTCTAGAATCATTCACATTATGTGATTAGACCAATGAGCATATCTGTGCATTTAGAGGTTCGCATTGTCATGAAAGTTGTTAAGGTAATTTATGTGATTTTGGGTTTTTGGGCTTTAAATTTTATAGAATTTATTTTCTAGGAACTTTTCCTTAGGTTAATTCCTGTTACAAGGAATAACCTATTTTCATTTGGGTCGATTCAAAGTCTAGCTAGTCTAACTGAATATTTCCCCTAATCTATTATTCACTCAAAAAGTGAATAACTATTTAAAAATGGATTTGTTTTTTCACTTTTCAATTTTGCAATTTAGAAATTGGAGACCTTTTTCTAAAATCTCTTTTTGAAGAATTGTTTTTTTGTTTGTTGTGAGAGTAGTGAGCATGGGATATTCATGAGGCCAGTCCCATTCACTTTGGCTCATGGAGACCTTGCTTTGCTGTCACTTTTGGCAATATTGGTGAGTTATTTATTTTATCAGGTTGATTTCAATTTTTGCCCCTTTTTGTTGTCAAGTAGGGCTCTCTTGTTTTCTTTTTACTACTTTGTTTCAGCTTCTATTTCTAATAGCAGTTTGTTAGGAGGTTGAGAACTAGTATTCCCCTTTGTTTCTATTTGTTGGTTCTGTATAGTTAGTTGGGTATAAACATTCTCCCTATTTTTGAGATGGTAGTTTGGAGTTTTGCATCATTATGTTGGCCATTTTTCATGTGGTATCTAAACCCAAATTTTATTGGGTTTTCAAGGTTCCTGTGCCCAAAGACCAAATGGGTTTTAATTTTGAAGTTTTCTAGTTGTTGGGGTTTTACCTTATTTTGCATCGCACCCTATTTTCTTGGGTTTTCTTGGCATGATGTTGGTCATTGTCTTCGATGATTCATTTGGATTTTAGTCAAATGACTATTGTACCTTTATGTTGCATTGGGATGTGTGCCACATCTGTTCTCCTAAGTCTATTTTTAGTTGAGTGACTTTCTACATTGTGTTCTCATCCATCCCTTATGTTATAGTCTTCATGATGGTTGTGCACCACACATGAGTATGTGTGTGTACATTTTTCAAGTGACTTGTGAGGCTTGATCTTCTATGGTATTTCCAAAAGTTATGATCATTGGGGATGGTTTGGGAATTTGCATGCCTACGGTCACTCATCATCGGATGAGCATGGGTAGGGTAAGGTGGCATATGGGGGGGACTTCTATCTCTATATCCCAGTGCCTACTTCCTGAGGGTTGGTGTGTAGAAGTTTTGTAAACAAGTGATAACTAAATAAAATATTAGGTGGTAATAAAACTTAAACATAATAAAAAAGATTCGGGATGTGCTCCTTCCATTGGGAAGTGGAGAGCTGCCAATACTAGCTTGGGCTTGTCGATGCCAAGAGACTCTCCATGATGTCAGCCCCTTGTTAGTAGCCCATTGAGTGTTTGACTAGGACCTATAGTGTATGTATTATCTCTTGATCTTGGTTTTAGTTGTCATACTATCTAGCATGAGTTTTAACCATGGACGTTATGCTTTATGTGTGCTTATGATTGGATCATTATCTCCATCAGCACAATGAGAGTGGACCTATGGGTTCCATGTGGTTGGGAGGAAAAGCTACCTTCACCACTGCTAGGGACCAGTGTACAAAGATGGTCTATTATCCTAGTGTGACCGTTGTTGGATATTTTCACTTGGTACTTCAGGTTTTAGAGTATGCTTTCTTTTGATTTATGCTTTCATTGGAATACTTGTATATCATGTTTAGATGATGTTAGTTTATTGATGCATTTCCTTATTATGGGCATTTTACATATGATAGATGATGTTATCTATTTTATAGGATTATCTTATGCTTTACTTCTACCATGTTAGATTTCCTTATTCTTATGTTGTGGCATGTTTTAGTAGTGATGTCCTTATAAGATAGCACTGACGATCTGGTTGGTAGTTTGGGATGTTACGCACGGGGGATGGCTAGGACCCATGATGGTCTTATGATGTTATTATAGTTGGAAGGAACCACATACTTGGTTATTTCAATTCATTGTGATGTTATTTCTATACATTATGATGTTACTTCTATACATTGCAATGTTGCTTTCACTTATTTCCCTTCACTACTTGATTAGATGGTTAGATGGAGTTTCCATCTTTTGGTATTGTGTTCAAGTGTTTATGCCTAGAATTATGGATCTAGTACTCCCTAGTGTGGAGGTTTAGAACTTTTTTTACACTTTAGTTTTTCCTTGGAGCATTTCGTTCATTTCCTTGGTAGTAATGTGTCAGCATTGGGTGGTACTATAAAGTGTCACATGCTCAAAGGATTTATGTCGTGTGATATTGGAAAGTATCGAACCTCTTAGGAAGGAATATCGTGCAATACTGAAAAGTATCACACCCCCTTTGAAGAAGTGTCATACAATACTTGTAAAGTATCACATGCGCTTTTGAGAAAACCCTGAAAGTGTCGCACCTCTTCTTGAGAAAGGTCATACAATATTACAAAGTATCACATAGTGTTGATTTAAATTATCACATAGTGTTGATTTAACGTATCACCTGAGTTTTTCAAAAACCTATCCAGGTGGATAGCGAGCACTTTTTGATTTGACCCAAACTTTTTGGTGAGTGTTTTGGCTACCCTCTTAGGTGTTCTTCAATCTCTTGGCATTGTATTTTGATTTTGGAATGTTTTGATTCAAAATCAGTTGGGTGACTTCCGTGGTCAATCATTTTGGTCAGTAGTGGCATTTGGAGATCCATTGGTGTTGAGATGTTTTATTAGTCTTTAGTTGCAACCTTTGTGCTCCTTGTATGTTGTATTTCATGTGCATCTATAATTGTTTTAAAAGTAAAATTATCTTGGCTTATATTTATCCTTGTTCCAAGGATCTCTAGGCGAGGCATTGCAAATCTCCAAGATAATTAGTCCCTTGTCCATTGGACATAAACCAAATCAAAACATAAGCAAGGATACCCAAAATATACTCATATACTTAGATATCTGATCTATCCATTCACCTTGCAAATAAACATTTATCTTTAAAATAAAACTCATACTTATTGAATCCTCCTATGATACCTAGGATTTTGTCAATGCATATCAAGAAGTTTACTCAAGTACTTGACCCAAAAATGAGATACACAACCACATACAACTTCAAAGCCAAGCTGCAACTAGAAAATATGTACCTTGTACATATATCAAAAGAAAATTACAAACCCATAAATAGGAGATAAATTTCAAAATGAAACTTTCAACAAAGATTTCTATTAATTTCCTTGAAACCAATACATCAACTGCATGCAGAGACTTAGAGAATACACAAAAAAATGATTATATTTAACTAATATACTACAAGAAACCATACTATTATTCATAACAAAGAAAATACTAAGAACGGTGGTCTCAAAATAACAAGACTTGAACTAGAACTAACCTTGTTGTATCATAGCTATAGAAAATGGAACTGCAATCCTTGCAATGAGAGAAGGGGAGAAATATATTGATAGGAAAATTCTCCAAGATCAAATCTAATAACGCCAAGTATCCATGTGAAACTCTTCCTTGTGTTGGTATAGAGGTCATCTCTTTTCTCCTCTATCGACAGTCAAATCTCACCAATGTTGTTATAGAATGTTTGAAATATCTCTTTAAAATAATCAGAAAAAAGCCTCCTATGATGGGATATTAGATATGCACCCAAAATGTGCAAACCTTTCAAATCAATCTCATTTTTCTTCTTCAGCCCTTAGTTGTGAATCTTTAATTGGTTTTCTGATAGCACCTTATCACCTGCAACTGCTCTCAAAAACATTCATTTCATTCTTTATGGCTATTAGTGCATATGATTTCATCCAAATCTAATCTAAATTCTATCATATTCCATCTGAAAACATCAAATCCTCATTATTAATGAGAATGCCTTAGGGATACAAAACTACTTATAATTTCTACTACTGAAGACTTGTGCAAAATCTAATTGTAGAAATGAAAAATTTAGCTTCTCCTTGTTCTAGCGGTATATATAATTCCACATATATCTGATAACAATTATACCTCTTTTGCTTATTTGAAAATTCCAGGCACGTGCCATGAATAAAGCATTAAAATTGAAAATTTTAAAATCATATAGTCTAAACTACATAATAGATCATTAAATTCAATTCAAATTTCACTTTTCAAGTTTTTGAGAGTATGGGCATTCAAATTGGAGATTTTCTACTTTAATCTTTCATTTTATTTTCTCACCTTATCTCTCCAATTTCCAAGTACCACTTGTCAGATCCCCATTGGCCAAATCAACTCTTTACGGGATGCACCTCTTCAAGCATAAGATTGAAACTCTTGAATTTATTCCTAACAATCTTACAATTCTCCTTATTTTTGTAGCATCTTAATACTTCAATTTTTAACTCTTGACTATACGATCCCATTGTATGATCTTAAGTGATGCCTTCTACCTCTCTCAATGCTACAAACTAATCGTATCATCATATTTTCATTAAATTAAGTGTAGGCTTATTGACCACACAATCTGTTGTAGGTTTGTAACCCTTCAAATTTCAACCTCTAATCACATGCCATAGTCGTAACGTATTACCTCCCCCCATTCTGCCTTATGATCTCACAAAGTCCTCGTAGCATCATAATGGTGTAACTTTGGAGACCTTAATCTTTCCTCACCTGATCTCACAACAAGCCTCCTAGGTTGCATTATGTGGCACCTCCTCTTGCATACATTTCATTAGTCAAAAAATTATCTTATTAATTGCTCAACTGGCCTTGTGGGCCCCATTTAGGTGAACTTCACTTCTTCTTCAAAGTGGTTGTCTTGAAGACATTTCATTCTTTGAGTGTTGTGTCATTTAAACATATTACTCAGCTAACTCATACCAAATGTCAGATAAAAATATTTCACATACTACCCCTTGGCTTAATATTTTGGAGGATGGCTCTCCACAATTGTTCGAAGAAAAACACCCATTTTTATTCATGGAGAGAACAAGGTTTCTTTCTACATTGATTCCGGAATCAACTCTGCACTTATTATGGCATGACTTTGAAAGTTGGTATCTATTTGATTAATTTAATTGGTTACGACATATTGCTCATTTAAAACTACCTGCAAAAAAACATTTTAGAAAACCATAAAATGCATTTGGTTTTAGCTTTGAAAATAGGTCAAACGAATACTTAGGGACACAAAAATTGGGGCATTAGTTCACTGTCATGAGAAGAGTATAAATCTATAGTTATAGCTCATGATGAATAATAGAGTACATCTGAAAATTGTGTGAAGTTAGGTTATTGGAATTACATAATTGGGAACATTGGTAGAATTGTGATTTTCTCAACTAGAGTGGACCTAGGAAAGTGTGCAGACGGATTCGTCAAGACTTGTAAACTAGCACACTTAAAGTATTTTTAGAGTAGAGCATAGTGATATGAACCATTTGGCCTCATCTTTTATGGATTCAAAGTTATGAAATCCCAAAGAGGGGTAAAACTTCACAAGCAAAATTTTTATGGGTTAAAAGTTATGAAATCTTTTATTTTTTACACAAGCAAAACTTTACAAATTGTATTTGGAATCACGTTCAAAAACTAATCAAATAGATTGGTCATAGGCTAAAATCTATAACATCACAAGTGATTGACGTCTAGAATGCAATGAAAAAATGAATTTCTCATTTTGGTCAACTAGGCCAAAGTTATAATCGGTCAAATAGGGCTTCTTGAAATTCTAAGAAATATGCATCAGTATGAGAATAGTAAATGACCAAATTTGAGGGAATTAAAACCTAGTCAAAACAACTTGAATACTAAAACATAGGTTCTTTGATATGCATAGTAAAAACTCCCAAAGTGGTGAATCATAAATCATAATTAGGTGCAAGATATTTAAATGAAAACTAGGCTTCCTATCATTGTTTGACACTTAAGCAAATTGCAAATCTGAACATTGCTCAAAATGAAACTTCACGAAATGACTTAGAATGACATCTTATCATTATAGGATGTATGGATATGATGAATATAAGGTGTTAGAAACATAAAAACCTCGTATGCCTCAAAACAATAGCAGGGTACACATGCATTAAAATCATTTACAGGGCTCAATTTGACTCAAAACTTTGGAATTATACTGAAAATGGGAATGCAATTTTGAGTCCCGTCAAAACCAATGAGAGAATAATGAAATATAAAAAAAGCATGAATCAATTGAATGAGCAAAATTGGTATAGACACAAAGGAAAAATTGGATTAGGATATACAGAAGAAGGTGAATCATCTCAACAAGGAGCTCAAAATAACGAAAGACCTACTTGCAATCATTGTGGTAAGATAAGTCATACATCAAACAAATGTTGGAGAAATGGTAAAGAAAAATTCAATGAAAAGTGTTACAGTTGCAATAAGCATGGACGTAGAGAAAGTGAATGCACAAAGAAACCTAAGTTTGAAAGAAAGTGTCACAATTGCAATAAACAAGGACACAAATCTTTAAAGTGCAAGACCAAAAAGTGGAACCCAATAAAGAAAATTATGAAACCAATATTTGGATGGGATTACAACACATGGTGTAGATGTCACTACTGTGTTGAGTTTGGGCACATTGGAGAAAACTATGTGAAACATAACATGAGAAAAATATATACTACAAAGAGATGTTTTATTTGTGTAGAACTTGGACATCTTGCCAAGAACTATATGAACATAGGAAGAATTGAAGATTGAAAGAAGGCCAAAGCTAACAACATAAAAAAAGAGAGGCAACAATGCTTGTAAAGAAATCTCTAGAGAATGCAAGCCAAAGTCCTAAAATTGTTGACACCCAAATCAATGAGTTGGGTGGCCCAACCATTTCAACTTAGTTTCCTATGGAGATCACTAGAACTATGATTTAGAAGAAGTCATCTAACTTTAGTTCTAGCTAGCAAGTAGAAAGATCCATATTAGCATTCAAGATGCACAAAGATCACCAAATGATGATAGAAATTCAAGACGTTACCAAGCAAGGTTGAGTCACAGGGCCTTAGTGAGCAAGATTAGGTTGCATATCCTTTTAGGATGCAGACACTAAGTTGGTGACTCTACCATGTACCAAGTTCAAACCAAATGGTGGTAATCTTACTAGGTTCAAAGTTTTTTGAGTTGGTAGTTCATACTGAGTTAGGAGACCTTATCGAGTTGAAGATGTCTTTTGAGCATTAAAGACCAAATTGAGAGGAGGATATCTTGTCACCAAATGAGTATGTGTATGAAGCCTTAATGGAAATCAAAAAGAAGAAATTTTTGAAAGGGAAGAAATCAATTGCATTATTTAATTACAAATTTTTAGAGAATAGAATGAAGAGAAAATTCAAAGCCTCTAAATGATTTATTCAGTTGTTATTAAAGATTCTCCCATATTTGAAACCCTGTCCATTGATGGCATCTTCAAGTAGAAAAGTCAATAAAGGTTCATAAATGTTGTTTTATTGAGTGGATTGCAAGTATCTCGCATTCAAATTGAGTCTAGCAATTGCGGAGACACTAGACCCCACTAGAGCACAATCACCAAGTCCACCAAAGGTACTTCTTGTCCATAAAATTCATTCATTTTATCACTATTCTATTTAGGAGCTTGGAACCCTAGAGAGGAATGAAGACTTCAATGAATTATGTATGGATGGCATTCTCAAGCTAAAGCACAAACATTTGGAGACAAAGGGTTTAACACATATTTTGCATATGCTAAAGGATTTTCAAGTGAAATGGATTAGATTTATTCTAAGTTGTGTTCACAATGGACAATTATGGTTAGATCATCCAATTTTAATAATCAAGAAGATGACACATAAGATCACTAGATTGCCCATGTTGAATAAAGAAAAGACCATTAAAACCCTAGGTTGGTTAGAACTAACAAAGTGAACTCTTGCCAAGTGGGATGGAAGAGGCATGAAGCTAAGTGGTGTGACTAACATTGAATTGAAGTTTGGCATCCATGTAATTTCTCGCATAATATATAGCTCAAGCTAGTTGAACAATGTGTTGTGTGAAGTAGTTGACTTAGCATACAATTTTGTCAAGAACAATCTGTCTTTCAAGCTTGTCGAGTTGTTGTTGAATCAATTCAACAATAATATGAAGAGCATCTGAGTGTCAAAGAACAATCCATGTAAGTTTGGTTCTCTCTTGACATATTTTTTCTTTTATGTTTAGAAGTTTTTCCCTTCTAAAGGATCAATAGTATGGAAGAAAGATACTCCAATGATATTCCAAATTAGTGAATTCATAGTAGAGATGGTAGAAAACTTTGATAGAATTATAGAAAACTATTATGAGACATTTAAGGAGAAAAAGCAGAGCGAATTTAGGATTCCTAGGAAGATTATAGAAGATTATGAGCGAGATATATGTTTTATGGTTGACTGTGACAAGGTTTACATTTGGGTAGTCAGATCTAGTGTGGCATGGGGTAAGCCTTTGGAATATGAGGTTAACATAGATGACACTAAAGATATCGTTAAGGCTCTACTGAATGAGCCTGGGGATCATAAGGCAACTTATTTTGGAACATATGATGAGGCTAAGGCTAGAAATGAGCTTGAGATCAAGCTACCTTTATGCAATGCAAGGTAGAAGAATCGCCAAAGGAGATGTCCTAGCCCCCAACAAATAACCACACAATAGAAACATGACAATAATGCAAGATTTGATACCAAATCACAATGTTTATTCATAATTGATTACATAAAATGTGTCAAGCTATAAGGCCTTCCTAGTTATAGCCAAATACAAAGAAAGTAATAGTTCTACAAGATCCCTCAAGATCCAATCCAAACTATAGCTAGCCCAGATCCACACTCTTGTAGAAACCTCCAAGGAAGATCCAACTAGTACTCACAAGCCCACCAAGCAATCTTCTTATTTCTCGAGCCTCATCTACTAGATCTTCTTAAAATTAACTCCTCTACTACCTCCTCTTCTCCAAGATGGATGAATAATGACTAAAGACTTCACAATACCCCTATTTATACCCAACTAAGCCACAAGTCAAAACAATATGCTAAAAATTAAATATCCCTTACATTAACTACTTGAAGAGCTACAAGTTGTCCTCTAATAGAAATGAAATACCAAATACCTTTAAAGGCTTACAATACTTATTAAGTACATCAAAATTAATTACCCAAGACACAAATAGGTCCACTCAACTCCACAAAAATCCGTTAATCATACAGGATAGACAACTACCCTAGGATACCCCTACATCATACTCCCTAGGTGTGAAAAGATGTTCTCAATAGCTGGAAGAACATCTTTCAAGATTCAACACACTAATCCAAAACTAGTCCTTCGCATACATGTCCTCCAAGTCTTTAACTTGTCCACTCTTTCCCTTTCTCTTCTTCTGCTTCTTCACCTCCATCCTCAATTTTCCATAGGTTTTCTATCCACATAGGTTGCTAACCCTTTTAGAATCTATCAACTCAACTCTGCTACCAATACTCAGGTTCCTTCTACTAACCTCTTCATTATACAAAGGAATTAGGGAATGCTTCATGCCAGCTTTCACAGTTCTAAATTCATTCTTGACACAATCATGCACAACCCTGCAATCATACTCCCAAGGTCCACCATGCAACAAATGACAACTATTCATGTCCAAAATATCACACAATACTTGATCCTTATATTGCCCAATCTAGAAATCAACAAGGCACTGCTCCCTCATTTCAAAAGCATTCTCACCTCGCAAACAACTAGTCCTATAAGGATAAGGATGTCTCACTCTCTTCAAAACAAGTTTCTAAACCATCTCCTCAACAAAAAGGTTATTAGTACTAGCACCATCCAGAATCACATTCTAAACTTTACCACTAGACTTACAATGAGTCTTGAATAGATTACTCCTTTTACAAGATTCTAGTGTCCTCTAACCAACTAGTACTCATTGAGATAATAAACCCTCTCCTTTCTCAAGTTCATGGTCTTCAACCTCATTCAAAATTGTAGCTCTTTTGTCACTAGCCTACTGCAGACATGCATAAGATCTATGTCCTTCTTCATGACATCTAAAACAAGTACCCCTAAACTCACCTCTACCTAGCCTTCTCTTCTACTCAAAATTTTTTGGTTCATCTTTCGCACTTCGTTTAGCATTTGTTCAGGGCATGTGTAGGATCATGGTGTACCAAACTATGGCCTTAAGTCAACAAATCAGGGTTATGTCAACTTGACACATAATTTTGAAATGGTTATGGACTTTATATCAAAAAGTTGTAAGAAAATAATCTATAGGAAATGAATTTAGTTTCTAAACTACTAGGCCTTATCAGGAGAAAAAAAAATTGATTGGTCAAAAATTTGAATTTTAATGCAGTACTATGAAAATTTCAGGGAAAAAATTAAAAGTAGGTGTATGTCTGACCACCTTAAGCAAACTCAAATGATAATATTTTTTTAATATAATTATAGATATAAAAATTAGACTCATGCCCAGATTTGATGCATATTTTTCAATATTTTAATTTCAAATAAATAATTAAATATGAATTTTCTACCAAAAATTTTTCAGAAAAAAAAAGTCTCGTGTCTGACCACCTTAAAAAATAGAAAATTTTACCAAATTTAATTTAATTTAATTTTTCTTATACTAGGGGAAGCATAGAAAGTGATGCAACTTTTAGATTTAAAAAATGTTATACCGTTTGAAAGTTATAGCTATTTTTCAATCAGTATGTCAATCAACACTTTACAATAATCTTCATTGATAATTAAGTAATAAATACCTATCGAACTTAGAATTTGACAGAAATTATATTGATGGATTCTCGAGAGTGATATTAAAAAATCCTTTTCGTTTCATTCAATTTCGATCAAAATAACATTGTCAGACGACTACCCAAAGTCTGAGTATCACTAAAACTCTCTTCAAACACGTCTTTTGGGTTGACCGAGTTGGCTTGGTAAATACCAAGCCTAATCAGATAATAGATTTCAAATCACATATTAGATTTGAAATCAGATCTCAAATTTTAAATCGGATATACGATTTGAAATCCGATATCCAATATGGTCCGGTGAATTTTGGTGAGAAATTTGAAATCCCAACCCATTTTGGAGGGAAAATTGGATTTAAGAGTTATAGCTTATAATTTATAAATTATTTTTGTTGTATTACTCTGTAAATATGTATTATAATATAGTATATATATAATAACGTAATGTAAAGATATAACATATAATATATTAATATATAATAATATATTATGTTATTCTCATTATAATCTATAAATATAATTTATATTATTATTACTTTTACTAAATATAATAACGTAATATATATTATAACGTAATATTTTATAGCTTATGATTTATAAATTATTTTTGTTATATTACTATGTAAATATGTATTATAATATATATTATATGTATAATAATGTAACGTAAAGATATAACATATAATATATTAATATATAATAATATATTATGTTATTCTCATTATAATCTATAAATATAATTTATATTATAATTACTTTTACTAAATATAATAGCATAATATATATATATATAAAAGAGTATGTTATGAATATATATATAATAACGTAATATTTTTATTAAACATAATAACCTTATATATATATGTTATTAATATATATTATTATATTAATGAGTATGTTATTAATATATGTGTATATTATTAATATATATGAGTCAAAGGGGGTCATAGGTTGACCTATGACCCCCTTCGACCCAATACATAACAACATATGTCCCTGGGGGTCCTAGGACCACTAGTGACATATTAGAATCGTTCTTATGGGTTGAAGGGGGTCATAGGTTGACTTATGAGCCCCTTCGACACATTACATGACGACATATGTCCTTAGGGGTCCTAGGACCCCTAGGGACATATTAGAATCGTTCTTATGGGTTAAAGGAGGTCATAAGTCACCCCATTCAACCCATTAAATCACGACATATGTCTTTAGAGGTCTAGGACCCCTAGGGACATATTAGAATCGTTCTTATGGGTCAAAGGGGGTCATAGGTTGACCTATGAGCCCCTTCAACCCATTAAATGATGATATAAGTCCCTAGGGGTCCTTGGACCGATAGGGAAATATTTGAATCGTTCATATGGGTCAAAGGGTGTCATAGGTTGACCTATGACCCCTTTCGACCCATTACATGATGACATATGTCCCTAGGGGTCCTACCACCCCTAAGGACATATTAGAATCATTCATATAGGTCGAAGGGGGTCATAGGTTGACTTATGATCCCCTTCAACCCATTACATAATGACATATGTAACTAGAGGTCCTAGGACCCCTAGGGACATATTAGAATCATTCTTATGGGTTGAAGGGGGTCATAGGTTGACCTATGACCCCCTTCGACACATTACATCACAACATATGTCACTAGGGCTCCTAGGACCCCTAGAGACATATTAGAATCATTCATATGGGTCAAAGGGGGTCATAGGTTGACCTATGACCCCTTTCGACCCATTACATGAAGACATTTGTCCCTAGGGGTCCTAGGACCCCTAGGGACATATTAGAATTCTTAATATGGGTCAAAGGGGGTCATAGGGTGACCTAAGACTCCCTTCGAGCTATTAAATGATGACATATGTCCCTAGGGGTCTTAGGATCCATAAGGACATATTAGAATTGTTCATATGGGTCAAAGGAGATCATAGGTTGAACTATGACCCCCTTCAACCCATTAAATAATGACATATGTCCCTAGGGGTCCTAGGACCCCTACGCACATATTATAATTGTTCATATGGATCAAAGGGCATCATAGGTTGACCTATGACCCCCTTTGACCTATTAAATGAAAACATATGTCCCTAGGGGTCCTAGGATGCCTAGGGACATATTAGAATTGTTCATATGGGTCAAAAAGAGTCATAGATTGACCTATGATCCCCTTTGACCCATTACATGATAACATATGTCCCGAGGACCCCTAGGAACATATGAGAATCATTTTTATGGGTCAAAGGGGGTCATAGGTTGACCTACAACCCCCTTTGATAAATTACATGATGACATATGTCCCTAGGGGTCCTAGATCCTCTAGGGACATTAAAATTGTTCATATGGGTCAAAGGGGGTCAGAGGTTGACCTATGATCCCCTTCGATCCATTAAATGATGACATATGTCCTTAGGGGTCTTACGACATGTAGCGACATATTAGAATCGTTCATATGGGTCAAAAGGGGTCATAGGTTGACCTATGACCCCCTTTGATCCATTACATGATGACATATGTCCCTACGACCCTTAGGGACATATGAGAATCGTTCTTATGGGTCAAAAAGGGTCATAGGTTGACCTATGACCTCCTTCAATGCATTACATGATGACATATGTCCCAGGGGTCTTAGGACCCCTAGAAAAATATTAGAATCGCTCTTATGAGTCAAAGGTGGTCATGGGTTGACCTATGATCCGCTTCGACACATTACATGATGAAATATGTACCTAGAGGTCCTCGAAACCCTAAGGACATATTAGAATCATTCTTATGGGTCTGAGGGGGTCATAGGTTGACCTTTGACCCCCTTTGACCCATTACATGATGACATATGTCCCTAGGGGTCCTAGGACCCCTAGAGACATATTAGAATGCTTCTTATGAATCAAAGGAAGTCATAGGTTGACCTATGACCCCCTTCGACAAATTCCATGATGACATATGTCCAAAGTGCTCTTAGAAACCCTAGAGACATATTAGAATTGTTCTTATGGGTCAACCTATGACCCCCTTTGATCCTTTACATGACGACATATGTCCCTAAGGGTCCTAAGACCCCTAAGGACATATTCTAGTAGTTCTTATGGGTCAAAGGGGGTCATAGGGTGACATATGACACCCTTCAACCCATTACATGATGACATATGTCCCTAGGGGTCCTAGGACCCCCTAGGGACATATTAGAATCTTTCTTATGGGTCAAATGGGGTCATAGGTCATTCTATAACCCCCTTTGACCCATTACATGATGACATATGTCCCTACGGGTCATAGGACACCTAAGGACATATTAGAATTGTTCATATGGTTTAAAGGGGGTCATAGGTTGACCTATGACCCCATTCAACTCATTAAAAAATGACATATGTCCCTAGGGATCCTAGGACCCCTAGGGACATATTAGAATTGTTTATATGGGTCAAAGGACATCATAGATTGACCTATGACCCCCTTCAACCCATTAAATGATGACATATGTCCCTAGGTGTCCTAAGACCCCTAGAGACATATTAGAATTGTTCATATGGGTCAAAGGGGGTCATAGGTTGACCCCCTTTGACCCATTACATGATAACATATGACCCTAGGGCCCCTAGGGACATATGAGAATTGTTCTTATCGATCAAATGGTGTCATAGGTTGATCTATGACCTCCTTCCACACATTACATAATGACATATGTCCCTATGGGTCCTAAGACCCCTAGGGACATATTAGAATCGTTCATATAGGTTGAAGGGGGTCATAGGTTGACCTATGATCCTGTTTGACACATTAAATGAAAACATTTGTCCCTAGGGGTTTTAGGACCCTTAGGGACATATTAGAATTGTTCATATGGGTCAAAGGGGGTCATAGGTTGACCTATCACCCCCTTTAACCAATTACATGACGACATATGTCCCTAGTGTTCCTAGGACCCCTAGGGACATATAAGAATAGTTCTGATTGGTCAAAGTTGGTTATAGGTTGACCTATGACCTGCTTCAACCCATTACATGACGACATATGTCCCTAGGGATCTTAGGAACCCTGCTGACATATTAGAATCATTCTTATGGGTCTAAGGGGGTCATAGGTTGACCTATGACCCCCTTCGAGCCATTACATGATGACATATGTCCCTAAGGTGTCTTAGAAATCCCGAGGACATATTCGAATCGTTCTTATGGGTCAAAGGGGGCATAAGGGGACCTATGATCCACTTCGACCTATTAAATGATGACATATGTTCTTAGGGGTCCTAGGACCCCTAGGTAGATATTAGAATCATCCTTATGAGTCGAAGGGGGTCATAAGTCAACTTATGAACCACTTTGACCTATATGAACGATTCTAATATGTCCCTAGGGATCTTAGGACCCCTAGGGACATATGTCATCATGTAATGGGTCGAAGTGGGTCATAAGTTAATTCTAATATGACCTCCTTTGAACCCCTTTGACCCATATGAACAATTCTAATATGTCCCTAGGGATCCTAGGACCCCTAGGGACATATGTCATCATGTAATCAGTCGAAGGGGTTCATAGGTTGATCTATGACCCCCTTTGACCAATAAGAATGATTCTAGTATGTCCCTAGGACCCCTAGGGACATATGTCATCATGTAATGTGTCGAATAGGTTCATAGGTTGACCTATGACCCCTTTTGACTCGTAACAATGATTCTAATATGTTCCTAGAGGTCTTAGGACCCCTAGTGACATATGTCGTAATGTAATAGGTAGAAGGGTGTCATAGCTCAACCTATGACTCATATGAAAAATTCTAATATGTCCCTAGGGATCCTAGGACCTCTAGGGACATATGTCATCATGTAATGGGTCAAAGGGGGTCATAGGTCAACCTATGACCCCTTTTCACCCATAAGAAAAATTCGAATATGTCTTTAGGAGTCTTAGGACCCCTAGGGGCATATCTCATTATGTACTAACTCAAAAGGAGGTCATAGGTCAACCTATGACCCCCTTTGACCCATTATAAGGATTCTAATATGTGTCATCATATAATGGGTCGAAAGGGGATCATAGGTCAACCTATGACCCCGTTTCACCCATAAGAACGATTCTAATATGTCCTCAGGGGTTCTAAGACCTCTAGGGATATATGTCATCATTTAATGGGTTGAAAGGGGTCATAGGTCAACCTATGACCCCCTTTGACCCATAAGAACGATTTGAATATGTCCCTAGGGGTCCTAAGACCCCTAGGGACATATGTCATCATTTAATGGGTCAAATGGGGTCATACATCACCTTATAACCCCCTTTGACCCATAAGAATGATTCTAATATGTACCTAGGGGTCCTAAGACCCCTAGGGACATATGTCATCATGTAATAGGTCGAAGGGGATCATATGTCAACCTATGAATCCCTTTTAATGATAAGAATGATTCTAATATGTCCCTAGGGTCCTAGGACCCCTAGGGATATATGTCATCATTTAATGGATCGAAGGGGGTCATAGCTTTACCTATGACACCACTCGAGCCATATGAAGAACTCTAATATGTCCCTAGGTGTCCTAGGATCCCTAGAGACATATGTCATCATTTAGTGGGTCAAAGGAGGTCATAGATCACCCTATGGCCCCCTAAGACCCATAAGAATGATTCTAATATCTCCTCAGGGGTCCTAGGACCCCTAGGGACATATGTCCTCATGTAATTGGTCAAAGGGGGTCATAGGTCAACCTATGACCCCCTTCGACTCATAAAAATGATTTTAATATGTCCCTAGAGGTCCTAGGACCCCTAGGAACATATGTCATCATTTAATGGATCGGAGGGGCTCATAGGTCAACCTATGAACTCTTTTGACTCATATGAAACATTCTAATATGTACGTAGGGATCCTAGGATGCCTAGGGACATATGTTGTCATGTAATGATTTGGAGGGGGTCATAGGTCATCCTATGACCCCCTTGGACCCATAAGAACGATTCTAATATGTCCCTAGGGGTCTTAGGACTCCTAAAGAGATATGTTGTCATTTAATGGGTAAAAGGAGGTCATAGGTCATCCTATGAGCCCGTTTGACCTATATCAAGTATTCTAATATGTCCCTAGGACTCCTAGGGACATATGTCATCATGTAATGTGTTGAAGGTGGTCATAGGTCAACCTATGACTCCCTTTGATAGATACAAACAATTCTAATATGTCCCTAGGGGTCCTAGGACTTTTAAGAACATATGTATTCATTTATTGGGTTGAAAGGGGTCATAGGTCAACCTATGACCCCTTTTGATCCATATGAACGATTATAATATGTCCCTATGGCTCCTAGGACCCCTGGGACATATGTCATCATGTAATAGGTCAAAGGGGGTCATAGGTCAACCTATGACCCCCTTTGACCCATATGAAAGATTGTAATATATCTCTAGGGGTCCTAGGACCCCTAGCAACATATGTCATCATTTAATGGGTCATGAACGATTATAAGATGTACCTAGGGGTCCTAAGACCCCTAGGGACATATGTCAACATGTGATTGGTTGAAAGGGGTCATAGGTCAACCTATGATCCCCTTTGACCTATAAGAATGATTCTAATATGTCCTTAGGGATCCTAGGATAGCTATGAACATATGTTGTCATTTAATAGGACAAAGGGGGTCATAGGTCAACCTATGACCCCCTTTGACTCATATGAATGAATCTAATATGTTCCTAGGGGTCCTAGGACCCCTAGTGACATATGTCATCATGTAATATGTCAAAGGGAGTCATAGGTTAACTTGTGACCCCCTTTGAGCCATAAAAATGATTCTAATATGTCCCTAGGGGTCCTAGGGCGCCTAGGGAGATATGTCATCATTTAATGGGTTGAAAGGGGTCATATGTCAACCTGTGACCTCGTTTGACCCATATGAAGCATTTTAATATGTCCCTAGATGTCTTAGGACCCCTATAGACATATGTCGTCAGGTAATGCGTCAAAGGGGGTCATAGGTCACCCTATGAGTCCCTTTGACCCATTAGAAGGATTCTAATATGTCCAAAGGGCTCTTAGGACCCCTAGGGTCATATGTCATCATGTAATAGGTCGAAGGGTGTCATAGGTCAACCTATGACCCCTTTTAACCCATAAGAACGATTCTAATATGTCCTTAGGGGTCCTAGCACCCCTAGGGACAAACGTCATCATTTTATGGGTTGAAGGGGGCATAGGTCAACCTATGTCCTCCATTGATCCATAAGAATGATTCTAATATGTCCCTAGGGGTCCTAGGACCTGAAGACACATATGTCATCATTTAATGGGTCAAAGGAGGTCATTGGTAAACCTATGACCCCCTTTGACCCATATGAACTATTCTAATATGTCCCTAGTGATCCTAGGACCCCTAGGGACATATGTCATCATGTAATGGGTCAAACGAGGTCATAGGTCAACCTATGGCCCCCTTTAACCCATATGAATGATTCTAATATGTCCCTAGGGATCCTAGGACCCCTAGGGACATATGTCATCATGTAATGGGTCAATGATTCTAATATGTCCCTAGGGATATATGTTATCATTTAATGGGTTGAAAGGGGTTGTAGGTCAACCTATGACCCCCTTTGACCCATATGAAGCATTCTAATATGTCCCTAGGGGTCCTAGGACCCCTAGGGACATATGTCGTCATGTAATAGGTTAGAGGGGGTTATAGGTCAACCTGTGACCCCCTTTGACCCATAAAAATGATTATAATATGTCCCTAAGGGTCCTACGACCCCTAGCTATATATGTCATCATTTAATAAGTTGAAGGTGGTCATAGGTCAACCTATGACATGCTTTGACCCATATGAAGCATTCTAATATGTCTCTAGGTGTCCTAGGACCACACCTAGGGACATATGTCATCATGTAATGTGTCAAAGTGGGTCAAAAGTCAACCTATGACCCTCTTTGACCCATAAGAATGATTCTAATATGTCCCTAGGGGTCCTAGGACCCCTAAGGACATATGTCATCATGTAATGAGTCGAAGGGGGTCATAGGTCATCCTATGAGACCCTTTTTCCTATAAGAATGATTCTAATATGTCTCTAGGGGTATGCCATTTAATGGGTCAAATGGGGTCATAGGTCAACCTATGACCCCCTTTGACCCATATGAAGCATAGGACATATGTCATCATGTAATGTGTCAAAGGGGGTCATATTTCACCCTATGATCCCTTTCAAACCATATGAAGGATTCTAATATGTCCCTAGGGGTCATAGGACCCGAAGGGACATATGTCATCGTGGAATGTGTCGAAGGGGGTCATATGTCACTCTATGATCCCCGTTGACCCATATGAATGATTCTAATATGTCCCTAGGGGTCTTAGGACCCCTAAGGACATATGTCATCGTGGAATGTGTCGAAGGTGGTCATAAGTCACCCTATGACCCCTTTCAACCCATATGAATGATTCTAATATGTCCCTAAGGGTCCTAAGACCCCTAGGGACAAATTTCGTCTTGTAATATGTCGAAAGGGTTCATAGGTCATCTTGTGACGTCCTTCCACCCAGATAAACTATTCTAATATGTCCCTAGGGGTCCTAGGATCCTTTATGGACATATGTCATCATGGAATGTGTTGAAAGGGGTCATAGGTCGTCCTGTAAGCCCTTTCGACCCATATAAATGACTCCACTAGAAATAATATAGTATAACAATCATATATATATATATATATATAATTTATAGATTATAATAATAATAACATAATATATTATTATATATTATATCTTTACGTTACATTATATATATATGTAATAATATAATATAATATTATTATATAATATATAGATTATATATTATTATATAATATATAGATTATATATTATTTTATATATAATAGTTATGTTATTATATTATATATTTATAGATTATATATTATATCTTTACATATTTCATAACTCAAATTAGTTATATCACTTACAAATTTGTTTATCCCTCTAATTTTTGTGCCTTTTCCCTCCAATTTTTATGCCACCGATATCAGATATCAGATCTCATAACGGATATCCGATATAAGATTCGATATCTGATATGAGATCCGATATCCAATCTCATATTGGATATCCGATCTCAAATTGGATATTTGATCAGGCTTGTGCCTTACTTTCTAGGTTTGGTACCTAGATAGGTGTAAAAAAATCAAAGCGGATTTTGTAGTGCTTTTAGACGTGTTCAAACTCTATTTTTTTCACATTGCCACTTTCTGGCACACCATGATCCTGCACATACCCTTGAGTAGTCCTTCTTCTCCTTCCCTCAAGAACTACCTTGATTCTTCCTATTCAACTTCTCCTTTGCTCTCAAAGCATATTGATATGCATCCTTAATTGAAGAAATATTCAACATACTAATGCTATCCTGAATATTGAATCTCAAACCATTAATGTGTCGAGCTACCTTCTCCTTTGACAATTCTCTATGCCCAGACCAAACAATCAAATTTTGGAACTCCTTGATATAATCCTTTATAGTCATATCTTTCTACTTCATATTTTACAACCTCTTAAACAACTCAACTACATAATTAGTAGGAATGAACTTAGCCTTCAATTTAGTCACCATTAATCTCCATCTAGTGATCTTCATTTCCATTCTTCTTCTCTGTCTCTTTGTAATTCTTTCCACCAAAGGGTAGCATGTCTCTTTAGCTTAGTTTTTTCCAACCTTACTCTGAGTGGATCTTCAATATCCTCAAGCTCAAAGTAGTCTTCCAATTCACCAATCCAATCAATCAGATATTCAAGATTCAAATTATCTAAGAAATTATAAACCTCCATCTTATGCTTCAACTTTAGCTAAGATCCAAGTCTAGCAAATTGACCAACCCTATTTCCCATAGGTCTCTCCACATAATCAATTTTTTCATCACCATTCGATCCAAAAACTTCAAAGTTTTTAGCAACTTATTCATAGCCAACTTTAGTACCCACATGTCAAGGTACACCACCTAAAGCACTCACAATTTCATCAATCCTATCACTCTTCATCAATGCAATCTCATATCTAAATTCTACTCTAATATTCTTTGAGATCCTTTCCTCCGCAACATCACTAAGATAATCAACTTTCCTAGGGTCCAATCTTCTTGATTTTTGTAAACCTTCTGAGATCAATATCCTAGTGCAAATTGCCTCAACTTTGGCACTAAGTCTACACACTCAGGAACAACCTTTTCTATAATACCACTTGATGTAGTGGACGGTAGGAGATTCCCCAAAAGAGATGTCCTAGCCCCCAGTAGATATCCCCACAATGAAAACATGACAAAAATACAAGATCTGATACCAAATCACAATGTTTATTCATAAAATAACTAATTACATGAAATGTGTTGGACTGTAAGGCCTTCCCGATTATGGCCAAATATAAAGCAACTAATAGTTCTACAAGATCCCTCAAGATCCAATCCAAATCCTAGCTAGTCTAGATCCACACTCTAGTAGAAACCTCCAAGGAAGATCCATTTTGTACTTGCAAGACCACTAAGAAATCTCCTTGTTTCCCAAGCCTAAGCTACTAGCCCTTCTCAAAATTTACTCCTCTACTACCTCCTCTTCTCCAAGATCAATGAATAATTACTAAAGAATTCTGAATACCTCTTGCTTATACCCAAGTATGCCACAATTCAACCTAGTAAAATAAAAATTAAATATCCCTTAAATTAACTACTTGAAAAGCCATAAGTCGGGCTAGTAAGCTACAAATTAAATATCCCTTACATTAACTACTTGAAGAGCCACAAGTTGGCCTCCTACAGAAATCAAATACCAAATGCCTTTAAAGGCTTAGAATACTTATTAAATACATCAAAAATAACTACCCAAGACCCAAATAGGTGCACTCAACTACATAAAAATAACTTAATTATGCAAGATAGCCAACTACCCCAATATGGTTCTACATCATACCTCAAGCAATGAATAGATGAAGGAAGAGGATAGAGAAAATAATCAAGAATACCAAGTCATCAAGTTCTCTTCATGATTACTGAGGGCAAAGGAGATGATGTAGAAGATGAAGATGAAGATGATGAATCTAAGAAAATTGAACCTAAGGAAGAGAAGACATTGAAGAAGAATGGGAAAGTTATAATAACCAAATCTGTTAAGTCCTCCTCTGCAGTATTTACAAGAAGAAAAAAAATATCCAAGAAGAAGCTGAAGTTGGATAAAAATGAAGTTGAACATATTATCTTAAAGAGTTGTGCACCTACCTTTCAAGAACAATTGAAGAAGATGGAAGACGGAGCAAGTATGGCATGTTGTAAGTCTCTTAAATATGAGACTAGGAATGAAGAAGAGAAAAAGAAGATTGAGGATGCCCTTATGGAAAAATTGGGTAAGTGGAAATACTCACCTTACGAGCTTTCACAAAAAATTCCTAATGAAATTTTCAAAGTAATTAAACCTAGAGGGGATAGTGTGATGAAGACGACTAAGTGCATCTATGAAAAAACTTTGAGACAACTTATGTCGAGTATTAGTGAGAAAGAGGTGAAGAAATCTTTGAAGCAGAATGAGAAGAAGTCACTCTCAAATTTGATACATGTCTGATGCTTCTTAAAGACATTGAATCTATGGTGCAGTCTACTTCTACCACATGGAAAAACATCTATGGGTTGCACAAACCCAATGACTTTGTTGTGCATATTGATGACGAAGATGGTGAAGATGAGGATGCAAAAGAAGAAGTAGAGATCAAGGATGATGAGATAGATGATGTTAATCTTGATGATGAGGAGGAAGAACAAGAAGCCACTGAAGGAAACCTTCAAGAAATATAGAGTATTGAAGAATCTAATGCAAAAAAGATTACAAAAAAGATTATGACTTCATTTCCTTATTCTTTGAGCAAAGCCTTAGTGTAATCAGGCTCAAAGAAGGCTTCTACCAAGTTGGTTGTGGTTACCACTGGATTACCTTGTACCCAACCAATCTCTAGATCTATACTGTGGAGTGTTTAATTGATTGAAGTGCTTAGCACTTCATCTACTAAGTAGCTAGTCCCTCCAACATCAATTTCTACCAAGTAGCAGCTAGGTAAAACAAGTATCCCATTTGTCACTACATTCATTTCTAGTCCATTTGTTTCTACTATTGTGTCAATATTAAGTGTATCCACATCTAGTGCAATGATAGTTGAGACTTAGTCTCTACTGAGCATTAAAGTTCTCAATTAAGGAAAATAAATTGTTTCATTAATAAATTTCAATAGAAAAGGGTAAAAAAGAAGAAATTAATCTGGATAAGGACATTGTTATTCAAATTTGGGATATATCTATCCTTAATCTTGATCAAATGGATACCCTAGGAGAACTCCTGAAGAAAAGGCCTAAGTAACAAAAGCTTAGAGAAGAGAAGAAGAAGGAAAATCAAGTCCTTGAGGACACACAAAGCATATTTATTGATGCTTTGAATATCAAGGTTGAGAGAAATCAACCTATTTTGGAGTAGTTAGCTGATATTGTCCACAAGTACAATGAAGAATCGAATGGACAAGAAAAATTGTTGCAGAGTGTTGAAAGGAAATTTGAAAATAAAATTTTGGAGCAAGTAGCACTAAAGATTGCTATAGATCAAGTAGAATTGTCTAACGTTCTTGCTACACTAGAAACATCTATCAGTAATGTTGTTTATTTATTTATCAAATTGAGTGACATGTCTATCTTCATAAAGGAGATTAAAAATAAATTATCAAAGATAGATTATAATATGAAGGCAAGTGCACACCAGTTGTCACTTGATCCATATTGTAGTTCTGTACACTTCATAGAGATAAGATATCTGACAAATCTCTAGGTAGAATTATTGATGGAAGAAGCAAGAATTAGGGCCATATCTTCAAGTCTATACACATGAGCCTAGTTCTTCTTATCTTATATTTCATTTCCTTCTAACCAAAACAAACCCTTCTCTTGAACATCTTCATAGTGACCCATTTAATTTCCATCTCCACTAGATTTTGGAGACAGGGTCATTGAATACCTACCAATAGTCAGAGAGAAATTGTTTGTAATTGTCTAGTCTATGTAATTTTATGATCTCCTAACATGATTCCATGTTGGCATAATTTTAGCTCTAGGATATCTAGGACATAACATATATTGAGGAGGGAGGCAACATATTTTTGGAGTGATGAGGACACTAAAAGGGGAGGGGTGAATCAATTTCCTAAAACAATATCAATTATCTATTCAAAAGGAACATTTTTAAATTAACAAAGTATCTTTGTTTATTTCAAATATGAGTATTTGTTAATATTATGAAAAAATATGTGCAATATGAATGATAACATAATGAAATAACCCTCTCTAACGGTCACCAAAAAAAAAAACAATATTGGATTGGAATAATTTGTTAACGCTTATCTTGTAATCTTCAGTTTGTATTAACTCAGCGAAAAACACAAAATGATATCAATGTAAATGGGTAATATTAATAATAATAAGGAAGAATTCGTATTGTCATCAATTTTTTCAAACATTCATTAACAGTTCAAATATTGAATATCAGAGCCCAAACAGAGGAATAGATCTCAAAGGAACCTGAGTTTGCCGTCAACAGGAGATTGTTGAATTCGATCAGAATCTGCCTTCAAGAAATGACGCCGCTATCAACCTTATAACCCATTTTCGGGTCTGTGCGCAACCATCCCCAATGTTGACAATGTCTGCGATTTTTCCTCCTTTCAAATGGTGACTGAACGAGTCTTGGAGCGCTGTTCAGACCGGCGCTTGTTCTTCACATATGGTTTTCCCCTCGGATTGGCTCACGTTCTCATTCTTGCAACCACCGCATGCTCTTTGGCGCCAAATGGTGAGGGGATTTGGGTCGGGTTCCGATCTGGAGAGATCTCTTAAACCTGCGCTACCCAAGGTGAATGCTGAGACGACGAATTTGCAAAGGGGGTGAACAATTCAATGCTAGACCCAATGTTTCCTTGCCTGCGCGATCCTATTCTTGGAAATCAGATATTTTGGTTGAAGTATTGGCTCCGGTTATCCATTATAGAAGTTGGGGCGTTCATTCTAAGCTGCTGTTTGCAATGCGGATTCTCTCCTGGTTACAGATCCACCAATCACCCTATCCATAAACCTGAATATGCAAATTATTACAACATGAAATGGCTGAGTGCCATCTCCAATAAGCAACCCTTCAGAAGATATCCCACCTCCTCAGTTATGCAGATCTAAGAGAGTTTTCGTTCTCAGAGATCTCATGGGAACTTGCAGACCGATGGCTACAAATTGCCTCAATTGAAAAAGAAATTGAATCCACTAATCGCTTGCTTCAAAGGGAGCCCTATGTTCTTTATTTATCTCTTTGCCAGGAAGTTTCTGGAAATTATCCGGAATCATCTTGCACTACAAATATTAACTTTATAAAATTAAATAATTAACTTTATAAAGTTAGAATACAACCTTTATTTAATATTCAAATGAGTAGGCCCCGCTTTCTTAATTGGAAGACAAAATTGACCCTCTTCCCATAATTATTTGCCTACGAGAGTCAATGATAGGCAAATCCCCTGTTATAATTATGTTGCTAAGAGAGGGACATGACAGTCCGCCCTTCCGGATATTGCTTGCCCTCAAGCAATCTCAGAGCTGGATGCTGCAAAATGGTCTCATTCTCCCAAGTAGCATTTTCGACTGGTAGATCCTTCCATTTAACCAAATATTCTCTGATTACTCTTCAGCGAAGCTATTTTTCTCTGCTTTCTAAAATGAATTCCGGTACCATGATCAATTTCCCTTCATCATCCAGAGGCGGAAAGACTGCAGAAGGTATCACATTCTGTCCCAATGCCTTTTTGAGACGTGATACATGAAACACATTATATACTTTGCTGTCTGCTGGAAGCTCAAGTTCATAAGCCAATTCCCCTATTCGCCTACTGATCCTGAATGGTCCATAATACCTGGATTTAAGCTTCTCTGACCCACTCTTTTTGAGAGTAGATTGTCGGAATGGTTGGAGCATTAAGTAAACCATGTCGCCCACCTCAAAGCTTCTCTCCGTCCTCTTTTGATCTGCATATTGCTTATACTGATTCTGTGCTCGAGCGATGTTATCACGTAGAGAGCTAATGATATCTTTACTTTCTTGCAGTAATTCCCCAGCACGTGGAACCCGAACATCACTCATCAATAAGTCAATGAAACTGGGTGTATTATAGCCGTACAATGCTCGAAAAGGTGTCATTTGTATAGACATGTGGAAAGTGGTGTTATAGCAATATTCACACAAATAAATCCATCTTACCCAAGCCTTTTGCTGATCAGCTACGTAATTCCTCAAGTAGCCTTCCACCCATTTGTTTACTATCTCCGTCTGACCATCGGTTTGCGGGTGATAACTAGTACTGGGTGTGAGCTCAGTGCCGCATAATCGAAACACCTCTTGCCAGAAATGACTCAAGAATCTACTATCCCTGTCACTGACAATACTGCGGGGTATCCCATGTAACCTGAAAACCTCCTTGAAGAATACTTTGGCTACCTGTACTGTAGTATAAGTAGTGGTGATGGGAAAGAAATGAGCATATTTTGTTAGCCTATCCACCACCACATAAATGCAATCATGTCCTTGAGCCTTGGGCAACCCAGTAATGAAATCCATGGATATGCATTCCCACTTCTGACACGGAATGGGAAGTGGCTATAGAAGCCCTGCTGGAAAGGTGTGCTCCTATTTATTCTGTTGGCAAACGGAACACTCACGAACATACTGCAAAACATCCTTCTTAAGTCCTTTCCATGTAAACCGTTCTCACACCTGTCTATATGTTTTAAAGTATCCAGGGTGACCAGCTATAGGTGAATCATGAAGAGCTCGCATAATGAACTGTTTCACCTTCGATCCTGGGACTAAAAATATCCTGCTCTTGTAAATAATCAATTCATCCACAAGTGTGTACCTGGTATCAACAAGGGTCCCATCAACTATCCTTGATGCCCATGAATCTCGGGCATATTCTGCAATAATCAGATGCTTCCAATCCTCAGAGATTTCAATCATTGAACTAAGATGTGGTCTGCGTGACAAGGCATCTGCTACCACATTATGTGTGCCCTTAACATAAGATATATCGAAGTCATATGCCTGTAACTTACTGACCCATTTCTGCTGCCTATCATTGAGATCCCTTTGCCCGAGGAAATGTCTCAAACTGTTGTGGTCAGTTTTTATGCAAAATTTGCCACCTACTAAGTACTGCCTGAATTTAGCTAGTGCATGCATGATAGCTAACATCTCCTTGTCGTAAATGCTGAATGATCTCTCGGGCCCACGGAGTTTCCTTCTTTCATATGCAATTGGGTGTTTATCCTGCATTAGAACAGCCCCAATACCATCTCCTGAGGCATCACACTGGAGTTCAAATGGTTTCGAGAAATCAGGCAACGCTAGTACCGGACACAAAGTCATGATCTCCTTGAACCTGTCAAAACAAGCCTGTGCCTTTGCTGTCCAAACGAAAGCTCCCCTCTTAATCAAATCGGTTATAGGAGCCGCGTGTCGTGAATATTCGCAAACAAATCTGCGGTAGAATCCACATAAACCAAGGAATCCCCTTAACTGAGTTAGGTTCTCAGGAGTAGGCCACTCTACAATAGCACGAATTTTATCAGGATCCATCCGTACACCTTCTCGGCTGATAATATGACCTAAGTATAATAACTCAGTCATTCCCAAATCGCATTTGGATTCTTTGGCATACAAGGATTCTTCTTGCAAAGTCTTCAATACTGTTTCCAGATGCGCCATGTGCTCCTGCCATGTTCGACTGTATACCAAGATATCATCAAAGAATACCAACACGAATTTTCTCAGCTGATGATGGAAGACCTTGTTCATGGTAGACTGGAAAGTAGCTGGTGCATTGGTCAATCCAAATGGCATCACTACAAACTCAAAATGCCCACAGTGGCACCTGAATGCCGTCTTCTCAATGTCATGTTCTCTGACTCTAATCTGGTGGTAACCTGATCTCAAATCAATATTACTAAAGTAGCATGCCCCATGCAGTTCATCTATTAGCTCATCAATCCATGGAATAGGATATCTATTCTTAATGGTTTTCTTATTCAACATCCTGTAATCTATACACATCCGTAACGAACCATCTTTCTTCTTAACCAAAACTACTGAGGAAGCAAAAGGAGACTTACTAGGTCTGATGTGTCCCATTGCGAGAAGCTCCTTGATGGTTTTTTCTATCTCATCTTTAAGCCTTTTGGGATGCCTGTATGGAGTAATCATGACTGGTTTAGCACCTTCTTCCAATTCGATGATGTGCTCGATCCCTCTATCAGGTGGTGTACCAGGTGGAATATCGCTGAATACCTTACTATACTTTTCCCTCAATATCTGTATGTCGGGATGATATTCTGTCTTGGGTTGTTCCTCCTGTGTAGGCATGAGAGTACACATGGCTGCCCATTCAAGATCCTCATGTCTCACCAATCTTTCCAACCGTCTAAGAGAGATCGTTCGGATATCACTATTCCGAATAGCTCTCAATACATGCGGCCTCCCATCCACTTCGAACTTAATCTCCATGTCCCTGAGTCGGAAAGTAACCTCACCCAACAAACGTAACCATGTCATTCCCAAAATGATATCCAAATCACCCATGTTGACCACGTGGTAATCCGCTTTGAACTCATAATTATTCAGGCGTAAAGGCATGTCTCTGACTATCTTGTTACACTTAAGAGTGTATCCATCAGCAACCTGTACACGAAGGCCTTCAAATTCTTCCGTCTTAATACCACGACACTCGACCAATCTTGCATCTATGAAGTTATGTGTAGCTCCGGTATCAACCAATGTAATCACCTTTTGCCCTGCTAGGACACCACGTAATCTGAAAGATCCTTCTTGTTGAATACTAGATAAACGCCCTTGCTGTAGATGCAATTCAGGTTCTTCTTTCTGTTCTGGCTTTCTCGTCTCTTCCTCAGATTCTGAACTAGTGTGTTCATCCTTTTTTGCCGTACCGTCAGAGTCTGATCCTTCGTAATATGCCCACATAACTCTATTGGCTTTTCCTTTTGGTCACAAGGGACAATCATGATCCCTGTCATATGGACCTTTGCAATAGAAGCATAGTTTCTTCCTTCGCAAGTCATTTAATGCTTTTATATCTAGGGGTGTGGTAGATTTCCCTTTGGTTTCAATGCTCCTCCCTTTATTTTTATCAAACTTCCTGTTGTCTTTGAAAGAGGTAGTACTCCTGGGATTGGACCGGTTAGAAGGAACTGTAAGTTCCATACTTCGTGCTTTCCTCATGGCTTCCTGCAGTGTTGGTGGATCAAATGCCTTAATCCATCCCTTGAGGGGTTCAGACAATCCTTCGGTAAATAGGATAACTAACCTCCTTTCCGAAACATCTGGTACCATGACTGATAACCTCTGAAATTCACTAATATAAACCTCGATATTGCCAGTCTGTCTTAATTGTGCAAGGTTGCAAAAATAAATTTCTGGATCCTTCTTATCAAAACGTTCAACCAATCTATCCACAAAGTCCTGGTATGATGTTACCTGATTGTGCTATAAAGTAACCATTCCATGTGACCACCAATCATGAGCTGCGCCTTCCAAATGCAAGGTAGCATACCTGATGGCGTCTATTTCTGACATAGGCCTTAACGCTAAAAAGGTGTCCAACTTATGAATCCAACCTTGTGCTGTCATCTGACCACTCCCATCGAAGAAAGGCAAAGTAAGTTTACTGACAGCTCGTTGTAACTCACTTTCATGACCTCCTCTAGGTCTCCTATTCTGGCGGCTATTCCTCATATGTTCTCTTCTTTGGTTTAGATATCGATCAAAGTTTAATAATTCACGCACATGCGGGGGTAATGCTTGCCATTCTGCCGTAGCAGCCCTAAGATCATCCTGAAAATCTTCTGGTGCATCGTCTTCTCCTATCTCCTGAGCCTCTTCCCTTAGGAAGGTGGGACGAGTAGGCCTATTTGCTGTCCATGATCTGCGCCTAGGAGCACCTTGTGATCCTGCCACACTCCTATCATCGTGATCAGATGTGCCTCTTCCTTGATCTTGAATCCTGGGCTGAATAACTCTTTCCATTATGGTAGTCAAAGCCTGTAGTGTCTGAGTTATTTCTTGTTGTTCGTTAGTCATGGTTCTGTAAAATTCTCTGGTTTCATCATCGTCGACTCTGGGAAATCTTGGCGGACTCTGTCTTTCACCCATATCCCTGTTCTTGAATATGGTTCTCGAGTACAACTCCGAAAATTAAAGTACTTTTACCCAATCAGGATGGCAGGACTACTGCTCTGATACCATTGAAATAACCCTCTCTAACAGCCACCAAAAAAAAAAACAATATTGGATTGGAATAATTTGTTAACGCTTATCTTGTAATCTTCAATTTGTATTAACTCAGCGAAAAACACAAAATGATATCAATGTAAATGGGTAATATTAATAATAATAAGGAAGAATTCGTATTTTCATCAATTTTTTCAAACATTCATTAACAGTTCAAATATCGAATATCAGAGCCCAAACGGAGGAATAGATCTCAAAGGAACCTGAGTTTGCCGTCAACAGGAGATTGTTCAATTCGATCAGAATCTGCCTTCAAGAAATGACGCTGCTATCAACCTTATAACCCATTTTCGGGTCTGTGCGCAACCATCCCCAATGTTGACAATGTCTGCGATTTTTCCTCCTTTCAAATGGTGACTGAACGGGTCTTGGAGCGCTGTTCAGACCGGCGCTTGTTCTTCACATATGGTTTTCCCCTCGGATTGGCTCACGTTCTCGTTCTTGCAACCACTGCATGCTCTTTGGCGCGAAATGGTGAGGGGATTTGGGTCGGGTTTCAATCTGGAGAGATCTCTTAAACCTGCGCTACCCAAGGTGAATGCTGAGACGGCGAATTTGCAAAGGGGGTGAACAATTCAATGCTAGACCCAATGTTTCCTTGCCTGCGTGATCCTGTTCTTGGAAATCAGATATTCTGGTTGAAGTATCGGCTCCGGTTATCCATTATAGAAGTTGGGGCGTTCATTCTAAGCTGCTGTTTGCAATGCGGATTCTCTCCTGGTTACAGATCTGCCAATCACCCTATCCGTAAACCTGAATATGCAAATTATTACAACATGAAATGGCTGAGTGCCATCTCCAATAAGCAACCCTTTGGAAGATATCCCACCTCCTCAGTTATGCAGATCTAAGAGAGTTTTCGTTCTCAGAGATCTCATGGGAACTTGCAAACCGATGGCTACAAATTGCCTCAATTGAAAAAGAAATTGAATCCACTAATCGCTTGCTTCAAAGGGAGCCCTATGTTCTTTACTTATCTCTTTGCCGGGAAGTTTCTGGAAATTATCCGGAATCATCTTGCACTACAAATATTAACTTTATAAAATTAAATAATTAACTTTATAAAGTTAGAATACAACCTTTATTTAATATTCAAATGAGTAGGCCCCGCTTTCTTAATTGGAAGACAAAATTGACCCTCTTCCCATAATTATTTGCCTACGAGAGTCAATGATAGGCAAATCCCCTATTATAATTATGTTGCTAAGAGAGGGACATGACACATAAGAAAGCACAACCCACCAAAAACTGATGGCATATTATTTTAATGAGTGGAAATCCTCATAGGGATAAATAAATACTCAAAAAATGAATATTAAGACCTATATTGATGAGGTGTTGGTTTAAAATTGTAAATATATTAATGAGGATTCTATTGACATTAAGTTCAATTTTTCTATCAATGACTCAACACTTAATCAGTTGGTTACATTGCTACCAAGTTATATAGTTACTACCAAGCTTATTATTCATCTAGCAGTGTTAACTAAGTGTTTCAGTTGCTACCAAGATAAATAGTCATTTTATAGTTCATGTTGAGTTATATAGCATTTTTTGAGCAATTGAGATAGTTTACAGTTTAGCCTGAGTGTAGAAGTGCCTACTGAGCTATCCAGTCAAAGTAATGAAGACTCTAGTGTTAATCAAGCACTATAGTGTTAACCAAGTTCTACAGTGTCTACCAAGCTCGCAATTTCAACAAAGTGAATCTAGTTTTGATCGAGTCATGCAATGTCAAATAAGTGGTTCAGTAGCTACTAAGTTTCTCAATGCTAAGAAGTGATCAGTATGGATTGAGCTTCAACTTAAACTGAGTGCCAAATTTTTTTGAGCATTGATAGTGTTTGTCAAGTGTCAAAACATCATCGAGCTTGTCTTTAGAACCTAAGTTAGAGTAGTTTGGCCGTCTTTGTGAATTATGATGAATTTGGTATTGTAGTTGACTCTAGTGATTAGTTATTTCGATTGATATATATGTAACTCATTGCATCATATCAAAGCATATGTGAGAAGGAATATAAAGTGTATGAGTGTGAATTGAAGAAGGCCACAAGAAGTATACGGGACAACAAAGATTTATCTATCACAGCTAGGTGATCATTGTAATTCAAGGAATCTCATTCAGCAAAAGTTGTAGATAGGAAATCAGCCACTAATTCATTCTAATAAGTCTATTAGTCAAATCCTTTAACCAGGTGGACTTAACAATCTTTTGCTAAATCTCCTAACTGAGTGCATACTTCATTGTATGTTTGTAAATCTTTTAACAAGATGGACCTTACATTTCTTATTGCTCCTAATAGGGTAGATCACTAGAAGTGGTCAATTGTAAGCCTTAATAGGTTAACTTTATACTATAGTGCTAATGCTTGTGGGTATCATCCCCACCCTAGTTTTACTTTATAACTGGAATGTTTCTGGGTCACCATATCTTGTGTCAAAGTGTTATGAATATTTTATTGCTTTCATTCTTTCATGCATGTAATTAGATCATAATAATACCACTCCATATCTTATTAAATAATTTATTATATAAATTAGACAATGAATATAATTTTTTACTTTACATAATAAAATAAAATTTGGACTTATAATCTAAAATTTAGATTTGTAATGATATTCAAATCTCATAAGATTTAAAGTAGTTGACCATCTAGATGAACTATTCTCTTTGACCTCTAGTGAATAATAAATTATAAAATATATATTGTAGTTTATTTCAAGTGACTTACTTCTCAAATATATTGTAATTATATTTCTTATTTAAATATTATGGTCAATTTGAAGGCTATTACTTCTCCACTCACACCTTCACGGATCACAAGTTACATTATCATTTGCTAAATGATCTACCTATTGACTTGTATATAACATAGATTTATGTAAAACTAGCACTTGCACTTTTGAAAAGTGAAATGGTTAAGCTGATAGTCATATGTTTTTTATAATATTATTGAATAGTTACTACCATGTTTCTGGTTATAATTAAGTTTTATAATTTTTGTATAATATTTGATAAAATATTTCTAGTTGTGCCAATATCCTATATGACTTGAAGAGGTTGTATTAATTTACTAGCATTATTTGTTCCATTGATCAGATGGTATTTTAATCCATCTAACTCATAATAGAGGCCAAAGGATATTAGCGAGAGTAGATTAAGAGGAAAGTTTCTCTCAAACCATGTGTGCCATATGAATATATTGATGGGGCGTGTTTTCATTACATCAGTCACTGTTGCACCATTTTGTCATTTTTACTGCATGTGACACCACCTGAGTGTCATAACATTTCGGCGGCAAGTCTCTGAGTAACAATATTGACAAAGTATATAAAGACAAATTGACAAATGCCAAAATGTATACATTTTATATGATTTAGCACTAAGAAATAAAGAATAGTTATACTACAACATAATAAAATTTACTTAACTCAATGACCTGCGCCTAGGCAAAACAACTACAAATTTTGAAGAGATCGTATAATATCTAAAAATTCATTGAAGGAACATATAATCATAAGAAAATTGGTACTTTTTTAAAACTCACCCATCTTAATTAGAACTCAATTTTCTCAATCTAAACTTCTTAGTTATGAATCAATTTTCAGAAGAATTTTTGAAACCTATAACAAAATTCTAACCTAAATTTTATTATAGAATATTTAGACAATTTTGTAAGAGTATGAGATTGTAAAATAAAAACACTAAAAAATTAGAATGTTTAAGTTCAAAAGAGTGAAAATGAGATTTGAATCTGACATAAGAAATGCATAAATGAATCGTATTAAGAGAATTAAATGATCTTCGCTAGTGAAGTTGACATGTTCCCAATTTGAATCTAATTCCAAACTTTGGTTTTTCTCCATGGTGCATCCAACATCTTCCTAGAAAATATGTTGCCAACTATAATCTAATTGAAAGCACATATTTCCTTCCATTATGATATTTTTGCATATATATCCATAGTTGAAACACAAGGCATACCAAGAGGCAGTGGTGGTGGTGCATTGGAGCCATCAACACTTATTTGGTACCAAATAAGAATATGGACTCCAATCTAATAGTCCTTAGCAACGGGATATATTTTGTACTACAGGTTGTAACTATCCATGAAAAATTTAATGCCCACCCTACCACAGTAGGAGCTTGACATCTTCTCTACCCCTTTGATAGGTAAGTTGGACATTTGCATTCCATAGATGGTCAAATTGGAAGAAACAATAGTCACCCCAAGGTAAAATTAATATCACTCTCAGGCACCTTAGTTAAAAGATTGCCTATTGACATCATCAAAACGTACTCTCACCTATGTATGGGACAGACTTTTTTATTTACCTAGGGACTCTGATGAAGGAGCATCTTAGGATTGCTCGGTGGCTTCTTTGGAGCTCATGGGAGGAGGCTCGATAGTTTCTTTAGAGGGTGCTTGGACTAGTAATCAATTGAAGAAGAGGTGTTTGGTGGAGGTTACTTGGTAGTAATTGGTTGAAATTTAGGTGGATGAATAGACTTGGTGATCCTGGAGGTGCTCAGTTGTTGAAGGAGCTTGACATAGCTTGGGGCACTCAATTGTCGAAGGCGCTTAGTGATGCTTTTGGGAACTTGACACACATTGGGAGCTCGATCAATCTTGGTTCTAGTGTTCCTTGAAGGTGCGAGGGTTAAGCTAATAGTCATATATTTTTTGTGATGTAAATTCTAATTATGTCTTTGTGTCCTAATCAACCCATGAATCTCTATCTATATACAATTTGTTAAATAATTAATAGAGTTATCGATGTAGATAAATTAGTTTCCATTTGTATTAGAATTGTTTAATCTTTCTTAATAATCTTCTTTTCCAATGGAAACAAGACTTACATTAGACATGTCCCTCACAAAATCATCTTTTAGATGAATTGTCTGAATTGATAATTAAAATAGTTTGAGTTTCTCTTTAAATTTCATTTAACTATTTTAAAATTACATAAATATTTAAAATGAGAGAAATACAACTTAATTTTGATGATCTGCAATTCAATATGCAACACAATGTCATATGTATAAAATAAATAATATCTCTTAGAGGGATACAAATTTTATGTAAGTGCTTTAACTTTTCTCTAATAAAAATTCAATGACAATTCACAGAATAAAATAAAATATATTTTTAAATCCATAAGAAAAAAACAATTTTTTAATTCCTTATAACTCAAAAAACAAGACAAAAGATAAGTGTAATATAATCCTAACAATTTATACTAGTAGACAATTAGTTCAACCATCTCTTCTAAAATGACCCTCTTCTAAAATTGATAGCATGTATGCATAAATAGGAAAGGAAACTATTGGCGCTATTTCCTTTACCGACCCCGTTTTCTCTTTCTAGGCATCCAACACTGCCGAAGTGTCATACTACTATCACTTTTTCTAACACCACTGTCATTTTTTATGACAAGGAAACTCTTGGCACCATTTTCTTTACTGACCCCGTTTTGGCCTTTTCAGGCATCCGACAACATCAAAAACTTTGAAAAATCTGACAAAAGTCTCCTAGGGAATATCGGCTTAATAAATACCAAAATCTAAAATTTAGATATGATGATATCAATCTCATGAGATTTAAAGTAGTTGACCATCTAGATGAACCAATCTCTTTAATCTATCGTGATTAATAAATTATACTCTATAGGTTATATTTTATATAATGTAAGTTCTAAAATATATTGTAATTATATTTCTTATTGATATAGTTATATTTTTATCTCTTTCAAACACAACTAACACGAGCTTGTTGGTTAGAGTCAAATTATCCTCATGAATCAAAGATTTTATTATATTTGTCATGGGCTAATACTATTGCATTCACTTTTGTACTTTTAGTGAATTACTTTATGATCGACACCCAATCATAATGAATTACTTTTATATTAATAAAATATTTTTAAAGTTTATATATTAATTTATTAATATAACTTATTATTATAACTATTTTTCTCAACCACGATTGGCTTATTTGGTCTTACAGGACCCTTTTTTTGGAGACCTCCTCATATTGATTTATTTACGGTGATATTTTCAAATAATTATTATATTTAATATTTCTAACCTTGTAATGAAATTATTTACAAATATATTCAAATATAAAATATTTTATTGTATATTATAAGATATTATAATAATAAGATATTATAATAATAAAATATTATATAATACACAAATTTTTAGAAAATATTATTATTATATAAATATAGTTTTTAATCTTTTATTTACTAAATCTATTAATTATTATAATATTCAATAAAGCTATTAGAAGTGTTTTAGGACAAGTACACCTATCACACTTTTTTTAATTATATTTAAGTCATTCTAAGTGTATTCACATCATTTTGAATGCTATTACTTTTTCATTTACAATGTGATCACAAGTTACATCATCTCTTGCTAAATAGTCTATTTATTGACTTGTATATAACATAATTATATAAAATAAATATCAATATTTTCCCAATTAGTCATCCATAACTCTTCCACCTACTTATTACACAACAAAATAAGATTAGTAATAATAATATATGAATATATAATAAAACAAAATATTGTAGAGTTGTACTATTTATTCTCCCCTATTTTTTACTACATCCATGATCTAGATTTCCATTCTATTCCGGTATTTCTTTTGAAACAGTAGGTGTTCCGGTACTTTTAAAGAAAGCTGTCAATCATAATAATGAAGTGACAGCTCGACTGAAATTGCGGGAGAAAGTAAAGGCTCATATTTAATACAGCGCGCTAAAAGGTCCAATTGCAAGTTGGAACACAGATGGTCCATCCATCAGCATTGCCTATAGAATGGAAATTTAGATCATGGATGTAGTCAAAAATAGGGGAGAATAAATAGGACAACTTTACAATATTTTGTTTTATTATACAACTCTACAATATTGTGTTCTATTATAGATTCATAAATTATTGACTAATTTTCAAAAGATTGGAAACACAATGAATATTTTTTAAATTTTCAACATTTGATTTTTATGATTTGCATAATTTATAGAAAACAACAAAAGATTAAAATCACTATGTTTTCGTCGATCTGAAAAAAAAAATAGTTTGACTTTTGTTCGTAAGAAATTAACATGTACCATTCCTAACACCCACTTTTAAAAAAACAAGACCTGTAAAAAGCCTCAGCCGATATTATATTATAGTTTTTAATATTATATAATATTAGATGTAAGTGAAATAAAAAGTAATTGAGATTCGTTACTTGCTCACGGAGGTCATATTGTCCATGGTTGTCCTCCCCACGAGTCTAGAGCGCTTCTCAGCCTCAAGGCAGCCTTCCTTGAGGCTTATGGAATGCTTGACTCGTGGGGGGCAGATGACTGTTGTGTATGGAGCGGTGTCCACTGTGATGACATGTCACTGAATTGGATATGAGCAACTTTGGTCTCAGACTTCAAGACAGTAGTGAGGTAATTAGTTCAGCCTTATCCCAATTAAGACATCTCCAGTATTTGGATTTTAGTTATAATGATTTTGGGCGTACGCCTTAAAGAATTTGTCTTTATCTTAATTTCAAAGGTGCCGAGATCTCGGGATCAATACCTAGTTGGATTGGGGACATGAGCAAATTAATATCACTTGATCTGAGTTCCAATTATTTAAATGGTTCAATACCTAGCTGGATTGGAAATATGAGCAGACTCTGACTCGGCTGGAAAAATTCGCGTAGTCATGCAACGACTCAAAAGTTTTAATAATTTTCCACACAACCAAACTCTCTTCCGCGCATTAAAAATTTGAACCCCATCTCTTCAGCGGCCGTTTCGCTCAACATTTGCCTAAGGGTAGACGTAAAATACTAAAACTTTAAGAAGATTTCAGAGTTTGATTATTTATATTTTCTGTGTAAAATAATAATATTATCCTGGGAAAATTGATATCCATCAATGAAAAATTATAATTTGTTATACAGAAATACATTTTAAAAATAAATTATTTTATACTTTATAATATGAAAATTTTGTTATTGGAAAAATTAATAGGTTCTACATAGGGTCTAATAATTCTATAAGTACGCGATTACTTGTTTCAACTAAATTTGCACTCTCTTACAAGAGGGATGACTTTTTATTGATGTTGCTTCCAATCAATTCTGTAAGAGAGATTGCAAAGCTATATTAATATATTGTTTGAGATAATCTTGTTTCAAAGTATTTTCAAAACACAATTGGACTTTAAAAAAAAAAAAAAACTAGTGAACTATAAACTTGACCATAGGATATGATAACTATTCTATTTTAGTTTTTTTTTAAAACTTCAACATTTGATCTTGATGATCTGCATAGTTTGTAGTCGAAAACAACAACAAAATTGGAAAAAATTCACTGCATTTTCTTGAATATGGGAAAAAAAAGTTTGACTTTGTTTTGTCTTTGGTACTTTTTTTGTTGGACATTAGCCTGTACCTATTCCATTGAGGCCAAACTAGATATCATGAGAAGCACTCGTTAGAGCCTAGATGTAGTTGAAGTGTGTCATCTTTTTATTTTATTAGTCCCTGCCATAAGGTAGGAGACTAAATTTATCAAGCTTCTCTATAGCATTAATTCTTGTATTGGAAATGGTGTTCTCTCTAACTATTGACAATTAAGACCATAGTTTATAAGATATATTAAAATTAGTTGATGTCATATATATAAATTAATATTTTCCCATTGGCTGTTATGCTTTTTGCTAGTGGTTTTTTTCTTTCTCACTACAAATATTACCCATTTTTTTGCAATATTATAATTGTCATTTGAGAAAGACGGCCACGTGTCTGCTAGTGCCATTTAGGAAACATGCAATGCCTACAAAAAATAAAACTTGGTCTCCAACCATTTCTTGCATGGAATAAGGTGTAAGCTTCATACAAAATTTATAATATAAATCTATGTGTGAACTAGATATAAAGTTAACATAGAAAAAACATTATAAGGAAGAACAAATGCAAATTCTATTTTCCTAGGTGAAGATATTTTGGACACATTTTGTTCACATCAAGTGGGCACTAGGGCATAGTAAGAAGGTTAGGTATGTCTATTTTCTATGAAACATCCATATAATTTCTTTGGCTCAAAATAGCCCTCTGTTGATTTCTAGTTTTATGCATTTGTATGCAACTACAAAATGTCTTCTTTCACTTTGAGATGTTGCAGTCCCTATGTAGGATTGATCTGGTGTTGAGCCTAGAAATTTTCCCCCTAGAGAACCTATGATCGCTCGCTAGTATTGAGCATGGTAGTGAATGCACATGCAAGTGCAGGCTATTCTGAGGTTGCCATAAATTATTTTCTTTGATTATAAAAAGATTTTTTTAGTGGTTGGATTTTGACTGTTTCTGTAAGCAAGATGAAGGTTACAATGTAATTAATTAATTAATTTTTTTGTTTGTTTGTATCAGACGAATTTTAAAATCTTGCCATTCATACAAGGGTTCTATAAAAGGGAAAGAGAATAGGTTTTAACATTGCCAACAACATATTACGATTCATTTCAACTGCTTGTAAGATTTTGCTATTATGAAGTGAAAAACAAATGCCACACATGTGAATGCAATCTACTTTGCTATCAGATCACATCTAGGGCCTAGTTAAAGTCTTCACATTTTGGCCAATTTACTCTTACTCATCATTTTTCCCTTATATATTTATGTATAGTTGAAACATTCCAAAACAAACTTAATATTGTTAAAACTTTAGGACTATGGTTGTCTCAAATAGGAATCTAGTTATATCTAGAGTGAGTTGCATATAAGAACAAATCTCAATAGACAACAAAATAATAGGGTCAGTGCAAGAAGTTGGGTCTCACTTTTGGCCAAAAAGTGGAAGTGTTTTTCTTGTTTTTGAAATATATTGTCAATTGATGCAAAAATTTGAGCCATTTAGAGATTAAATATATATATTTTTAAATTAGAAATAAAAATTGTAGTGCCTGGAATCTTCTTTTCAAATATGTAATTTATTTGTATACCCATATATGATAGACTTTTTTTTTGTATGGATCTTTAAAAACCACTTTTTTAAAATGTCTATTTCAAGACCATACTATGCTTATGTACGAACAACATAAATTCACAAAAATAAATGAATTTTTGTAAATCCTTTTAAATGAAGTTACTTGACACACCAAAGATTGATGAGAATAATTTTTTTTAAAAATTTAATATTTTTTTTTAATTTTTTAATTGATGATCAAGCTAATTTCTAAAACCTCTCATGTACGGATGCCATAATTTAATGAAAAAAAAAAGAAGGATTTTTTTAACTTTAAAAGAATTGTGTGAGGATTGATGACATGCAAATTAATTTACAAAACATGAAAAATTTAAAATGCTATTAAAGTTTTAGTGAATGTCACTATTTAATAGTTAAGAGATACTTTTGATTAATAAATAATGGAAAAATAGAAAATGAACTCATAGCACTATAAAATTTATATTTTTGAAATCAGAATAGTAAGACCTATAATGTTTTTTTTTTTTTTTGTCAAAAAATTCATTGGGGACGACCATCTAAAAATTACAACAATACCTAAAATTGTAGATTAAATGCCTTAGTCAAAAATTGGTTCATAAAGGCATATGCTTGGTGGGACCAAGCTTATGCCATGCCTTTCCCCAAGGCAAAACCCCAGGAAAATTCGCACCCATGCCAAATTCCTACCCATGTCACTAGAATGGGGCACCCAATTTGCAATTCAAAAATTGGGTGTTCGATTTGAATTTAGTCGTTAACCAAATTGGGCACCCCATTTTTAAATAATTAGGTACTTGATTATTTAAAAATCGGGTGCTTGATTTGATTAAAAATTGTGTCCCTGATTGTTTAAAAATCAACCCAATCTTTAAGCAATTAGGTACACCATTTTTAATCAATCAAGTACTCAATGATTAAAAATTACTTGATTGATTAAAAATTGGGTACCCGATTGTTTAAAAATCAGCACTCAATTTTTAAATAATCAGGTACCCAATTCTAATCTACCCATTGGGCCCCAAAAGATGCCCCATAGACTGTTTTTCATTGATTCCAATGATTAAATGATTTTTTTAAATTGCAACAACGAATTTTTGTCATAGTTATTATGTTTTCTTGTCTTCTTCTGCAATTTGTAAGTTGTTGATTTGAATTCAAAACTAGTGTAAACATTGGATCAAAACAATGAAGAAAGAAGAAAATAAAATTTTTGACAAATGAGGATATATAAACAAATAAAGAGAATGAAGCACAACGTCAACAAGTGAGAAGACAAAAAATTAGAGAGTTGAGCAATGTTTCAAAGGAGAAAGGTTAATTGATGATACCATGATGGATGAAGAGGCTGAAGAAGAGAACCCAATACAAGGATATTCAAGTGCACATTTTAATCAAACATTCAATATAGGTGTGTCTCCAAACCCTCGATTTTTTTATCATGATGAAATTGGTGATTTTTTAAAAGCAAGTATGATTTAAACAATTTAGATTTTCTTCATGAGAATAGATTGTCAAATGATCATGCACAACAAACTCCAATGAAAATGCATTCCTTGAAATAAATACCAAGAAAAAATGAAAATGAGATTCAAATTTCAAATAACAGTGAAAATGAAATGCCAATTGAAAATAAAAATTGAATCAATGTTGATATGGAAACACCAATTACTGAACAAACATGTCAAAATGATACTAAAGTTCTTGAATATAATTTTCATTTTCCTAATGATGCGTTAGATAATCTTGAGGAATTGGTTTCATGGAGACAAATTAGGACACATGCTAGTAGATTATATAGACTTTTTTTATAATAAGAAATTTGGGTTTCAATGTCAGTTGATGTTGCAACTAATTAAAATGTCTAAAATGCGAAAAGTAATGAAAAAGTTAGGAATGTATGCAAAACCAATAATAAGAATGAGTCTTTAAAACAAGTTGCATCCACTGTTGCTAGTTCCTTTGATGTTATTGGAAAGGGAAGTCACTCTAAAGATAAGAATGTAGCACAACAAGCAATAACAATAGCTTTAGTTAACAAATCAACAACTGACAAAAGATTGATTAGTAACATAAGTAGATATCTTAATGTGAATCATGAGACTTTAGAAAGAGTTGTAAAGAGAAGGGTTAACTTTGAATGTGATCCAGTGAATATTTTTTGGACTTCTAATAGTAGACTCCCAAGATGTGATATGAATCTTACTAGTGAAGTCAAAGGTTTGATTGAAATTTTTTGGCATGATATTACAAAAGTATCACCTAATTCGAGAGATGTTTTTAAATTGAGAGTTGGCTCAAAAATACATTATCCATATCCTAAATACCTTTTGTACATGACTCAAACTAAATTGTTCAAAAAATTTGTAGATGGTAAGGTGTTTGTTGGAGTTGAGGAAAGCCAACTCTGAAGACACCCAAGATCACCTGCATGCGAAAACCTGTCAAAGAGAAGCCAAGAAGAGGAAGAGCATGGAGCAAGGGAAAAACCCTAAATGCACATGAGAGACAATATGTGCAAACACAAGAAGAATATGTATTTACAATGCCTTATGATAATGTGATGTTATAAAAATATAATGAGAGAGCTTGCTTATAAAGAGCTCATGGAAGCTTGTAGAACAAGCTAGAAGGTGGTAGAAGATAAGGATGACAACTCGACACACATCCACAAAAGGTGGAACATGCTAGAAGGGAACAAACTCTCATGTTGTCATCAACTAACCACTACATGCATTAAATACAAAATATTAAATAAATGCATTTACCTAAGTAAGCTTAAGTAATAGAATAAATAATTAATTATTTACTCTATCACACCCCCCTTAAGTGCAACTTAGGGAAATGCCTTTAGCTCACAAAACTAAGATGAATGCAAAATGGGTCCCGACAACGAGGCCATTTTAGGTACCCAAGTACAATGCAACAAAATGCAACCTCTGTAAAATGGGGAAAGAGAGAAAACCACGTGGGAAAAACCCTCCCCCAAAAAGATGTAAGAACCTAGTGAAGAACTGAAGAAGCCTCCAACTAGGGAAATGTCCCCTAAAACAGGAACAAGAAGTGATCATGAAGAAGCATCACTGAAACATGAAGAGCCACAAATCTGTCAAACTGCTAATCTAAAGAACCTCCATGGAAGAAGAAGGCATGAACCGAGCATGTCTATATGGTAGATGATCCATCTCACTGAAATGCATAGGTAGCCAGCCACTGCAATCGCCTTGTATATAGGATTAACCACTGAATACATAGTTCACACTATCAAACCATCAAACCACGGATGCATTAGAACAACAACATAACACCCCCCCCCCCCCCCCTTAATGAAGATGGGGTGTGATGACAGGCAACTGAGAATATGGGCCAAAGTCTCCTGTAGACAAACCAAGAATGACAAGAGAGGAAAAGAGGTACAGACACCTATAAATACACGGTCAAATAGACTATGCATGGGGCTAATGTCGTGGAAGGGACACTCACTTGAAAAAGAGAGAAGGCCTAAAATAGCAAACAACTATCCCCCCATGGTGCTTTATGAAAATAGTGCATGTACAACTGACTCAAAACAACGTTCATGATCCACAAAATGCAAAAGTGGCACTTTATCTTAGTGTGATACATAAAAGTGCTTCAAAATGATGGCTACAATGATCAAAACTAAAAAAGGGCTGCAACAAAACAAAGTACAGCTAAAAACAAGAGAATCCATGCCAGAAAAATGATCCTCGGGCCTAAAACACTCAAAATATCCACCATATAGAAAAAATGCCAAAACTATGATAGAAAGAGCATGGTCCAAAAACTAGAGAAAAGGACTACATTTCTGAAAAGTACACAGAACCATCTTTTCAAAAATATAAAGTTTTCAGAAAACGGGCATGGGATGCAAAAGATATGCTTGTCAGAGTCAAAAATAGAACTTTAGACTTCAACAGTCAAAACGAGCAATAAAAGTGCATCAAAATCTAAAAATACCTACACCACTGTCTCTGTCTCAAAACCAGCTTTCCAGTGCTTCTTTTGGATTGGAAAAATACCTCTGTATGCAAAAGTTATGGCCAAAAAACCACAAGTAGGTCCAAAAGTAACCTTGGAGATGTGCAAGAGAGATGGCGCGCTGACATCATGCTGATGTCATGATGATGTCAGAAAATTGCTGCAAAAAAATTGACGGCCACGTGGCCATCACCACAAAAAAGAAGCCACGTGGCAGTGCCACATGGACGCCATGTGGCGGGCGGCTGATGTGTTAGAAAATGTTGACTGTACAGTTGATCAGACCGCTGACAAAGTGTACCAGCCTGTTAACTATACCTTGTGCTGAACTGTCGGAGTAGGGTAACGATGGACTGGTGCTGTGTAGGTAAAGAAAACCCATGGTGGAGCGGTGCTAATAGTTTCCCAGGTGGAGTGGCTCACAGAGGAGAGGCGATGGCCAAAAACAGGCAGAGTTCACCGGCGGTACGGTGCTGCAGAAGGGAGGCACCGCCGAAAGGGCAGAGGACAGGGGATGCTCTGTTGGCAGTGGAGCGCTAGAGGTGCATAGGCAGTGTTGGGGTGGCGCGCTGATGGGGCACTGGCGGAGTGCCCCGAATTATATTTTTAAAATTTTTTTGATGCTGAATCGTCCGTATAGTCCATACAGAAGGCCCTGATGTAAAAAATTTTTGCCTCCCAGAGCTCTGTCTCCAAAATGACAAATTTTATATGAATCCTGACTGCAAACGGCCTTCCAAATCTAATGCTGATGTCCGTTTGGCTCCAATGTGCTCCAAAAAAATGTTGATCCCCTAATTTGAAGAAAAAATTCACAAACAAACTAGGGTTTGTGACTTCAAATCATGGCTTCAAAATTCTTCAACGAAGGAGCAGCAGGAAGGCTTTGATACCATGTTGGAGTTGAAGAAAGCCAACTCTAAAGACGCCGAAGATCACCTGCATGTGAAAACCTGTCAAAGAGAAGCCAAGAAGAGGAAGAGCATGGAGCAAGGGAAAAACCCTAAACGGACATGAGAGACAATATGTGAAAACACAAGAAGAATATGTATTTACAATGCCTTATGATAATGTGATGTTATGAAAATACAATGAGAGAGCCCACTTATAAAGAGCTCATGGAAGCTTGTAGAACAAGCTAGAAGGTGGTAGAATATAAGGATGACAACTCAACACACATCCACAAAAGGTGGAACATGCTAGAAGGGAACAAACTCCTGTATTGTCATCAACTAACCACTAGATGCATTAAATACAAAATATTAAATAAATGCATTTACCTAAGTAAGCTTAAGTAATAGAATAAATAATTAATAAATAATTAATTATTTACTCTATCAGTGTTAACTATTACCATTAGTCAAAGATCTTTTGAAAAGTGTAAACCATGGTATGTAAGGATTAACAAGGAAAGAATAACATGTTGTTGTAAAACTCATGTTCCATTTTGTTACCATTATGATGTATTTCAATCTATACATAGTACCATGCATAGTAAAGAAATGGTGCAGGAATGTTGTATTTTCATATCAAGTTTTTTTTGTAAGCCACCTAATGATCAGTACTTTCTTTTCAATGCATGTCTTTCTAGTACATGTGATATGTGTAGCAATCTTTTTTGGTTAGATGAATGTTTGCATGAAAATGCTTTGACTACTTTTGGACAACAATTAGTTGATGTAAAAAGATTCAAAACTATTGAATATCCATTCAAGGATGGGAAGATTGGAAGAAAGTGTGATCTAGTTACAGATAAAGTTAGTTGTCATGCATTTATGTATGAGTTTAAGAGTGTGATCATAAAAAAAATATGTTAAACACTCTCAATATGCTAGATGGCTTGATGGACAATTTTGCATATGAAATAATACATTTCCAAGTGGTACTATACTTTCAATTGTTGACTTTGTAGAGAACTACACACTTGCACCACAAGATGACATACAACCACAATATTAAAATGTAGTGCAAGTAACAATTTATGTTCATATAATTTATAGGTGTGCACCTGATAGTATAGAGGAGGATCAAAAAATATTGGGAGAGTACCATTTCTATATGAGTAATAATAAACTTCATTCATCTAAGTTTGTACAATATTGTTTCAAATTCTTTCATGATAATTTAAAAGAGAGACATTTGAATTCAAATGACACAACATTGGATATGGTTTGATAATTGTGCAGGACAATTCAAGAATGCTAGAGTGTTCAATTGGTTGAGTAGGACACATAGGCAAACTAATATCCAACATGTGTGGAGTTTTTTAAGGGTTAGACATCATACAGGAGAACATGATGGTGTTGGTGCATGCATGAAGAGACCACATAGTAGAGAGCAATTAAAATTTGAGGAAAAAACCAAATTCAAAAATGCACATGAGATTGTCGAATAGTGTAACAAATATTTATACACAAGATTAAGTCAGAACTCTACAATCAAATGTTTCTTCTACCTAGTTGAAGGGAATAATATTCTTTCAAGATATGACTGTAATACAATTAGTAGGTCAGCTAAATGGCATCCATTTAGGAGTTTAGATTCTAACACTTGGACTATATGGACTAGGGAGCTTGCTTGTTTTTGTCAATTTTGTCTTGTAGGTGAATGGGAAGAATGCGAGAGTACATAATGGGTTGAAGATTGGCAAAAAAAAAAATCATTAACACCTATTGACACACATTTTCAAGATGATATACTCAATGAAGGAAAGAATGTTACTTTTGCATCAGAAGACTATGGTCGTATTTCAGACCTCATACAACCTAGTATGCACATTAAATTTTATTGTGATCATGCTTTGATTTATATTATTTATTCATGTACATGTCATTAATATAATTCAAGTACATGTCTTTAATATATAATTTATATATGTACACATGTGATTAAAGTGTTTATGTACTTTATCTTATCTTGTAGAAGGGTGAAAGTATGGAACTTTGCCACCTTTGGGGCTAACTTTTAGGTTTCAAAAGGACCGAATCTGACTGGATGTCTTATGGGGGGACTGAATTTGGCTAAAACTATGCAGTACCGACTATACACCAAGTGGAGAGTACACATCCACAGGGATCTAGCCAAACAGGATGTGGTCGAAATGATGAAAATTATATAAGCTACAAAAAGATAAATTTGCCAGTCATTTTGATCAAACAAGCTTGCTCGAACTATAGAGTGAGAAGAGCTACAAGAATCATTCGGCTAGATCTGGCATGTCAGCAATTCACTCTAATTTTTTATTATGTTTTAAGTTTTAATTTATGTTTTGTTAGGTAGAAATATAGTTTTTAATGTGTATTTTTAATATAAATTGTTTTAAGGAGTTCAATTTTTTAATATTATTATATGTTTATGTTTTTAAGTACTCTAATAATAGATAAGGTTTAGAAAATGTATTGAAATATAGTAAAACTTAGAAATTATTAGAGAAATTGTAAAATTTTATTTATAGAAAATAGTAGAAAATCATGTAGAAAATTATATAGAAAATTTAGAAAAATATTAGAAAATTATGTAGAAAATATTAGAAAATTTTGAAACTTTATAAAATATTAAAATATATTGGAACACTTACAACTTTTTTAAAATATTAGAAATTTAGAAAATACTACAACAATTAGAAACTTTTGAAACTTTAGAAAATAATAGAAATTTTTTATTAAATATAGAAAATTAGTTAGATATAAATTAAAGAATTTAAATATTTTAAATTTTTTTTATTACAAATCATTAGAAACTGTTATAATGGTAAAGGTAACTAAAACCATTAGATTGAACTAAATGAGACGTTATCTCTTACCGTGAATACAAATAAATTCCAATTGAAACCTTAACATTGAACCTTAAGAAAGAGAAAAACTAACATTAAATGTAACTAAATCAGAACATTAAACCTAATGAAATTTGAACTAAAACTCTCACATTGAATCAAATTAGACTAACTCCTATATTGAACTTCAAATCCAAATATGTTAACCTAAATAGCTCTCTAAACCCTAAATTGCTCTCTAAACCCTAAACCACTCTCTAACCATTTAATCTTAAAATCTCTCACTCTCTCTAAACCTCATAATGCATAATGCCACTTCATCTCTCCCACTCCTAAACCCCATCTCTCTAAACCCTAAACTATTGTCTAAACCCTAAACCCCATCTCTCTAAATACTAAATTGCTTTGTAACTCCTCAACCCCATCTTTGTAAACCCTAAATCACTCTCTAACTCCTAAACCCCATCTCTCTAAACCCTAAACCATTCTGTAACCCCTAAAACCCATCTCTCTAAACCATAAACCACTCTCTAACCCCTAAACCCCATCTCTCTAAACCCTAAACCACTTTCTAATCCCTAAACCCCATCTCTCTAAATTCTAAATCGCTCTGTAACTCCTAAACCCCATCTTTGTAAACCTTAAACCACTCTCTAACTCCTAAACCTCATCTCTCTATACCATAAACCACTCTCTAACCCCATTTAGTCATTAACATAACTTCAACTCTCCCATCTCATCTATCTCTCTCTTACATAACTTCATCTCTCTCTCTCTCTCTCTCTCTCTCTCTCTCTCTCTCTCTCTCTCTCTCTCTCTCTCTCTCTCTCAACCTCATCTATCCCAACCCTAAACTAAATCCCTAACATAACTTCATCTCTCCCCTCTATCTCTCTCTAACTCCTAAACTCCATCAATCTAAACCCTAAACCAGTCTCTAACTCCTAAATCCAATCTTTCTAAACACTCCTAAACCCTAAGCTACTCCCTAACCCCATTTAATCCCTAACATAACTTTATCTCTCCCATCCCATCTCTCTCTCTCTCTCTCTCTCTCTCTCTCTCTCTCTCTCTCTCTCTCTCTCTCTCTCTCTCTCATAACCTCATCTATCCCAACGTAACCCATAATCCCTAACATGACTTCATCTCTCCCCTCTATCTCTCTCTAACTCCTAACTCCTAAAATCTTAAAATTCATCACTCTAAACCATAAACTACTTTCTAACTCCTAAACCCCATCTTTGTAAACCCAAAACCACTCTCTAACTCCTAAACCCCATCTCTCTAAACCTTAATTTTCTCTCTAACCCAATTCAATCCCTATGTAACTTCATCACTCCCATCTCATCTATTCCAACCTTAACCCATAATCCCTAACACAACTTCATCTCTCCCCTCTATCTCTATCTAACTCCTAAACTCCATTTTTCTAAACCCTAACTCTCTCTCTCTCTCTCTCTCTCTCTCTCTCTCTCTCTCTCTCTCTCTCTCTCTCTCGCTCTCTCTCTATTTGTACCTATTACTAAAAAAAATAAGTAGTTAAAATTTATTTATATGTTGTACAATAGGTTTTTTTAGCAAGATCCATTTAGTGTGTTTTGATTCAATTAGTTTATATAATAATCTATGTATATATGTATATGTATGCATGTGTAGATCTCTATTATCATCTCTCTAGTTTTTTTTTTTATATCTTTCATCATTATGGCATCGGGGGATAGTGATTCTAGAGAGGCTAGTGTACATGGTCGTCCCTGTAGTAGTTCATCCCATAGATTAACTACTATTACCCAAGATAGGGAGCCATTATTTAGTGATATTATTTAGTGCTTATAGAGTGAACTTGATACTATTGAACAAAGTCTATAGGCTTCACCTACACTATAGCATAGGCATAAGGTGATTGTGATTAGAGATGAGCTTATTAGCATGATGCGCACTATTGAGTGTTTTAACCCTTATGATAGTGTTAGTTTGGACACTTTTTATACTACTCTATCTCATGCAGGCAAAGGGTGAATAACTAGGGCCAAAGGGTCACCCAGCTATCCAAACCTCCCTACAAGAGTTAACACAATGAAAGAAAACACAAAGTACAACACCAAGGAGAGAGAGAACAAGAATATCTTTATTGATTCATCAAATATTCAACATGCATGCCCATCTGTAAGGGCTTTTGGATTATGGTCAATTATAAGTAGATTCAATTACAGACAATCAACTTCAAGTTCACATCTTCTATTCCATCCTCTTTGTTCTAACTAATTTACTTCCAAACTCAAACCTAGACCTCTTTAAATACTTGAAAAATGGTTTATAGAGGATTCCAGAACATAGAAAGCCACAAGTCTACTCAAAACAAATATAAACTACCTATACCAAAATTAAATGCAAGCCAAGTTGACCCCAACTGGAACCAAACATAGACAACTTGGCAAATGAAGACTCCTAGAAAATTGGCACTCGACACCCATACGAGCTTGGCATCCAATGGAATCACTTGGAAACAACCATAAACTTGGCATCCTCCAATGCTCGACAACCAAAGAAAATCACTCGATAACCAAAGGCACTCTACAACCAAAGGATTCACGTGACATCCAAAGGAATTCACTTGGTAACTAAAGGAACTTGGTAGCAACTAAGAATGACTCTGCATCCAAAGAGTTCACTTGGCAACTATAGGAACTCGACAATAAAAGGAATGATTTAACATCAACTTAACACTTGGCATCCACTAAGAACTTGGCACCAAAAGGTAGAAAGAACAAAAGTGTAGGATTACAAGGAAACCTAGGATGCTCCTGCATCAGACAACCATGGTTAGAGAAAATAATTCTCCTATATCATGCAAGTGTCAGAACCTGAATTGAATCCAACACAGATTGAGAAATCCATGTAGCATCTTCAACTGGTTTATTCTTCTATTTCACCAAAAACTCATAGTAATCTTTTCCTATTGTACTCTTGCCAACTCTCTTTTCCAAAATCTATTCAACTTCTTCAAACTGCTTCTTAGGATAATCATCAGGTACAACCATTTCATCATCTAACTCATGATACTTGTATAAATCAGTAATATTGAATATAGAAGATATATCCATGTCATAAAGTAACTCAACTTCATATGCATTACCACTATCAAACTTCTTCAAGATCTTACAAGGTCAAAATTTCTTCATCTTCAGCTTATTGTATGTACCAATAGGAAATCTACCTTTCTTCAAATGAACCATTACCTCATCACCAACTTGAAAATTGTGGTGTCTTCTAGACTGATCAGAATTCTCCTTATACTTCTAATTACTTTTTTCCAACCTCAACTTCACTTCCTTATGCAAAGACTCCATAAAATCAGCAAACTCTTCTCCTGCAACAGTTCTCTTTTCTTCACCAGCAACATCTCTCAAATCTAATATACCTCTAGGATGCATTCCAGTAACAATCCCAAAAGGTGTTTTCTTTGTACTCCTATTCACAAAATTATTATATGCAAATTTAGCTTGTGCTAATAATACTTCCCAATTACTTGGCTTATTCCCAACTAAACATCTTAGCAAATTACCCAAGCTTCTATTCACAACCTCTGTCTATCCATCAATCTGTGGATGGAATGTAGAACTAAACTTCAGCTTAGTACCCATCTTCTTCCACAAAGTCTTCCAAAAATAACCAACAAACTTACTTTGTTCGAAATAATACTTCTTAGTGATCCATGCAATCTCATAATCTCTTTAAAGAAAAGTTCAGCAACATGCTTAGCATTTGATGTCTTCTTACATGGTATAAAATGAGACATTTTAGAAAATCTATCCACTACAACAAATATGGAATCATATCCTTTCACTATCTTAGGCAATCCAAGAACCAAATCCATACTAATGTCAGTCCAAGGTTTCTCAGGAATAGAAATAGATGTATACAAACCAATATTTTGACTCACTTCTTTTGCAACTTGACAAACTCCACAACTCTTTACAAATTTTTGAACATTCTTATACATTTGTGGCCAATGATACTTCTCTTTTAGCAAGCTCAATGTCTTATCAATTCCAAAATGGCCAGCCAATCCACCACTATGCTTTTCCTTAATTAGATTCAACCTCATAGAACTTCTAAGAATACACAATTGAATACCTTTGAACAACATCCCTTCTTGAAAGAAATACCCATTATACTTACTTATGTGATCTGTTAGATTTGGTGCTCTCCACTCTCTCCATGCTTCAGAAAAATCAAGATCAACACCATACAACTCTTTGATTTCACCAAAACCAACAACTTCAACCTTCATTTCTATTAGCAAGGAACGTCTCCTACTCAATACATCAGCAACTCTATTAGTAACTCCACTCTTATGGTTAATGACAAATGTAAAACTCTGCAAATACTCAACCGACTTCATATGTCTCTAATTCAATTTATGTTGACTTCCCAAGTATTGTAAAGCTTTATGATCAGTATACAACACAAACTCCTTAGGAATCAAATAATGTCTCCACTTCTTCAATGCTTGAATAATGGCATAAAATTCTTGATCATACACAGAATACTTCCTTTTAGCATCATTCAAATTTTCACAATCTCTTTAAAGAAAAGTTCAGAAACATGCTCAGCATCTGATGTCTTCTTACATGGTTTAAAATGAGCCATTTTAGAAAATATGTCCACTACAACAAATATGGAATCATACCCTTTAACTATATTAGGAAATCCAAGAACAAAATTCATACTAATTTCAGTCCAAGGTTTCTCAGGAATAGAAATAGGTGTATACAAACCAATATTTTGACTCACTCCCTTTGCAACTCGACAAACTAGAGCCAAAGGCTCACCCAGCTATCCAAACCACCCTACAAAAGTTAGCACAACAAAAGCAAACACAATTTATATCACCAAGGAGAGAGAGAATAAGAATATCTTTATTGATTCATCAAATATTCAACATACATGTCTAGCTGTAAGGCCTTCTAGGTTACGACCAATTACAAGTAGATTCAAATCTAGACATCAACTTCAAGTTCACATCTTCTATTCCCTCCTCTCTATTCTAACTAACTTACTTCCAACCTCAAACCTATACCTCTTTAAATACTTGTCAAAATGGTTTATAGAGGATTCTAGAACATAGAGAGCTACACGTTGGCTCAAAATAGATATAAACAACCTATACCTAAATTAAATGCAAGCCAAGTTGGCCCAAATTGGAACCAAACATAGAAAACTTGGTAAATTAAGACTCCCATAAAATTGGCACTCGACACCCACATGAGTTTGGCATCCAAACGAATCACTCAGCAGCAACCACGAACTTGGAATCCTCCAACACTTGGCAACCAAGGAAAATCACTCGATAACCAAAGGTACTCAACAACCAAAGGATGCACTTGGCATCAAAAGGAACTTGACGATCAAAGGAATGACTCAGCATCAATTGAATGCTCGACATCCACTAAGAACTCGACATCAACATATAGAAAGAACAAAAGTGCAAGATTACAAGGAAACCCAGGATGTTCCTGCATCAGAAAACCACGGTTGGAGAAAATGACTCTCCTGAATCATGCAAGTGTCACAACCTAAACTAAATCCAACTTATATTGAGAAATCCATGTAGCATCTTCAACTGGTCTATTCTTCCATTTCAACTGGTCTATTCTTCCATTTCTCCAAATACTCATAGCAATATTTTCCTCTTGTACTCTTGCCAACTCTCTGATCCAAAATATGTTCAACTTCTTCAAATTGCTTCTTAGGATAATCATCAGGTACAACCAATTCATCATCTAACTCATGATATTGGTATAAATTAGAAATATTGAATATAGGAGATATATCTATGTCATCAGGTAACTCAACTTCATATGCATTAGCACTGTCAAACTTTTCAGGATCTTACAAGCTCCAAATTTCTTCATCTTTAGCTTATTGTATTTACCAATAGGAAATCTTCCTTTATTCAAATGAACCATTACCTCATCACCAACTTGAAAATCATGGTGTCTTCTATGCTGATCCACATTGTTCTTATAATTTTGATTACTTTGTTCCAACCTCAACTTCACTTCCTTATGCAAAGACTCCATAAAATCAATAAACTCTTCTCCTGTAACACTTCTCTTTTCTTCACCAACAACATCTCTCAAATCTGATATACCTCTAGGATGCATTCTAGTAACAATCTCAAAAGGTGTTTTCCCTGTACTCCTATTCACAAAATTATCATATATGAATTTAGCTTGTGCTAATACTACTTCCCAATTACTTGACTTATTCCCAACTAAACATCTTAGCAAATTATCCAAGCTTCTATTCACAACCTCTATCTATCCATTAGTCTGTGGATGAAATGTAGAACTAAACTTCAGCTCAGTACCCATCTTCTTCCACAAAGTCTTCCAAAAATAACCAACAAACTTACTATCTCTATCAGAAATAATGCTTCTTGGTAATCCATGCAATCTCATCTCTTCAAAGAAAAGTTCAGCAATATGCTCAGCATTTGATGCCTTCTTACATGGTATAAAATGAGCCATTTTAGAAAATCTATCCATTACAACAAATATGGAATCATACCCTTTCACTATCTTAGGCAATCTAATAAAAAAAATCTATACTAATGTCAGTCCAAGGTTTCTCAGGAACAGAAATAGGTGTATACAAACCAATATTTTGACTCACTCCCTTTGCTACTTGACAAACTCCACAACTCTTTACAAATTTTTGAACATCCTTATACATTTGTGGCCAATGATACTTCTCTTTCAGCAAGCTCAATGTCTTATCAATTCCAAAATATCCAACCAATCCACCACTATGCTTTCCTTAATCAAATTCAACCTCATAAAATTCCTTTGAACAAAATACCTTCTTGAATGAAATACTCATCATACTTACTTATGTGATATGTTAGATTTGGTGCTTTGCAATCTCTCCATGCCTCAGAAAAATCATGATTAGCATCATACAACTCTTTTATTTCATCAAAACCAAGAACTTCAACCTTCATTTCTGTCAGCAAGGAATGTCTCCTACTAAATGCATCAACAACTCTATTAGTAACTCTACTCTTATGCTTAATGAAAAATTTAAAACTTTGCAAATACTCAACCCACTTCATATTTCTCTTATTCAATTTATGTTGACTTCCCAAGTATTGTAAAGCTTTATGATCAGTATACAACACAAAATCCTTAGGAATCAAATAATTTTTCCACTTCTTCAATGCTTGAATAATGGCATAAAATTCTTGATCATATATAGAATGCTTCCTTTTAGCATCATTCAACTTTTCACTAAAGAAAGTAATAGGCTTACCTTGTTGACTTAATACAATTCTTATCATATTATCACTTGCATCACATTCAACTTGAAATACTTTGTTAAAATTAGGTAAAGCCAATATAGGTAATTCAACAACCTTTTGTTTCAAAGTCTCAAAACTCGTATCAGCTCCATGTGTCCACTTGAATTATTTTTTATCTCCCCTCATTGTCTTAGTCATAGCATTACAAATAACACAAAAATTCTTTATAATTTTTTTTGTAAAAACTAGCCAAACCATGAAATGATCTTACCTCACCCACATTCTCAGGTGTAGGCCATTCCAAAAACAATTTCCTCTTGCATGAAAGAACACTTTTTCAGATTAATCAACAACTTTTCCTCTTTCAACCTCTGCAATACTTTTCTAATATGCTCAAGATGTTCTTTCTTAGTCTTATTGAATATATAAATATTGGCCAAATAAACAATCAAAAAGTTACCCAAAAATATTTTTAGAACTTCATTCATCAACCTCATGAAAGTACTAGGTGCATTAGTCAAACCAAAAGGCATAACCAACCATTCATACAAACCATCTTTTGTATTGAAAGAATTCTTCCATTCATCACCTTCTCTAATTCTAATATGATGATAGCCACTCTTCAAATCAATCTTGGTAAAATACTTTTCTCCACTCAAACAATCCATTATGTCATCCATCCTTGGCATAGGAAACCTATATTTCAATATTATCTTGTTAATGGCTTTGGAATTAGTACACATTCTCCATTCTCCATTCTCCATTCTTTTTAGGTGCTAATATACTAGGTACAACACATGGACACAAGCTTTCTCTGATCAAACCTTTCTGTAACAACTCATGCACTTGTCTATTAAGTTCTTCATTCTGTGCAGGTGTCAATCTATATGGTGTTTTTATTGGCAAACTAGCTCTAGGAATTAGATCCATACAATGACTTACACTTCTTACTGGAGGTAAACCATCAGGAATATCATCAACAATGATGTCTTTATACTCATTTAGCAATTCTATAATTTCTATTGGTACTCGGCTATCATTGTCTTCTATCAATCGATCATTACTAGCTTTTGCTGCTCGATCATTAATACCAACACTTGGTCCTCTAGGAACTATGGTAAAACATACTTGATTCCTTTTCATTTCCTTTTCAAAATTTTTCCCATTAACTGGATGCAAATTTTTACAGCAATACAATTAACCTCATCTGGAATTTCAATTAAATGCAGCAATATTTGTTTCTTCCCATTTACCCAAAGAGTATATTGATTCAATCTTTCATCATGTACATCATATCTATCATATATTGCCAAGGTATACCCAAAAAAATATGACAACAATCCATGGGCACAATATCAAACAAAACTTCATTAAAGTAATGTCCAATTTTGAACTTCACAAGGCATTACTCACTTGCCAATATCTTATGTTCATCTTTGATCCATGAAATGTGATAAGGTTTGGGATGTTTCAGCCTCTACAACTACAACTTGGTAACCAGATCTTCTAATGCTAGATTTGTAGAACTTCCACTATCAATGTTCAATTTGTAGCATTTTCCAGCCATCTTACATCTTGTCTTGAAAAGACTTCTCCTTAAAATAGGTTCCTCATCACTTCCCTTATTACATCAGGTTCTTCTCACCATCAAATTTTTCACCAGCCTCAGGTCCACTTGGTGAACCCTCATCATCCTCTTGAATCAAAGCATTTCTATTACCTTACCCACTTTCAGAGGATCTACATTCAAAAGATCTATGTCACTCTTTACCACATTTGAAACAATTACCATGAAATCCACCTCTAGAATAGGAATTACCTAGATTCCTTAGTAAGAATTAGTGTCTCCTCGATAAGAGTTACCATCTTTCCACTCAATCTTGCCTTTGTCATCATTCTTACATTCAAATTTTCCTTTATCCTACATAGAACTATCAAATCTAACACTTTCTCCATAAGATCTACCTCTACCTCTCTGGAATCTACCGCCTCTACCTCTTTTTCTTTGTTCATGCTTCTTTGTCAAGATCTCCTGATCCTTCAAGGCATACTAGTATGCTTCTTCCACACTTTCCAACTTCACAAAACTTATTTCATTTTGAATTCCATATCTCAATACATTAATGTACCTTGCAATTTTCTCAACATCATAATCTACATGTCTAGATTTGATGTCCAATCTATAGAATTCTTTGGTATATTCTTTCACAATCATGTCCTTTTGTTTCAAATTTTGCATCTTTCTAAACAAGATAACTTGGTAATCAACAAGGAGGAATTTACTCTTTACCTTGTTCACCATCTTTGGCCAAGTTCTAATTTTCTCCTTTCCTCTCCTTTATCTATCAGTTTGCAAGTGCTCGCACCATAGTGATGCATGATCTTTCAATCTAGTGACTACAATCTTCACCTCTCTATTATCAAGAGTGTTTTCATAATCAAAGAACTTCTCCATATTAGAGATTCAATCCAACACAACATTGGTATCCAATTTTCAATCATAAGTTAAAACTTCTATATTAGGCTTTGAATTTTCCTAGATAACACTCACAACAATCTTTCCTCATCTTAATCTTCTTCAGGTTCTAGATTATGGTTTGATGCTACTACTTCATCATCACTTACATCATCAAGATGTGCTCCTCTCCTCTAGGCTATCTCCACAACATCTAATTTGGCTGCAATTTATCTCAATTGATCCAATATAGCATCATCAATATTTCTTCTACCACAAAACATCTTTACAAATCAGGTTCGTACAAGATCATAATCCTCTGCAAGTTATAGGTCAAATCCAAAGATCTACAACCCTATAACCAAATATGAATCAAGGTTCTACACAATCCAATCTCCAAAAAGATGAACCTCAAGCTCTAATACCACATGACATAGGCAAAGGGTAAATAACTAGGGCCAAAAGCTCACCCAACTATCCAAACCATCCTATGAGAGTTAACACAATGGAAGCAAACACAGAGTACGACACCAATTTGAGAGAGAGAGAACAAGAATATCTTTATTTATTCATCAAATATTTAGCATACATGCCTAGCTGTAAGGCCTTCTGCATTACGACCAATTAATAGTAGATTCAAATCTAGACAATCAACTTAAGTTTGCATCTTCTATTCCATCCTCTCTACTCTAACTAACTTAATTCCAAACTTAAACCTAGACCTCTTTAAATACTTTCCAAAAAGATTTATAGAGGATTCTAGAACATAGAAAGCCACAAGTTGGCTCAAAATAGATATAAACTACCTATACCAAAATTAAATGGAAGCCAAGTTAGCCCAAACTGGAACTAGACATAGACAACTCGAAAAATGAAGACTCCTAGAAAACTAGCACTTGGCACCCACACGAGCTCGACATCCAAAGGAATCACTCAGTAGCAACCACAAACTTGGCATCCTCTAATGCTTGACAACCAAAGAAAATCACTTAGTATCCAAAGGCCCTTGACAACCAAAGGATTTTCTCAACATCCAAAGGAATTCATTCGGTAACCAAAGAACTTGGCAACAACTAAGAATGACTCAACATCCAAAGAGTTCACTCAACAACCACAAGAACTCGGTGATCAAAGGAATGACTTGGCATCCACTAAGACCTCAACACCAATAGGTAGAAAAAATAAAAGTGCAAGATTACAAGGAAACCTAGGATGCTCCTGCATCACTATCCAATATTGTTAGTGGTGGTTTGTGATGGAGGGAGATATATGAGATGTTCTCAATAGAGAGTGTAAAGAACATGTACCAACATTATCAACCTTTGGAAAAGGTTAGAGGGTACCACTCTATGAGGCATCCTGATTCAATGCTAGCATCTTTCATGTATCCTCGTTCGTTGGCCGCACATCACATTTAGCCCCAAAAGGATGAGTTCCCCTTATATTTCTACAAACAATTGTTTTCAGAATTTCATCTACATCAAGGGGTTAGATATCCTAGGGCATTTTGGGTAGGGTTAGGGTAGGTTTTTAGATAAATTCAGACACTTGGATGATTTGTCACCCCTTAATAAATGGGCATTGATTGGTCCAAACCTTTTGGTGATGCCAAAACATTTGGAGTTAGCTATAGGTGGAGATAGAGTGCTAGATTATACACATAGAGATGTATATGAGAGGAGTGCCACTATTGCTACTGAGGTGCATAACATCTCTTCTGACCAAATGCACAGATACATGGCATAGTCATTATCTACTTCTATAGGTGGTCACACTATTGCATCATATTCAAGTGATGATATGTATCATAAGGTTGACATCCCATCTCTAGTAGATTTCTCCATGGAGTCGTGAGTAGACTGCTTGAGGGCTATGAGTACATGTTTCTCCACTGATCTATTTTCAGCCTATCAAGCTATATATTTGTTGACCAGATAGCCACTTAGTGCGGTGCCATCATATGTGACTAGTATCATCAGAGGTATGTTGGAGGCACAAGGTGCTCAGGGGTAGGAGGACATATATGTTGCAACTATAGCTACATCAAAGAAAATAGTTGAGGAGGATGCAAACCCCCCCTACTGAGGCAGGTTCTCACCCACCACAATGTTCATTGTTGATAGATATGCTCATAGATCCTACACTTGACATTGGAGATGTGACCTTTAGTGATACAGACTTGAGTGAGATAGGTAGGCATATATTTGAGACGATAATGGCATATGGGGACTTGCAGACACTTATGCATCCTATGTAGTAGGAGACATAGGTAAAACTTTACAAACATGTCTATTTAATTGGACCTATAGATCTTATATTTTAAAATTTAGTAAAGTATAACAAGTATTATTTGTTTCTTCTATTACATATAGACTACATCTGCACCTCGTGAGGGTGGAGATGGATAGAAAATTGTCGACCCTAGTCACCCTGAGTCCCAGGTAAATTTAATTGTAGTTATGTTATTATTTAAATTGAATTTATACACATGCTCATGATACATTTATTCTTATATTGGAATCTTATCTCAGTCGATCACATCATGGAGCATGACGTGATCATGTTTGATATTCATATTTTTCATATACATGATGTTTGATATTGATTTACGATGATATCATTTCTAGATTTATAGCTATGGGACATTTTACATTTACATCATGCTCATGTATTTGACATATTTCATATTAGCATGATTTATTTGACCATTTTCATTTATAGTAGACATATATGGTATTTTGATGAGTTATGTGACCATTTACATTTATATTTCATACGTACAAAATTATAAGATAATAATCTATACTACATACACTAGCATGATAAGAAGTCGTAAAAATATATTGCATGGTTTAACATGTCATAACATGATCTATGAAGTCAAAAAATACATATAATATAGTTAATTGTCCTAATACAAAGTGTATCATAATAAACAACATATATTATAAAAACACAATCTAAAGGTGCCAAAAAGACCTAATCTATCTGATCTACAGTCCTCTTTACTCCATGTGAAGAGGACTCAGATTGATTATCCTATGTAACATGAGGTGTCTCACCATGTGGGACACCCTGTGAGGAAGATGGATCATCCTATGTAACATGAGGTGTCTCATCATCTGGGACACCTTGTGAGGCAGATGGATCATTCTGTGTAACATGAGATGTCTCATTATGTACATGCTTAATTGAGATGGGTTTCAAAATCTAGCTTGCAAATAAATTAAATATTTAGTACATAATAAAAATAATGCCACATTAGCTAGCTATCCCTTTGTAATAGGAGGAGATTCACTGTGAAAGCTACCAAATGTGGTAGTGGTGAGGTTCTATAATTTACAATACATAAATTTTTAAAATTTGATAAAGATCATAATGAACTATGTATGTACATAAATCACAATAATGACCTCAAAGGATGATGTATGTACCTCCATCTAGCTTAGTCCCCTAGTTTCAACAACACTCATGGCAACATTGTCCTAAAATTATGGATACATAAACCTTGAGTCAAAATTATATATACATGAATTACAAAGTATATAAATTAAAAAGTAGATAATTTACATCACATTTTTTATAAAATATAAAAAAATATACATCACATCTAAGTAGTAGCCAATGTTACAGATGTGTCTAAAGATATGCTAACATGATGATCATTGACATGTCTCAAATGGTCAAAAGATGGAGTCAAAAATAAACTATACTAAGACCTATATGGATAAGTACAATCCATCTTCTATTCATAAATCCAAAACACATGCAATTATACATGAATCAAAGTTGAAGATTATAAGTTAATAACAATGTGTATAGAAAATAGTACAAATTATTTGTCTTGAGTCAAAATTTCATACCGTAGGTATTTGAGGTTGTGCCTCAATGGTCAATGGATCAGGACCTGTACAAACATCAAATTGTGTAGTAAACGACAATCCTTAAAAAATCAAATAAAAAGAACATATGAGCACGTGTTATTAAATTTGAGATTGAATGTACATTATTTATAGTATATAATTCAAAGCGCATACTGTATGAGGGATGCCAACATTTATAGTTCTTGAAAAAAGACTATACTACCTCCTAGGAGGAACAATATCATCCATCCTCTATTATTTCAAAATCAACATACATTAATATGGTTAATATAATTACACATGTATGTAGAAAGTAAATAATTATGTACTTAATTAAAATTTTACCTGCTACTCCTAACTGTCTATGGGCTCTCCATGTAGAACATTAACAAATGATGATACATCCATATCATCACTACCATCAACATGAGCAACATATGCGTCGTCACCAAAAATAGCACCCTCAGCATAATGGTCATCATGTGTTGCATCAACATCTCTCTAGGGGCCTCTACATATATCTCCACAATTAGTACAAATGTGTCCAAGTGGACGAATATCTATTGCTTGCATCTATTGCTCTACTAAATTGTCTAAAAGGGCACTCAATGAAGTAAGAGCAGATGACACTACTTGATAATGGTGTGGCACTGGGAGAACTAGAGGAAAAGGTACAAGAGGCTGAGGGTGTATAAAATTCCTTGTATTATAACTTAGCTTTTCCCCAGACCTATCCTGAGGCATCCCTCCACCAACCCCCTGCAATGATCTAATATCAAAATAATTGGGTTTCAAACCCAATTCAAATTCAGCCCATAGTTTCTTAAGAAAGTACATGGGCACCTCATGATTTGCGTGTGGTAGATGGTCAAATACCATCCACCACCACTCCAAAAGTGTGTTGATATATGCAGATGTGTGCACCATCTAATAGAAATGTGAGGCTTCTTCTTGCTAATCTCAAGACCCGTCTTACAGTTTACAAAATATCTTTTAAAATGCTCATTATTTAATTTGAGTTGGTGGACCTCTCTATAGGATAGGCCATTAGAATAAAAGGCACACATATGTTGCCTCCATAATCTAAAGCTATTGATGTCACTATCCAAATGCTCGATAGAGTGTACAATGCCTTGCATACTATCTACAAGGAAAAGTAGGTGAGGGGGATGGGGGTGGGCCTCGTGCCTAATGGTCTAAATATTGTGCATGAGGTTGCAAAGGTTGCGCCTCATGCTCTCCCTCAGATCCCTTGAGGTAGGTGCTGGAGGAGGACTAGGTGGTCATGGAGGTGGGGGTGGGGGTGGAGGTGGAGGTGGAGGAGGGGGAGGGGGTAGGGGTGGGGGTGGGTCCATCAAATATAATCTACATATATGTTTAAGCAACATAAAAAATCACAAAAATACTATTTAATAAAATAAATCTAAAATATCAATTATATAAATACACATCTTTAAAACCATATGAATTATATAGATAAAGTTAAACACTTAAGTAAACTTTAATGTTAAGGCCAATTGAACATTATACCAAATTTAAGCCTAATCATAAAATAATACTCCAAAAAACTATTAATAAATCAACATACATGTGAATTCTAAAAACATCTTATATTTATGTTTAGGATTATGCCTTAGCAAATTTATGATTAAGGTTCAATTTTAAAACAATTAGGATTGAACATATAAATAAGATTGTGGTTATCCATTTAGAATTAGGGTAGAGTAATTAGCATTATGATTGGGGCACAAAATATCACGTAATTAGCATTTTATGATTGGGATTAAAATTAGAATAAGTGTTTAAAAACTAGTATTAAAATTAGGGTTTACAAATTTTAGGATCACATGCTAGCTTTAAGGATTACGATTTTTAATTATGGTTAAGATTGGGATAATTTAGGGTTTAGTAATTTAGATTTTAGCATTTAGGACACTTATTGAGAAATTGGGGTCTACCTTTTATAATCATGGTTTGGCATTTAGAATTAGGGAAAGGGTAAAGATTATGGTATGGGTTTACATTATTAAATTAGAAATATGATTAGGATTATGGTATGCATTTTCATTTAACATTCATATTTAAATGTTTGGGATTATGCTTTAGCATTTATAATTAAGGTTTAAATTAAAAAAATAGGATTTAACATAAATAAGATTGTGGTTTGGGTTAGGATTTAGGGTCATCCATTTAGAATTAGGGTAAAGTAATTAACATTATGATTGGGGCACAAAATATACCAGAAATTAATTTAATGACCATAAAGCTTATGATTAGGATACCATAAATTAATTGTCAAAATATATCATAAATTAATTTAATTACCACAAAGCTTAATATACCATAAGGTTTAATTTTAAAACAATTAGGATTTAACACAAATAAGATTGTGGTTTGGGTTAGGATTTAAGCTTATCCAATTAGAATTAGGGTAGAGTAATTAACATTATGATTGGGGTACAAAATATACCATAAATCAATTTAATTAATATTATGATTTGAGGATTATGATTTTTAATTATGGTTAAGATTGAGATAATTTAGTATTTAGTAATTCAAATTTTAGCATTTAGGGCAATTATCGAGAAATTAGGGTTTACCATTTATAATCATGGTTTGGCATTTACAATAGGGCTAGGGTAAAGATTATGGTATAGGTTTACACCATTAAATTATAAATATGATTAAGATTATGGTATGTATTTTTTAGGAAAATTAATATGAGTGTTTAACATTTATATTTAAATATTTATATTTAAGGTTCACTATTAAAACAAAAGGATTTAACATAAATAAGACTGTGGTTAGGCTTAGGGTTTAGGTTATCTATTTAGAATTATGGTAGAGTAAATTTTAAAATTAAATGATTGGGGCACAAAATATTAGATTTAGGATTACGACTACTGTTTCAAGACTTATCATGTTTAAGATGAGGCATTACAATTTAGAACTATAGTTTAGGTTTAGATTTAGGATTGATGGATGATAATTTAAGATTATATAGTTTAACACTTATAATTCTAGTGTTTAAAAATTAGAATTAGAATTAGGGTTTACACTTTACGATCACATGGTGGCTTTAAGGATTATGATTTTTAATCATGGTTAGGACTAAGATTACTTTCCATTATGGGTATTGTTATGGTTACCTGGCTAGGGATCAAGTGTTACATTTAAGATTTGAAGTTATAATTAGAATTAGAGTTTTACATTTAGGATTAAGTTTATTAATGATTAGGGTTAGGTTTCTCAATTTTAATATATAATGGTTAAAGATTTAATCAATATTAGGGTTAGGCTTAGAATTATGATGAGAGTGAGATTTTACAACAAGGTTAATACTATGTTTATGGTTAGTGTGTGGTTTTATAAAAAACGATATGGTGATTAAATTATTGAAATTTTTGTAGTAAAATTTATCTAACTAAATAATGAAATGATAAATGGATATGATGGTCCACATAATTAGGAGTAGGGGATTTAAAATTATATTTGATTTGGAAGGGAAGCATTACTTATTGAAAATCACAAATAGAATTTAAGAGCTCATCTACATTTAAATGTCATAATTAGGACTAAGCTAGTGTTAAGGATAAATGGTTATGTATGATTGTTTAGAATTAGACATTTAGTTAATGTTAGGACTAAAGAGTTGAGCTACAATTAGAGTTACATGAATATATGGTTTAGAGTTAAAATTATGGTTTTAAGGTAAGGGGACACATTAAATACTTAGTTTTATGTTTAGGATTTAGATTAAATTATTGTACAGTTATGGTTAGGTTAAGGTTAGACTTGTGAATATAGTTAGTTTTACTTTTTTTGTTATATGGTTTAGAAACTAATTTATAATGAATTACTATTTAGTTAAATAAATCTAAAACATCGATGTACTTACATGTTTAAACAATCTAATTTACATCCATCTAATCATTCAATATTGTACTTTTTATTAAACACATTGAAACATCTAAAATAATTATTTTTAAATGAACATCTACAAAAAAAAATTAAGATGAATAGATACAAAACTATTTAAATGAACAGATACAATAATCTAAAGATAAAACTATTAACAATGGAAATTTATAATTTTACATACTGAAAGTGAAAATAAATAAATAAATTGATAGAATTATAAAGCGTAAAATTGAAAACAATGAAATAAAATACTAGAAAACAAAGCAAAATACATGGTACACTGAAAAAGAGTAACAAGGGGTCAGTAGAAATTCGAAAATAGGCTCCAATTTCTATGCTGAAATTAGGCCCATTTTAGACACTAGTGAAAATGACTAAAAACCTCCAAAAAAGTGGGTTTTATAGGTTTTTGAAACTGGGCACCCAATTTTTGAATATGTATCAGTCACCCCAACCATAACAAGTACCATATTTGTTAAAATTGGGTACCCATTTCTGGAAAGCTCTCATTTCGTGGAACTGTGCACCAACTTTGTGCATTCACCCTATGTTATAATGTTTTTCCTTGTTCATCAAATTTGAAAACTCTTCCCCAACCACCTTCAAAATTCCCCTATAACCTAATCCATTGTTGATCTACATAATTTTACTCTCAACATAAGCTTGGATACTTCACCCTAGAAAGACATTTCTATATTATTAGGCTTGATCCAAATATGGGTGTCTATTGAAACTAATTACATAAATTCACTAAGAAAACTAAAGTCTTTCTAGCACAAACTTATTGTAAAGAAATTAAATCTTTAAAGGGAAATTTGAATAAATAGGGGAAAAGCTCAAAATTTTAGGTGCTCCAAAATTAAGTACGATGATGAAAAAGAGGCTTTAAATTCCCTATCACTAATAATAATTACCATACCAAAGTTGGAAAGGTGAAATTAAAATAAGAGTAATACTCATACCAAGGTGCTTATGAATAATCGGTAAATCTCCCAGGGAATCCAAAACAATATTAATGTTGAAGAAGTGCAACCTAATAAAATATGTTATAAAATTTATAATTGATAAAACTTCCTATTATTAGTGAAACCTAATTCGTGAATATGAAATATACTACAAGCCATACTAACGATCCACATATAGTTTCTGAAGAAAGACTCTTCTTAACATCTTATAGGATATTGAAAGATAAATTAAATCCAAGAATATAAGATATGCAATAAAAGGATCATACACCAGAAAATATAAAAAATATTTCATTTATTCATAAGGAGAGTTTCAAGTACAATTTTAACTTACAAGGAGATTACATCAAGACTAATTCTAAAGATAAAATTATATTAGGGATTTCAAAATTTTCCCCATTCAAAAAGGAGTTTGATTCTAACTCTCATGCTCCAAGACAATCATCCACAATGAAAGTGTGATGTAGGAGCATCTTGCATCAAAAATAAAAGGGGCATGTTGAAAGTAAATAAATAAATTTAAAATAAAAATTAAAATAAAAGAACTAGAGAGAGGAAGTGATTAAAATTAAAGGAAAAATGATATAAAAAAACTAAAAAGGAAAAAGAGGGGAAAAAGGTATTTCATTTACCAAGGTTTTCATTAAAAGGGAAAAACTAAAATAGAAAAATAAATTAAAATGGTTGTCATTTCATTTATTGAGGTGTGTAGGTAGCATTTTGGAAGTTTGCGGAAAGTTCCTTAAATCACTCATTTAATATTTGTTCTGATCCACAAAGGAAATGTAATTTTCTAACTGGCCACATGGTGGTGTTTAGTTGTACTTGGATGGGAATTTAATATTTTTTGTAAGGTATTTGCATTTACCTTTTATCCCACATTGGTTATGTTTGTAATATCTTTGATGGTAAGTGTCTATTTAAGCAAGGCATATGAGCATTTGTAGTCAAGCTTTCAAGGTGTGATATTTTCTTAGTAGAAGCTTTGGAGGTGAAGGATCTTAGTGTATAAGATCTTAGTTGAGAAGTTCTTCTTGGTGAAGCTCTTGTTGTGCAAGCTAGTTGGAAGCTCTCTTGGGTAAAAGCACAAACTTGTGTCACCCTTTTGTACAGGAAAAGTCTAACAAATGTATAATTGTTCACCTTCAATAACATAAAAATGGTATTATTATTTATAATTTGAAAAAGAAGTAAACTAATAAAATGTGTAGAAATGGATGAAGTTTAGGATAATAATTTTTAATAATTATTTGGAATAAGAATTGATATATTTTCCTAATTTTTATAGATAATTTTTTAGTTGCTAATTATTTTTTAAAAATTAGGGGTTTATTTCTCACAACAAAACTATATGGAAATAAACATATAACAATATAGATAACAATATAGCTAGAACAATCAAAAATAAAAAAATTCTTTAGACCTATATTTTCTCTTTTATAATGATTCAAATTTCAACTCACCTAAAATCGATATTTTTCATCTCCCACCACATTTTTTAAAACAAATTTATTCTAAATAGAAGAAAAAATATACATTCTAGAAGAGGACTCTCTTCTCTAGAATGTCATCTATTTTTTTTCAAAAAAATTGATATGATTTAATATTTTTATCTGTCTCAAAATTGACATCTTTTTTAGTGTTAAAATACGTGCTTGTAGAATTTTTTAATTACAATATACTATTGTTAATATCATATTTGTTTTGACAAGGCACTGACAAAACACTTAGTCATTATCTATCAGTATTATAGTGCAAGCTGAGTGTTCAGAGTAGGCCAAGCAATCAGTGTGAGCTAGGTGATCAAAGCATGTCGACCATAAGTTGACACACAATACATGTTGAGTAATATATGTACTTCTTGTGTTTAGAAAATGCACACCCCATTTCACCTAGAAATGGGGACCCCCTACTTGATTTTTTGGCTTTTTGGATCCCTAGTCCAGGATTCGAGCCTTTTTTAAGGTTTTATCTAGTGTTTTTGATCAAATCCAAGTCCTAGTTTGGAAACCGATATTCTAAAAATCATTGTTGCAGAGATAACTCATGTTTTCAAAGAAAAAAGGTGCACCAATGTACCTCCCTAGGTGCACTAGTACACCAAAGAACAGTGAAAAGGCATCACCCTTAGTGATGTGTAGTAGCACATCAACACAACACCAAGGGGTGCATTGGGTCCTAGGTCTATATAACCCAGGGACCCCCCCTCACTTCCTCACTTGTCTTTTTTCTTCTTCTAGCTCTTAAGCCACAACACTACACCTCTAAGGTGCACCTTCCCACCTCATCCAGCTACACACAATAGAAAAAATATGTTAGACACTCGAAAGGTGCATAGCTATGCACCTATTTAGGTGTGTAGCTGCACACATTTTCTTTGAAAAACATTTAAAACAATCAAAAACTCAAAAAAAAAACTTTAAATGCAAAATCATCCATTGAAGGTGCATAAAAATGCACCTACTTAGGTGTGCTACTACACACCTTTAATAAAGAAACTATCCTTTGTGCTAAAATGTATATAAGGATGTGCATCAGTGCACCCCATGAAGTGTGTTTTTATGCATACCATATGTTAAAGTTTACTAAGGATAAAAGGTGCACCAGGCACACCTAAGAGGTGCGGTGGGTGCACCTCTTTTGCATATAAGGTTTAAAATCAAGTTTTAGATGTTTTTCATCATAGGAATTTTATCTAGGTTTTCTCATATTATTAGGGTAATCAATTTTTCTTTGACTCTGAACTAATTAATGTTGTTTTTGTGTAGATTCAATGGCCTCTTCGTCATCCTCCTGTGTTGAGAAGATGGTCCCAAAACCTATTGTATTCAAGTTTCAAGGTGTTCCAACCAAGTAATGCTTTCAAGATGACTATTTAGAGATCTGGGACACTGAACATGGTCACACAAACTTGGGTGCATTCTTGACATTGTGCAACAAACCCACCAAAAGATCCCCAATGGTATCCACATTGATCTAGTCAGGACTTGTTAGTGTAGCATCGCATCCAGTATTAGTGCAATCTTCAAAATTGATCATGACACTAGCAAAGAATTATGTTTCTAAAGAAAGGGTTATAAAGAGAATAACTGGAGAAATCATCCTAGATCTCCAACCCAGGAACATAGAGAAGGTGTTCCATCTCCTGAGGGTAGATCAATTCATTAGATTAACCTATCACCAAGCAGAGAGATGGTGTAGGGAACATGTGGAGGAAACTTCCAAAATCATCCACTCCTCATACCTCATTAAGAAAGTCCTCTAAGGTGTATAGAAGGAAAAGTTGACATGATGAGGGGTTACATGAAGGAAGATATTGGATATTCTATCATACTCTTGAGTAGAGTCATGGGGTTTCTAGCATCAGGACACCTGATCATTTGGATCGTGCATTTTGTTGAGATGATCAAAACAATGGAGATGCCACTTGATTGGGCTTTGATTCTTAGTAAGAACTTCATTGAGCAGTTGGTGGTGGTTAAGAATAATTGAAAGTTTTATATGACATCATATTTGGTATACTTGTTAGCTTCAAGGGTGGCGAATTATCCAGGACTCTATAAAAAGGGTAGTATGCAAGATGCAAACATATGGCCCTATATAGTGTATCCCTAGCTAGTGAAGAAAAGGCTTCTAGAGCATAGCAAAGAATACAGGATAGTGAATGATGATTTTATATTCACAATAATTTGGTTCATTGAATGAGATTATGCAAAAAGGATGTCAGAAGAGGTAGCTAGAAAAATATCAGAAGTTGGAGCCTATTACATCTAGTACCAAACATTCACCTATTTGAAGGTAGCAGGTATCACTATTAACCCCAAGAAGCTCCCTAGGCTTATACTACTAGAGATAGTTTGACAACTCTTGACTACATATGATAGAGTTAGAAAGAAACATAAAATAACTTGGGTGTGGCCCATTACTATAGGACCATTTAGTGTGGATTAGAGACAGGACATTCCATCTTTTTAGTCTAAGTGGGTTCAATATCCTTTGGATGAATATAATTCACCTTGGCCCTATTTTGATAATATTGGAAGAGTGTAGTACTTGGATAGCAAGACATTTCAGCATGAAGATGCAATTGAGCATCACTGGATGAGCACAGTATATGACTATGATATCTGTATAAGAGATTATTATAGGATGACTCTCTATTTGGCAGAAAGTTCTTTGAAGATAAAGGTTCCTTTGAAGATAGTACAACAAGATAGTGAGGATGTTCTTGATCCATTGTTCAATAGGGATGAGATTGGTGATCTACCTATTATGAATGGTGAGGTTGATAAGGAAGAAAACTCACACATGAATCACATGGCAACACATGTCATCAAACTGACAAAGGATTGGATTAAGGTGCCTTTCAAATTGGATCCAATTCCTCAAGCTATAGTTTTCCATGCTCAAGCCTGCCTAGCAAAAGGTCAAGGGGCTAAGGTCATAGTACCCACATTTATAGTTCAATCCCTAGTAAGGCTAGAAATAGTACACTAACTTGATAGAGAAGTTGGGTATTATAGGGCTCAAAAAGGTAAAGGTAAAGGTAAGAGAAAGGGAAATTCTCCTCAAAATGCCTAGCCAAAAGAGGACGCCACTCAAGCACCTCCACATATAGGAGAAGAAAGAATACAAGGGTAAAAGAATATTGAAGCTATGCAAGCCCAAGAAAATCATCAAGTGCCACCAATTGACAAAGGGCAAGGAGGATTTGAAACTAAAGTGCAAGAGGTGTCTTTACCACAACAAGAGGTACAAACCTCCCCATCTACTCCTAGGAGATGAAAGATTAAGACTCCAATCAAGAGGAGACAAAAGGTCATCAAGAGAGTCATTCCCTTTCCATCAGTCCCAAAAGTTATCCTAGAAGGAGAGGAAGAAGAGAATGGCAAGGATGAAGAGGATAACCTTTGTTTAAACTAAAGCACCCATCTTGCAAGAGCCACAGACTTGAAACAAAGAAGAAGCTCTACAATCACACTGCCACGCATTCTTGAATAGTCTATTTAGTCCACTACCTTTGAGGATGAAATGTAACAATGGATAGATGAGAAAGATGTCGACGAGACTGATGTCTTCAAGATGTCAGGTTTTTATTTTATGTTGGTAGGCACTGAATTGGTGGGAGACAAAATTAGAGATACTACAACTAATCAACCTCAATAGGAGGATTGGAATCAATTTCCACCTGAGCCACAAGGTCCCAAAGTAGCTCCACCATCTCTAGTGCAAGTTATATTTTGTGTAGATAAAGGTTTAGTTACTCCTCTTCCACCAAACAATGAAGGAGAACAAGTCCAAATAGGACAAGAGAAAGAGCCACAAAAAGTATCCACCGATAAAGTGTCAAAGGATGAACAAATAATTGAGCAACCTCAGCAAGCTTCCCAAGACATGGAGGTGAGAACTTTGGACTCCATGGATATATAGACTCCTAGTGTAGATCTCTCATAGAAGGAGAAGACTCTAGAAAGGATTGATAAAGGGAAGAGCGTAGTAGAGAAAACTCCTTCATCTTCAAAAGGAAAATCTCCATTGGAGCATATCCAAACATGGTTGAGGAAAGAAGTCATTAGAAACAAAAGGCAACAATTCACTACTGAGGAAGAGAATAGAATGGAATTGATCAATGTTCTTAGGAAACCTGAGTCACAACAATAGGATGCACGGGCATTAGCCTTCATTATGAGTGATCAAAACTAGGACTTATTTGCGCATGTGGCTCTCCCTCCTTAGTATAAGCATCTTGAATAATTGACTCCAAGGGAATATTAGGTCAGAGAGATTGTGCTTGGAAATCCCACACTAGATACTACCAAGTCAGTGGTAATGACGAGAATGAAAGAAGTGTTTAAACACTTAGAATAGGATGAGGTAGAACTGATAACACTTCAAAAGTAGAATGAAATCCTAAAAGGATATCTAAAAAAAGTTTTTGGTCCTCTAGATCCTACAAATCCTGAGGAAATTTTGAATGCAACACTAGAGAAGAGGGATAAGGAGGCAATACAATTAGACCCAATTTTGAAATCTTGTCAACAATGGCAAGAAAATTTTTAAGAGAAAGGAGTATAGATTATATAGGGAAATCTTAAGTTATTACACCATATGAAAAAAAACTTAGATAAGCTTATAGCCATTTTGAATTAGGATTTTGGTTTGATGGACGAAGTACATACATTGGATGAGGACCTACAAGTGCTACAATCTATTAAGAGTCAAAGATATAGAATGTTAATGTAGGTATATACAATGGAGGAGTTAGATAAAATTGATGATTGGATAGAGAAGATTGCAGATGGCAATAAAGTAATGCAATAAAGTAATGGAAACATTATAAATGAAGATTCATAAGCTCAAAGATTGACTCCAAGAGAAAATTTTGGATGCAGAGAAACATTATAGTGACGCATGTTTAGATATTTTTGAAGATGATGCAAGGGAGAAATTGATAGCTATAGAGGTAGTAGTCCAGTAATTTTGAAAGACTTTTGAAAAAGCTTCTAATGATGATATCATTAGGTAAGCATTCAAACAAAAGAAGTATTACTAGATTTGGATGTGAAACTCAAAGATTTTGTAGAGATACACATCAAAGTGGGCAATTATAAATAGAAGGTGAAAGATAAGTATGAAGCCTTAAATTTTCTAGATGTAGCTCAAGTCACCAAAATTATTGAGAAATTAAAGGGCAAATACGCAAACATAGCTCTTGTATAAAGGGGGAACAAAGCCCAGAAGCTAGAATTTCAATTTTGACACTTGATAAAATTTTGTATTTTTTGAACCTACTTCTGAGGTGTATAGGTTTGCTAGGTGCACAAGTGCACTTTCTAAAGGTTTTCCTAAACTTTTGAGCAAGTTAGAGGTGCACTAGTAGTTAATTGTGAGTTCTAAATTTAGAGTTTTCCATGCATCAAAAATACATTCTGACAGCAGTTTAACTCCTATAGATGCTAGTAAAGATGGAGCTTTTATTTTTGGCACTTCTAGACACTTCTACATCAACTAATGGATTTCTCTTTCTTATTTTTTCATGCTTTCTTTGTTTTAAGATATGTAAAGGCTCATGCATCCTTTTAATGATATAAATATGGATAAAGTCCTACTCAGCACTAGTTAGAGAGTTAGTTTGTACATAAATAGATTTGTTTTATTAGTTTAGAAGCATATGATTGCATAAAGATGTCTCTCTCTCTCAACACAAATTGAGGAGAAGATTTCTTATAAATTTAGGAATGTAATATGTAGTCTAGGCCTTTGCTATTTTGATACAATAATATATTCTTTTGGTGCTTGCATTTGGAGTGTAGTGATTCTTTTTTGAATGTGTTATATTTTATTAATGTAAGTTCATGAAGTGTAATTGGGCTGCCAACAATTTTATTGCATTATTTTGATTGTGTGATCCTTTAAATAAGGTGTTTTCTATGGGTCGTTGATGTAAGCAATTCGAGAAGAGATCATCATATTGTTCTTGCATAGATTTTTGTCTTGCATGAGCGCACTTTCCATGGCCTTACAATCTGATGAAAAGTGAAACATCTTATGGTTAATAAATTCTCATCAATGATTACATCAGTGGAATTAAGGAAGTGTTGTGACTATTTTCATTGGTTACCTACTGGTCTTTTTGAAAGCTTAACTCACATCTACACATTGTTTATGTAGTTTATGTCGATTAGGATTTTACTTTTTATGTTATTTTCTTAAACTTCTTCTTACCCTGTCTTTGTTATTTTCTTTTACAAATACTTGCTCAATTTAGGAATTCATATAGTTACATTGTTAGATTGCATTCATTAGAAAATAGGAAAATACAAAAATATATTTCTTTTGTGTGTTTTATTCTTTTGAGAATGTAAGTAGATTCTACATCTTATTCAAAGTTTTTGAACCAACAAAGGCCTCCTCGTGAAAATTCACATGTATCTTCAATTGAGTGGATTCTAGTAGGTTGCAAGATTGCTTGGAACCTTGGAATTGATCCTCGGATTAGCTTTTCAAGAGACGAGTTTGAAAAGGTTCATGTTGTTAAGCATCATGCAAAATGACAACTCAATAATACTATGTGCAGAGTTACTCATGAGCCGATCAGAGTATACATGCTGAGTGATTTAGGAGCTGAGTAAATAGAGTATGCTAAGTCATTAAGAAGCTAAGTTACAACATTAAAGATATAGTGAATGTCAAGAATTAAAGACTTTAAGTGTTGAGGGAACAATTTTGGACATAATTATTTGTAATGGCATAAACTTCTATGTAAATAATTCTTTAGCTGACTTAATGATTATTTTATGGTTCTAGAAGATAAGGATGGATGTATATTATGAATCCCTATGCAATACATGCACCCAACCAAGTTGAGAGATATTCTAAGTGGAAAAATGGAACAACCTCAGTTGTTGATTCCTACCTAACCCTAGCCAACTTGTGTTTACTTAAGGATACAATCCCTAAATAGTTTGCATTCATGAAGAAAGTGAGGGAGAAAAAAGAGAGATGAATGCTAAGCATAGAGAACACATTCATGACAGCTATGGAGGTTGTGGTAATGTTATGAATTGAAAAATCAATTAGAGAGAATAGAGGAAAGCAAAGAGAGGATAGAGGAGACATATCTGATTAGAAGGATAAAAACCACATCACTAAAGAGAATATTTGACATCTAGCAAAAGAGTTCTAACCAAAGGATCATGGTGTTGAATCAGTCTAATAAGTGATGTAGAGAAAATCTCCTAATAGAGTAGTCTTAACAGGCTTGTGTAAATCTCTTAACTGAATGCTTGCTTTATTGTAAGTTTAAGTCCTCTAACAAGCCAGATTTTTACTATGGTGTTTAAATAATTTAACATGGTAAGACCTAACAGTCTTTGTAATCCTTTGATAGGGAAAACTACTCATAGGGTAGAACATAGTTTATGGTCAAACTTCTTGTAACCTTAATTGGATACACTTTATAATTGCAGTAGTGAAGATTTGTGGGTGTCGTCCCCAACCCAATTTTCCCCTCATTGGAGGGTTTATGGGTAGCAAATTTACTATGTTATGTGTTATTTGTTTCATGCTATGGATGAACATGTGTAGTTAACTATTTTAGTTTACATGCTAAATTATTATATGGATGTGTGGTGAATGTTTTATGTTTAAAGTTTTGAAGTGCTGATTTTCCCCCTCGCGCCCCCTTCCCCCCCCTCAACCCAACCCTTCACTCTCAAAGTTTACTTTCTCATTGTTATTTTCAACAATTTGTATTAGAGACTTGGTCTCCAAAAAGGAAAGGTTTACAACTTTGAGGAAAGATCTTGAAGATGGAACTCTACAAGTTAGGAAAGAGTATTGAGAGCTAGAAGATTGAAATCAAGCTTTCCCTACACCAACTCATGGAAGCAAGAGAAGGACTACAAAATTCATTGAGGAAAGGGAAAGAGATAACTATTGAGAAAAATGACACTCATTACCAAGAGGAAGATACTACTGTATTATTTGAAAATAGAAACTCAAGTGAGTTTGATGCAACACTTGTAGATCTGATGGAAAAGAATGGCGCCGTAACTGAAGAGGTCATAAATATTAAGATAGAACAAGAAGCCCAATTAGTATCACTATGTGAGGTGACTGAGAAGAAAAAGAAAGCTAAGGAAGATAAAGTTATGATTGAAGATAACCAAAAGAACACTAACCAATAGACTAGAAGAGAAGACATCAGATGCAAAAGCTTGCTAACATGGAATGAATCAATTGATGATTTTAAATCATGAATTGAATGAAAAGGACATTGAGATCATAGCCCTAAAGTTATAGAATGAACAACTAAGGAATGAATGGAGAGTAAAAAAGGAATTTGCTGAAAGTTTCAACAAACCTAGTAAAGCCATCAAATACTTTGAGAAACTAATGAGATCTCCAAGATCTAACAATGACAATGTTGGATTGGGATACACTAGTACTGAGGAAGGAGAATGATCTACAAGTGGTAAAAAAGGAAACAACAAAGGTAAGAACCAAAAACCCACTTTTCATAATTGTGGAAAGTTAGGTCATACAAAAAATGTTTGCTGGAAAAATAATGCAAATAAGAACCCTAAGAAAAAATTCAAGGGTTACTATCATAAGTGTGCAACAAACAAGGACATCATACCAAGATCTTAAGCACACAAAGATTTGAAGAATATTGACACGATTTTTAGAAGTATGGACATAAAGCATATGAATGCAGATCTAATGCCAAGTGGGCATCAAACAAGAAGACAAAGGTACAACAAAATGAAAAATCCTACATTTGGGATTACAACACAAGGTACAGTTGTCACTATTGTCAACAATATGGACATGTTCCTAAGAATTTCATTAGAACACATTTTAGAGGCAACTACAATAGATGGTTGAGTGAGACAACATGCTTTAGTTGTTTGAAGACGGGTCATATTAGTAGAAACTGTCTCACTAGATCCCTAGCAATGTTATGTTGGCACTAAAGTTAACTATACAAAAGAAGGTCCAATGTGTAGTAGGTGTCAGCAAGAAAAAGGAAATAATAGATTCTCAATAGATAACAATATGGACCTAGGTTCACAACCACCTGAGCTTGCAAATTTGACTCATGTAGAAGAAATGTTTGTTGCACATGTAAGTCCAATTTTGCAAGTGACACGTATAGTAGGGGGGAAATATAAATACAAGGGACACACAATAAGTTTCCCTCAAAATATTGAGCATGTATATCAAAGTCTACCACACCTAATAAAAGAGTTTCCTATAATAATAGTTTGAAAGGAAGATAGTGTGGTACAAAATATGACTTTACAGTTAACAAAAATCAGGTGTACTGTGATCTAAGGTATAAAATTGAAAATGAAAATTTTTATACTGATGTTAATGTAGATATTCATGCATTGGATGACATTAAAAAAAATATTGATTGTAATATATTCTATCAAATAAAAACTATTCATTTAGCTGTTGACAATGACTTAGAACAAATCATATGTCTACAAACTAAGATGGATGAGGTTAACGATACAAACATAAATCATTCCACATCAATGACAAAAAGACTAGTGAATCTTCAAAATGAAATGTAACTCATGCATGTATTGATTAATAACCCCAATATAGATCCTTTGTGTTTTATTGACTGGCCATCAATAGGTACATCTCTAGTTAATGAATATGTTACACTATGTTTAATAGACACAACATTTCTAACATTGTTTCCAAATGGACAATGTGACTGGTTGGAGCCACATCTACAAAGAGTATACCTTCATGAATATGTGAAGCATCTAATTCAGTTTATGAATCATCACTTTGGTAGACATCCCTGATTTAGATATTACATGGAAAACATGATGATGACGCACCATGCACAAAATTCCAGTATAGTTTTTATAAAATGAAATATTGAAGAGTTTCCAATGACCATTGATGAGTTACAAGAACATATAGAATTTTTTTCTAGCACACACCTAGCTGATAAATTAATAGATTTTGGAACAAACTTAAGAGGCATAAGATCATATTGGAAAAAAAGTTAGGCAGAATTTTTTGATTTGTTGAAACAACTAGGTACCCCCACAATTTTCTTTACACTTAGTGTAGCTGATTTGTATTAGCCTAATCTACATGCACTCATTCCTAGAACTCAACCATCAGATCCAAGGGAGGCTCAGAAGTGGAGGAGAAAAAATGTTATTAACTATCCTCATATTGTTGCGCACTACATGCACCTCAGACATACAATGTTTTGTAAAGAAATTTTGGAGAAAGACTTCAATGTTGAAGACTTTTGGTAAAGATATGAATGGCAACATAGGGGATCTCCACGTGTACATGGTTTTTGGTTGCTCCATGGTGCTCCAAATATGGATAAGTTACATTGGCATAATGAAGAACAAGTCAAAGAAGCTGAATATTTTTTTCATTGCATTGTGCACGCACGGAATCCACGAGGATGTGGCACTGAAAAAAATATGCAGGTAGTTCTACACTAAGTTTTATTATGTAGACATTTCTATAATTAATTTTTTATAACCCTTATATTTTCGCTACCATCTTTTTATTTCTTGATTTAAAAGTCTTTGTTTCCATTAAGCCATTTTTAGAATTTTGCACAACATTCATGTCTCAAAAATACAAGCCAAATACTAGAAATGATTATGGACCAAGATTATGAAGAAATACAAAACACCGTACATCAACATACAATCTCTAAAAAGGGAGCATATCTCAAAAAAAAAAGGGGGGAAGAATGACATACAAGTACTATGTATTTCATTTTTATTATCAAAGCTATTGCAATGAAACATTTGTTGCATTGTAACGATTTGCACTCAAATTGTAGGTATAATGCTCCTTCAGGAGTAAATATAAATGGATTAAAATTGTATGAGGATGCAAAATGTGGAGAAAAAAAATTGAACCTTAAAGGAATGATGATAGAATAAACTTACATAATCATTACATTTTTTAAATGTGGAGAGAAAATATAGATTGGCAACCAATTTTGTCAGCACATGTTGTTATTAAGTATATTGCAAATTATGCATCCAAAGTAGAGAAAGGTTTTGAGACCTACCATCAACTATTGACATGATTGGAAAATATAGAGAATCCTAATGACTTTGCATCCAAAGTCTACAAAAAACTTTTAACTAAAACTATTAATCAAAGAGATGTTGCAACTTAGGAAACATGGCACATGCTCCTAAAACTTCCCTTGGTGGAATGTACTAAAGGATTTGTTAATTTAAATGTCTCCCAAAAGAATTCAAACCTATCAAGAAAAAGAATGAAGATTGTATTGAAGATAAAATAGAATCATTCATAATTCATATAAAAGAAAACTCGTTTCTATGGAATCCATCTCTTTGAATGATGCCTCTAGAGCATGGATATATAATAAAAATAGAAAGAAAGATAATAAGTTGGAGCGTAGAAAAGTAGTTACAATTGTTATTGTCTATCCAAGGTTTATTTCAATTCCACCACATGTATTAGACAAGTTTGTTGGTTTTTTTCTTTTTATAGTTGTTGTTATATAAACCATTCTATGACACTTAAGCTAATATTGGTGATAATAATATCATAATAACTTCAAATTGGGAGTCACTAGAATATGTTCCATAGCATGTTGAATGAAGAGTGGATGTAGAAAGAAGTGATGGTAGTTCTAAATCTTGAAGTGAGACTGATGTAATGGGTCCTTGTAACATTATAGAGCATGAGTGGCAAATCATCTCATGGATGAATCGTGGTCAAATAATGCAGATTTTTGAAGTTGATATGCTAGGAAGAAGAGATATGGATAGGCAACATAGTTGGTGAGATAAATATAGGTCAAATGAATATACTTCAGATGCAATTAATTTTATTGGTAGAATGAGAGAAAATGGATACATTATAAATCATCAATGTGAACAAGAAATCAATAGCAGTAAATTGGGTGAAAGAAAAAGGGTATTTGATGTTATTATGACAAACTATAATGGTGGTGATGATGTAGAACCCTTGTATATGATAATTTAGGGTACAACTAGTATAGGAAAGTCACATTTGATTGGTGCAATCATTTTTTTTTAATAAAGATTTTGCATTCCCAGAACTGTTGGACACTCTTAATACTAGCATCAATAGAAGTGGATGCATATAATATAGGTGGTTCAACTATACATTCCAAATTGAAGATTCAAGAAAATGACTTTAGATAGTTAGAAGGAACATATTTGACAAGTTTCCAAGAAGAACTAAGTCAAATAAGATATATATTAATTGATGAAATGAGCATTCTTGGGGAGAAGTTTCTTGAGAATATAAACTCTAGACTTCATCAAGTATTTCCTAAGAATTTAAATCTTAACTTTGGAGGCATTCTTATTTCAACTTTATAATGGATGTACTAGAGAAAAAAAAAATTACATGAATTTTTTTATTTATTGTAAATTGCTACTAAATATTTCATACAATTTTTTAGATATCTCAATGATTTTGGTTGGTGATCTTGGCAACTCTCTTTTGTAAAAGATACAGTATCATATGACAGTAGGAGACATGCAAAAATACTATGGGAAGAATTCAAGATTGTGATTTCATTGGAAAAGGTTTATAGACAAGAAGGAGAGAATTTGGATTAGAAAAAGTTCTGCCAGTTGCTCACAAATATTATAGATGCTCAACCAATAATTAAAGATTGGAAGTTACTAATTTCAAGAACAACATGCAATATTCCAACAATAATAACTGATTATTTTGACAAAAATGTTCATTTATTCTCTACAAATTATGATGTTCACAAACATAATCAAAGAAAACTCCATTCGATTCGAGAACCAGTTGCATGTGTTATTGCTATAAATTTGTCAAACTATAGCTTGGTAGATAATAATTGTGCAAATGAACTTGATATTGAATTATTGATTTCAAGGAGATCAAGATTTACGCTAACATCAAAATTTTGGATAGAAGCAAGCCTTGTAAATGGAGCTTTGGGTTATTTTGAGGAAATAGTCTACAAGCCAGGTAGTACACTACCTCAAATACCATTATATGTCATAGTAAAATTTGATGCCTACACTAGCTTTCCATTCATTAATGAACATCCTAAAATAGTACCCGTTAGTGTTGTACAAAGATGTTCCACCACTTAGATGTCATTGAGATTGGGATGGGCACTAAGAATACATAAATAACACTATTTGACACTTGGAAAAGAAACAATTGATATCAAGTCAAGAGAAAGAATAAGAACAACATTCATTTTAATTTCTCATGTAAAGTCACTATAGGGTATAAGGATAATGCCACCATTTTCTTTTGATCATTATGAGAAAATGAAGAATGGAAAATAGTTGGAAAAAAGAAAAGATGAAGAAAAAAGGCTAAAGGCTTTAGAAATAAAGCATCATGATTGTACAATTTAATAAGGTCATTTCTACAATAGTTAAATAATATGCATTTGTATATAGACATTTTATAAATATAGGACTTATTCTATTTGAGCAATGAACAATAATGAAAAAATTGGACAAAAAATGGTACAAAAAATATGTTATTACCTTAATGTTCATTGTTCTCAATGCAAGTTTCACTTCTTCTATAGTTTATTTCTTCTTTTATATAACAAAAATGAATTGGAAAAGATTTTGAAAAGTTTAATATTCTCATTCTAAATTTTTATATTATTGTCAATCAATTATTTTTGTTTAATATGTATTTGCAACTTAAAATGGCTCAATAAATATAATTTATTGAGTAGATAGAAAATATAATTTATCTCTTAAAATACTTTTTAAAAAAACTTCCAAATATTAGAAGGGAATTAAAATGTTGCAGCAAAGAATGATTAAAGTTGATGACACATATTATCATTTTGATCTTCAAACAATACATGCTGAGGAAAGAAAAAAATATTTTTCTTGTAAAAGGCATCTTTTAGAAGCAAGGTTGTTGAAATTTTATCCACCAACTCTTCAAACTTATGGTCACTTCTACCAAGATCCTGTTGTTTTGCAATTGGTTTGTTGTGAAGACTGTGACCCCACAGAGCTTTATTTTGTTCTTGTAGAGGTTTGGATTGAGAAATCTCCTTTTCCAATGGAGTCTACAAAAAATGGTCCTGTTTGGTTAGAAAAAATGCTTCGATCTCCACAAATTAGTACTCAAGGTCTACCAAATTATCATTATAATGGTCAATTTTTTAGATTGTAGTTCAATGGATTACATAACACCCTATGGAATCAAGTTGTGGTAGATAAATGGGGGCCTCAAGGGGTCTTCCTAACTCTATTGATCCATGAAAGAAGAAGGAAGATTGTTGTAGAGAAAATACCAACATAGACACAAACTACTTGTGATTTTTAAAGAAGAAGGCAAGGGGTTACAAACACATGGTATTTGGGACATAGAACTTACAAAAATTTCTATTGATTTGATTATTTAGATCCTACAGACTCTTCTTTATTTCAACAAACCATTGTTTGATTTGATGATGATAGTGATTCTAATTAGAATATTTAACTCTCTATTACTTTCCTAAAATAATGTAAATTTCATGTTACTATAAAATTGGTGAACATTCCAATTTTCTTTATATGAATTATATATAAATTTTAATAAAAATATCATACTTTACTTTCGCATATTTTATATGAAAAATTTATTTAGACAAATATATGATTTATTACCTTTTTGGTGTAACAATTTGATAAATTGAAAGTTGCAACATTTTGTATTTCACATTAAAAGATTACATAGTTGTTTTCAATTATTTTATAATTTGGTATTAATTATTGAAAATTTCATATGTTGAATCAATTAGTGAAATAGTTTTCCATTATCTTTTGACTTGACATATGCTATGCGTTATCTTTTGAGTTGACTATGTTATATGTAACATTCACTTTTCTCAAATATACAATTTACAGATTTTTTTTCCATGATCTATGTCTCTAACTCAATAAGGTTATTTTTTTACCTTCTTATCATTTGGTTTTCCTATATTTGTATTATATATTCGTTTCCTTCTAAAATTGATAACTAATAACATAATCTCATTCTTTCCTCATATATTTGCATGTTCAAGAAAGATAAAAAAAATGGATTTATTAGACAATGAATCTAAAAGTATCACACCAAGTACCATTGTTTATTTAAACTCAGATGGCTCCCCTTAAACACTAATTGATAAATGTGAAAAGTTTGTACTGCAATGTTGTTACCAAATTACTGATAAAAAATAAATGTTGTTACCAAATGATTCAACATTTTGAATCTACAATGTTGTTAGTAAACTATGTTTCAGATAATGCTATTTTGTAAATGTAGATTGTTGTTGATAAGGTACAAGAGATGTTTAATCAAGTATCTCATTTTCTAAAATATTTGGAAGAAATGCAATGTGACCATAATGAAAATGAAGGCCGTAACACTATTCTCATTGGTGACTATTTTATTAGGTCACTACATCATAACAATTATTTTGTATCATAACTTTTATGAATGGACTTGTTGATGATTATTTTTACAACTAGTATACATACTTGTTAGAAAAAGCCATTGTATTGAAGTATATGTACATAATAAATCAGATTTATGGTTCGTATTATATGTTAGATTTTTATATGGGTTCATTTGAAATGTGTATGTGTTTTTCTATATTTCATTATTAGTAATTTTTACAGTTGATAGTAGTATATTGAAGAGATAGATATTTTTTTATATACAACCTAAAAAAATCATATTATTGTTTATTAAAAATATAAATAATCTTTTGAATTAACTTTCATAATGAATATATTTATTATTCAAGAGGAAGCTATGGTTATAAGGGGAGAGAAAAAGATGAAGTACAAACAAAGGAGCGAGATGAGAGATATTTGTTCAAAAGTATAGGAATATTGAACTACATTGGATTCTAACCTTTAGCCAAACTAGCTATACAAATATTTCTAAATTATAGATCTAACATGCAACCAAAATAAACCCTTAATCACTTTAAATCATGATTAACCTCATAACTCTAGCTATAATTTTAAAAATAAATCTAGATACAATACACTAATAAAATAAAATTAAAAATTGTTGTCCACCAAATGAATAATCTAATATTAAATAGTAAATTAATTTGAAGAATTACTTTTAAGAAAATTGTATCATGATAATTTTTCCTAATAACTCTAGATATGATACACTAATAAAATTAGAGTATCATTTAATTTTTAATGTGGTATCAAAACCTAAATTCTATTTGAAGCTAAATGCTAATGATAAACCATATTTGTCCCTACATCTATTATTAGCTCCACAACTAACTAAATGGTAAATGCATGCCTAAATTAAATATAATACTATATTGATAAATCTTTAAATAATAATGAGTCCTAACCTAAAGCCAAATTAAATTGAACCCTAACCTTAACACTAAATTAGTTTGGACTCTATTTCTAAAGCTAAATAAACTCAAACATACAGTAAATAAAATTGAATTATAATCATAAACTAAATATATTGTGACCTTAAAATAAATTCAAACCATATAACTAAACATAGTTGAACAATACTTTTTTTGCTAAACCAAATTAAATAACAATAAAAAACCAACATGAAAGATAACCCTAATCTCAATTGATTAAGAAGTCATATTGACTACTAACCCATACATTCAATTAGGTTAAAAAATTTTATCTAAAACTTAATTTTTATTCTATATATAATCATATAAAAATTCAATTTTACATATAATCCTAACCCTAACACTAAATCAAAATGATCCATAACCCAACATTTAATTAAAATATAATCCTAATATTAAAAAAACAATCTTATTTCAACCTAACCATATTAAAAAAATAAAAATAAAAACTAAGTAAACCTTGTCCCTAAACCAAATAGAACCTAACCCTGACACTAAATCAAAATGAGCCATCACCTAACATTTAATTAAAATATAATCCTGATATTAAAGAAAAAAATCTTATTTCAACCTAACCATATAAAACAAACTAAAAAGAAAAACTAAGTAAACCTTCTCTCTCTCTCTCTCTCTCTCTCTCTCTATATATATATATATATATATATATATATATAAAACCTAGAAATATCGAGCCAAAATCTATTTTTACATATAATCCTAACCCTAACACTAAATCAAAATGAGCCATAACCCAACATTTAATTAAAATATAATCCTAATATTAAAAAAAATCTTATTTCAACCTAACCATATAAACCAAATTAAAAAGAAAAGCTAAGTAAACCTTTTCCCTAAACCAAATAAAACCTCAATCTTACTCAAATTGACCATTTCTAATATTAAACAAAAGAACCCAAACCCCAACCCTAGCTCTATATATAATATATATAGATAAAGCCTAGAAATATTGAGGCAAAATCTAATGTTACATATAATCCTAACCCTAACACTAAATCAAAATGGGCCATAACCCAACATTTAATTAAAATACAATCCTAATATTAAAGAAAAAAATCTTATTTCAACCTAAGCATATAAACTAAACTAAAAAGAAAAACTAAGTAAACCTTGTCCCTAAACCAAATAGAACCTCATTCATACTCAAATTGACCATTTTTTATATTAAACAAAACAACCCCAACCCCAACCCTGGCTCTATATATTATATAAACTTTTCTCTATATATATTACATAATAACCCTAGCCAGAAGTGAACCCTATTGGTGTTTAAATGTTAGCCCGAATTGAATCATAACCTTAAACCTAATAAACCTATAAATGTTAATGAATCCTAAACATATACTAAATCAACTAAAAACTACATCATTAACACTGAACTAAATTTGACCCTAACTATAAACCTCGATAAAATTAGACTCTAAACCTACTCAAAAGCCTTGACATTTAAGAAACTACACATTTGTATTATTTTAACATCCCCTCATGATGCTACTAGCTATATACATGTATTATATATTTATTTAATATATATAGAGAAAGCTAAGATATATCGAGGCTTTAATTCACATAGAAAAATATTTTCATATTAAAAAATTAAAGCCTTGATATCTCTTAGCTTCCTCTATATATATTATATAAATATATAATATGTATATAGCTAGTCGTTACCCTAATTATAACCTTTAAAATGGACAATGTATTTTTTATGATTGCAATATTAACCTTGGGTTGTACCTTGCTTCAAATCATACCTATGATTAGAATATTAAACTTTAAATCATGACCCTAATACTAAACCTAGTAAAATACTAATCTACACACTAATATTAATCCTAATAAATACCTCTAAATCTCTAAACTAATTCATAACCCTAATGATAATTTCATACATCTTAATCTATAATCTTAATTCTACCCCTGGTCAAAACCCTAACTTGAATCCTAAATCTAAACCCTAAACAATAAGGATAATACTTCTTTTAACTATAATTTAAACCAAATCTCTATTCTTCACACTAAATGTAGCCCTTATTAAAATAATTATAGTCTATTCCCTTTCCCTAACCATATTTCAGACCCTAACCCTTAAACTAAGGTTAACCATAAATTTAATCCTAATCATTTTTCAAAATCGAACAATACCTCTAGCTATAATTACCATTATAAACTTAAGTGTAATTATCAATTTGTAATCATATATATCATCATAACTAGACCCTAACCCTAATCCTAATCTTGATAATAATAATAAGTATTACTAACCGTAAACATTATATTAATTCTAACTCGAAACCTACATATTATAATTAAAATAAAGTATAATTGAAAAATATATAAGCTAGTCTTAATTGTAATATACATACAAAAATATATAAGCTAGTCTAAAATGTCAAGGACGTTAAAACCTTAATCATAATCATAAGATTAACAAACAAAATAACAACATAAGCCTATGTAATGTAACATGATTCTATTAAAAATTTAAAAAGCTATTATGTTCTAATCTTAAATCAAAAGTTCTACATAGACAAATCGTTCCATTGACACCTTGACCACAACCAAAGAGAAACACACAAGTAAAAGAACTCCTTACATTATTAGAAACTAAATGGTTTTTATTTTTCTTGTATCACATACAAAAGTCGTCACATTTTCGACTTTTAAGAAAAACGTTATCTGCAGTGGTTGATTATTTTTTCTTCCACCGTAAACACGGCAAAAGGACTAACCGGACGATTCACATGGAAAGTCAAGGTCACATGGACGATATTTCTATTCAATGATGCCGGCTTGAATATTTACATCTCCGCGTGGGCCAACATCTTACTCCGACATCTATGTTTTGACTTTAAACAATCCCTGCGATACGGAAGTCATACGCATACGGTCTCAATTTCATAGTTTTGAATTATTTTAATGCTAAAATACAATTTTGTAGATCTCATCACTTCCAAAGTGGAGATTTGATTCTGATAGTCAACAATTCTATATAATTATTCTTAGGTTAGGAATAATCTCTGTCAGCTAGCTCTAATTATACCTTCAACCACTTCTCTACGCGTCAAGTTGCAATACTGAGAAACTTCCCAGCTTTTTGTCAAAGATATTAATTTTAAGCTAAATAACAGATGTTTCATCTGAAATTTGAAGATGACATTAAATTATGTGCAAGGAGACTAAAATTTCAATAGACTTGCTTCTTGTGACAACTGTTTGAGGGGAAATCAACATGCAGATCGCCTGCAGTTCAAAGTGTTCAGTATTTTTCTTCTGTGTGGTGCTCTTATCATGTATTTTTCGCATGAGCTCGGCCCAACATTGCGAGAGCACTAATTCTACAAGTGCTGTGTTTCAGAGTAATTTGAACACAGTCCTCAACAATCTCGCAAACAACACATCGGTATCAAAGGGTTTCAATACATCTGTGTACGGCCAAAGCCCATTCACTGTCTATGGTCTGCTCCAATGTAGCGGAGACACAACTGCGGAAGAATGCCTCAGCTGTTCACAAGACGCAAGTGCCGCCATTCGCAAGAGTTGTGGAAATGCCACGGGCGGTAAAGCTTGGCTGGACAAGTGCTTCATACGCTACCAGAACTTTTCCTTCTTTGGAAACCTAGATACCAATTTTGACACGGTTTATTACAATAGCCAGGCGGTCACAGATCAGCCTGGCGTGTTCAGTGCGGCGGTTAGGGAGCTTTTCAAGAATCTGTCAGATGACGCCCTCCGATCCCCATTTCGATTTGCCACCAGATCAACAGTCACGGCGTCTACATTTTATACGATAAACGGTCTGCTTCAGTGTTGGAGGGATCTAACTTCTGCCGAGGACTGCCAAATTTGCTTAGCAAGTGCAATTCGGATTCTGTTAGATGTGACGTTAACGGACAAGGGAACTTTTGTGGGAGGATTGAGTCGATGCGGTAGTTGCATTGCTCGTTATGAAATCTACCCATTCTTTCATCCTGCCCCGCCGCCGCCGCCGCCGCCACCATCTCCCCTACAACTGCCGTCTCCGCCGCCGATTCAGCAGCCACCATTACCATCTCCAACACGAGGTAGGATGCATATCAATTTCCTTATTAGCTAATTTCAGTCATAATTAGTATTCATATCAATTTTCTTATCTGCTAATTTCGAGACTATAATTGTTCTGGTATGGTGACGAATTCCATGAGAGATTAATGTAATGACGGCATTTAATTAGGGCTTTACAGGCACAAACTGTTTCGGAAAACCCCATCTCAGCCATAAGTCTTAGTGATAGATCCTATCAATATTATGGCTTCCAGGGAAAGTCTGTAGTAATTGTTAGGGGTTCGATGACAGAGGTTTTTGTCTAAGTTTATTTTTCAATTGCTGGAAGAATTGTATACATGTATCAATCGTCCATTTCACAAATCACATATCAATAAAATGTACTTTTGATCAAAATTCATAAAATTAAAAATACTACACATTTTTCTTAAATATTTAACATTTGTTCTTGATGATCGCTATCTTTTTAATCAAAAACAGCAAAGTCTATATTAATAACTGATTTTTTTAAACTTTTTTAATTGTTGACATTTTTGAATCAGCCATCCTAAGGAAAAACTTGCGAAACCGAACTTTTAATGAGTTCTAACTGTGTAAAACTATCCTCGATGACTATTACAGACTTTCCCCTATAGATGTCGTTTCTGGTTCATTTTACCCTTCATTCATATTCTTTGATAACCCACAGAGGGTTCATTTTGCTTTATGAAATTAACAGACACGCCCAGTACCATTTGCCATGACCAAACACTCAAATATTGATCAATTGTGCAGGAAAATCAACAAACAAAATTGGCGTACTTTTGGGTATTCTCGGCGGCGTAGTATTTCTGCTACTGATATGCCTGTTTGCAATCCAAAGGAAATTCATGGCTGCAGTATTATGGATGCCACGCCTGATAAAGAAAGGTATTTTTGTGGCGTGATTTTGTTGAATTTGTCATACCTGTTTAGTCTTTCTGGTTGGATAAAAAATTGTAAGTTTTCCACTGGGTGCGTTTATTATCCAGAGAATCGGCCGGGAGCGAGAGATAATTTAAATAGAGTGGTAAATTCAGCGATCGGCCAGGAGGTGGGCATAATTTATAATTTGGAAAATATCAAGGCCGCAACTAGAAATTTCGACGAAGATAACAAGCTTGGACAAGGAGGATTTGGTGATGTATACAAGGTAAACTAACCATAACCGACTCTGTTTCCTTGTTTAAGACAGGAAATTGAAAAATACAAGTAATTTAATAAGTATGCTTATCCATTCGTTATGCCCATTTTATCATTTTTTGCTGAGTTCTGATTTGAGAAGAGATCCGTCCACACATGAGGCTTTTTCACAGATTTGCAAACTACTTATCTACATTATAATTGTTTTACATATTCAAGAGCGTATGGTAATTGGATATATGTCATCTAGTAAAAACCTCGAAAGATTAGCTAGTCGCCATACTTTCAATTTAGATTTTACTTTTACTCATTTATAGAGAGCTCGCACAAACTGCTATACTGATCTTCTAGGAAATTAGATAGATCTCCTAAATAAGCTTCTAGCAATTTACCCAGCAACCAATTCTGTGGTAATCCTCTTCTGGGGCAAGGGTTTATTAATCTTTTAACTGATGACTGGGTTTGACGCCATAAATAATCTGACATTTTCTATGTAACAAGTGGGGTATGTCTTCTGTCATTTCACAGTTTCTTTTACAACCTATTCAGTCTGCTTCCTTTAAGCGGGCTGTTTGGAGTTTCTTAAGTATTATTAAGCCTACATATTGATGTGTTTTCTTTCATGTCAGGGCACAATGCCAAATGGAACATTAATAGCGGTAAAGAGACTTTCTGTCAAATCAACTCAAGGAAAGAAGCAATTTCTAAATGAGGTTAAGCTGGTAGCAGGAATTCAGCATCGTAATCTTGTGAAGTTACTTGGATGTTGTGCGGAGGGCTCAGAAAGATTACTTGTTTACGAGTTCCTCCCTAACAACAGCCTTGACAAAATACTTTTTCGTAAGTTTAGTCAGTCTTAATTTAACATTGGTGTCATAAAATGTTTGTCCTAATTCTTTTTGGAAAATTGAATATCATAAATCATTGATTTAGAGGTATGGATACAGATGCTAAGAAGAGAAAACAACTTGACTGGTCAAAGCGATTAAACATCATACTTGGAATAGCCCGTGGGCTTCTATATTTGCACCAAGATTCTCAACTCCGGATCATTCATCGAGATATCAAAGCAAGTAATATCTTGCTTGATGAGAAAATGCAGCCAAAGATATCAGATTTTGGTTTAGCAAGGTTGTTTCATCTAGACGAGACTCATGTCAACACAAGCATTGCAGGAACTCTGTAAGAATCCTCCTCATTCATATTTTTATTTTATTTTCAAATCATCTTGTACACCAAACAAGTTAGCTTTTAACATTTCTTCAAGATTGTTTTTTAAATTGAAGTTTTCTAATAATTATTTCCCATTATACAGTGGTTATATAGCGCCAGAGTATGCTTTGAGAGGGCAACTATCTGCTAAAGTAGATATCTATAGTTTTGGCATAGTTATTCTAGAAATTATATGTGGAAGAAAGAACAATGACAATAGACTGTCTCCTGAATTTCAAAACCTCTTGGAATGGGTAAGATTATATATGATAGCTAATATGAAGATGAGTATGATTCATTCTTAACATAGTCAATACAACTAAATTTCAAAAAATTATATATCAATAAGATGAGTATGATTTTTTCCTATGTAGGTATGGAGATCTTACAAGAAAAGAGATATTATGGACGTGATTGACAAAGAGATAATAGATAGTTCCAATGAGCAAGTTTCAAAATGCACTCAAGTGGGTCTTTTATGTACACAAGCAAATCCATCACTTCGTCCACCAATGACCGATGTACTTGCAATGCTTTCAAACCCTTCTAGGACCAACTTACCATATCCCACAAAACCTGCTTATGTATGCAATACCCTAAATAATGCTCCACAATCTACATCAACATCGACATCTAAAAGCACTTCTCTATCCACTTCATCAGCTTCTCAGTTAGTTTACCCATCTATCAATGATGCAACTATAACATATTTAAGTTCTAGATAATGTCACTCCTAACTAACTAAAATAAGAAAGATTGTATATTACAAGACATATGTACCAATTTCTCAATTTAATAAATTTTTTTTTTTTTTTCCGTCCAAACGAGTCATTAAATTGTTGATGGTAGTTAAATGTTTTCATGAATGTTCAATATTGGTCTTTAGTGTAATGAAATATTATTTTGTTAAATGTATTGAAAATAGTAGGACATGGTAGTATTATTTAATTTTCTAATATCACAAAATTCTAAGCTCAAAAGGGGTGCTAGTAGGAAAGAGCACATCCACCTAACCACATTAGAAAATAAAATATGCAATGATCCTTCTAATACAAAAACCCAATAACTTGATGAACAAAAAATCATCATAATTCTAAGGAATATGTTTCTTTTATAAAACTTCATAAAGTCTTGGTCTTAAGATGCCTTGTCCTTAACATACAAAACCAAAAACATCAACCACCTTCTATTCCACAAAAGCTAGCTATCATACCATCTCAAGAAAAGATAAACAAACATATATTTCCAGAATGAGATAAACAAACATATATTTCCACAATGAGAATTAGTAGCAAAAGAAACACTATATTTTAAAGAGAAAAAAAATCTTTATTAAAGTAAATATACAAGTGAAACACTCAAAAACTCAACATAAAAAAAAGAACCATATATAATTGACTATTAAAAACTACTATTATAAACAACAAGGGAAGACCAAACTAATAACACCAAGATTTGTGACACCTAAAGATCTTAAGAAGTAAAACGCTAAACAGAACTCGTGCATCCTATGACCCTATAAATTGAAGATATTGACCCCAATCAAAAAAAAAACCCATCTAGTATATGCTCTATAAAGAATTAACTAATTAAATAATTCCATTCTATTAAAATAAAAGACCTATTCTTTCTATTAATAACCCTTCATTTTTATCTAGATGATACAAATTGAAAACAATAGCTAAAAGAATACCATTATTAATAAATATATTATTATAAAGTCATCCATATAGATTTAGGGATAATCATTACAAAACCACCAATTCATAGCCAAACATCAAGTTTGTCTTAAACCACTTCAAGTCTAATGTTTACTATACACAAAACCTACGCTTCTTCAAAATCACAAAACATCAATATTTAACTAGAAGCCCCAATATACTTATACATTTAAGGACACATATTTATATAAAACCTAGACTCTACTAGACCTTATCTCAAGCCATGAGACCTTCATAGTTTAGAAACCAATCAAATCCCTTCCAATATACACAAAAGGGAGTTTTCGTAAAGGCTAACATAAACATCGAATTACAATTAATCTTCTTGTATTTCTTATATGAATTACTATAGCTTGTGACCTCCAAAGTCAAGTACGCCATGAGGAATTGACCAATTATCCCCTATTGGAATGTACAGATTGTCATTAATTTCTACAATAATTGGTCCAGCTCCTTTAGTACATGACCCTTTAGAATTTCTTTGTAGATATCTGAGATAGCTGCCTTGTCCAAGCCTATATGGGATATAGACTCAAAAAATATTATCACCATATCTATTTTATTTTTCTCCTTGTCCATATAATTTAAAAAATCTTCTTGAACCACCTTTGAAATTCCTCTATAAACCAATCCAATGTTGATCTTCACTATATTACTCAACATAAGCTAGGATAATTCACCTTAGAAAGACATTTCGCTATTACCAAGTTTCATCCAAATAGGGGCTTCTATGGAAACTAATTATGGAATTCACCAAGAAAACTAAACTCTTTCTAACTCAAATTTACTCTAAAGAAAGAAAATATTTAAAGGGAAAGTTGAATAAATAGTGGAAAAGCCCAAATTTTTAGGAGCTCCAAAATTAAGTATAATGATGAAAAAAGAGGCTTTAAATTCCCCATTGCATATAATAATTACCACACCAAAGTTGTAAAGGTTAAACTAAAATAAGACTAATGTTCATGCAAAGGTGCTTATGAATAATCAATATATAATATTTTTTTTAAAAAATTATCCTAAAGAAATGCCACCTAATAAAATATGTTATAAAATTTATAATCGATAAAACTTCCTATTATTAGTGAAATGGAAGTCATGAATATGAAAGCTCCTACAAGCTAATGATAAAAAACCTCTTGACAAGAGGATAGACCATATTAACAATCCACATTGAGTTTCTAAAGAAAGAGTCTTCTTAATAGCTCAAAGGATATTGAAAGAGAAATGCTTCATAAAACCTAGATAAATGGGATGATGAATATGATAATAATTAGTAGAGGATGATAAATTAAAATCCATGAGTATAAGATATGCAATATAAGGATCAAGTACCAGAAAATATTAAAATATTTCATTTATCCATAATAAGCATACCACATACGATTAACATACAAGGGGATTTTATTGAGACTAATTCTAAAGCTAAAATTATAAGTTAGAGATTTCCAAATTTTCATCATTTAAAAAGAGTCTAATTTCCACTCTCATTACCCAGTACAATACTCCATAATGAAAGTATAAATCTAGTTTGGTAATGGTGGAGATTAAAAACAAAAAAAAGAACATGAAATCTATTTTTTGTTGTATTTTTCATGTCAAGCTTAGAAAACTATTCAGATGTTCCACTTCTAGGATTGTAAAGGTGGCAACCACTCTTGCCCACACTAATTATTGTTATAGAATATGGATTCCAAAATTGACAAATACCCTCTTTTGTTATTCACCACCACATCTAGATCTTTCAAATACACTCCATTAAATACTCTTCTTTACACGAGTTCGATTGATACCTTATTAGGATCAACTTGGAGGGCTGAGACTAAAAACATAGCATGGATATCAAAAGTTAATTCTGTCGATCGAGACTCACTAATAATGAAGTAGTGAGCTGTGGTAGTGCACCCACTTATTTATTATTCATTGTCCTAATTTTTTTTATAATTGTGAATGAATTCATTACGAAGAATGTGGTATACTACTCTTACTACTAAAGAGTAAGTAGACAACATAATACTCCTCAATCTTTGCCCAATAATTATTCTATCAAAATATAGATGGGAATTGGGACTCCTAAGTTTTACTAGTGTATACATCAAAAGAAAAACAAGCTTAAGGAAAGCCAAGACAAGGATTAAGTGCCTTAACAAGAAATAAAATAAACCTTACAAATGATTAAGGAGAAGGAAAAGCTATGGGAAACTAAAAGGCTCTCAGAAAGAGAAGAAAAACTACTTTGGAAGCAAAAAGGGAAATGGAATAGCCTTGTATCAAAATTAATAAACTTACTTATGTGATCACTAAGAACAAGAGAGTTTAAAATTCAAAAAATAGAAAACAAGGTATCTTATAAGAATAGCTAGAAAAAATCATTAGAATCAAAATAAAAAAACCATAAACAACCAAAAGTTATATTAATCATACTAATTCTCCTCTAGGAACTAATCAACTAACCAATCTTTGAGCCTTTGGACTTCCTAGTTTTAACAACATAATCAATAAGATTAAAAACACACCATAACAATGAAAAATAGACCTTACCTAAGCCCCAATGGAGACCCCTCATCCTAAGAAGCTTTTTCCTTAATGAATGAATATCACTATACTAGAGAAATAAAAATAGGAAAAGGTAAATAGGTGCAATTTCTAACCTATAAATATTATCACCTAATGACCTAGCCTACCTAAAACTAATATAAACTATGCTAACCAAGATCAAGTCTTTTTATGTCAGCTCCACAGTTTGCTTATTGATTTGCATTACTATTATCCTCTCAGTAAATTGTGTGAGGAATATAAATTTTGAATCCAAAATGAAACTAATTCACTTGGTGCATAAATTCATCTAATTTCTACTTAACAATAGACCCCTTCCTAATAGCGTTAATAACTAAAGTTGAATCTCCTTCAATTTATAGATTCTTGATACCTAGGCAATAACACTTTAAAAACTTTGAGCACAACAATAAATTTTGCTAAATTATTGGCACTTATCCTTGTAGGTTTGGCAAAATTAGATATTAGTTTTCCATCCCAGTTGTTGATACAACATCGTATACCCAGTTGGTACTAGCAACCTTGTAGAAGCTCAAGCCCTATTGGCAGGTCTAATTCTGGCAAAGAGATGTAATGTTTCCACCATCCATATTGAAGGTGATTCTCAAGTAATTATAAACTCTTGTCTCTCATGATCTTCTCATACCTTGAAACTAGCCTATATCCTTCAACAATGCTGGGATTTAATTGATTCTTTTCAAGCTACTCGTTTCTCTCATACTGTGAGGGAGGGCAATAAACTAGCTAATTGTCTACCTAATCTTAGTTGTGAAGGCTCTGTATTTGAATCTTTCCATTCTGAGATTATTTTTTCGAAATTTCCATGCTTAGCAGAGTGCCATATTTGGGACACAAAGAAGATGAATGAAGCTTTATAGAAACTAGTACTATATCTGATCAACACATGGCTATTAGCTTGCACATTCTTTGTGCATGTTCACAAATGCTCCAATTAGTTAGGAGGTTCAAAGCTCTCTTGATTTTAGTTAAATCTTTTAGAAGGAGAAGTTTATTGGCATAATTGGACCCTTCTCATTGTTGAGTATTGATATATATCATACTTTGGGTACTCTTGCTTAGTGCAAAGAAATTGTATTTGGTTGTAGGTATGCCTGGTATGACATATCAAATTTTAACACTTTTGTATTTCGGTAATGATTCAGAGTTTTCTTGCTAGTTCTTTCTCTGATGAGCCCTTGAACTAGTTTATTAATAAATATATTATATAAGTGCTATGTCACTTTTTGATTTTAAAAAAAAACATCGTATACCCACCTCTCTTGGGATATCTCAAGAGGACATTTTTTTTTTAAACTTATGTCATCCCTTTCCTGGGGCATTCCAAATGCATACTTTCTTTGATCTATATGAATCTACTCTAGAAAATTATTTCAATGGAAGGATAACAAGTCATACCCATTTATTTCTCATCTCATCATTTCAAGACGAAAATATAGCAACCCCCTTCTGTAGTCTTAACTGTTGATTTACTAATACCACAATTCTTACTTCAATTTTATTTAGAAGTTGATCAAGATCCAATTTTTTATCCTTCAAAATTCTTCAATTCCTCTACTTCTACATTTCCCAAATCAAGCGATAAGGAGTTAAGTCCATAAGACATCATATGATTCCTTATTATGGAGTCTACATGAACTAAGAAAAATGTCAACCAACTTGCTAGGAAGAGAGTATTTTCAGCCTAATTTTTTCATAAGCCAAAGCCAACATCTATGTGAAAAGTTACAATTTGTAAAAATATAATCCATTGACTCTTCATCTTTTTTATGTAGGACACATTTGGAAGGACCCTAGAAACCTAATTTGCCAATGTTTTTCACTGTTAAGATTTTTTGTTGGAAGGTCATCCAAGAAAATATCGTAGCTTTGGGTAAATAATCCTTCCCCTAATATAGATCATGATGAATAATAGATCTAGGAAATACTATAAATAGGTACAAAATCTCATATCCCTTTTTGGTGGAGTAATCATGGGAATCAACTTTAGTCCAAATATTATTATCCACTCTATATTTGGGAACTAACTTTTTAGAATTAAGAATCTCCATTAGTTTAGATTTGAAACTTGCAAGAACATCTACATTCCAATTTTCTTTCCAGTGGGAATCCAAGCTAGATGGAGTCCAACTCAAGCTAATGTAGTCCTTCACAAATATTCCCAACATATATTTTATATTTCATTACTTGGATGGGTCCTTTATGTGGAAAGAATTTATCTAGAATAGGGAGGCCTCCCCATGAGTCACTCCAAAAAGGGTATTATCTGCATTGTTTGCACTTCAACATATATTGTTTCTAATTAAATGTCTACACTTTTAAAGAAAATTCCACTATATAAATTGGGTGGATTTTCATGCCTTGAGATACTAAGTGGGTTATGCCTATCCAAATATTTAAATCTTAATATCCTTACCCATTTCAAATTTGGTTCCTTTACCATCTACCATATCTCATAAAGCCATATTCTGATCATTTGATCTTTTCACTCCCACACCACCATAATCTATTGATCTACACATCTTATCCCAAGCAATAAAAGCTAGCTTGTGTTTATCATCAAACCCTTGCTAGAAGAATAAATGTTTTTTTTGGGTCATCTTTTTCCTAAACATCGCTTGGAATCTTAGACCATGCCAACTAAAAAATGGGAATGATTGACAAGGCTTCTTTAAGCATGGGCCCTCCTAGCTAAGGAGAGTCATCCATCTTTCCAAGAAGCCATCTTATTCTCAATTTTATGAATGACATCTACAAATAACTCAACTAGTCTAGATCTCTTATTTAGTAGGATCTTAACATACTAATTGGGAAGGGTCCCTTTCATAAATCCCTATCATGTTGCATTGCAAAAAAGATGAAGTACTTAACTAAACGTAAAGAAGGTGATGGAATGTTATTCCCTACAAGTATATTTTTCAAATTTATATATAAATTATTTGCATTTATTATTAAATAATGAATTTACTTATTACATGTACACATTAAATTAACTTTTAAATGAATGGTGTGTAGGTTCGGCTGTTTTGGAGGGAACATATCTTAACCAACACAAACTAGTGAAACATCAAATTCACTTTGTTGATTACCAACCTAACAATAAAGTGCTTCAATATACTCACCGTGTTATTGTTACATCTATTTCTTTACATCTAGTTAAACATAAAGTTGGATGTCGCAAGTGGAGATTAGATACTAAGGACCAAGAGAGAATATTAAATTTTCTCTAGCATGTGGAACCACTTGACATATTTCATATTTTTAAGGATTTAATAGGATTTTGTACAATACTTTCCTTAAGGGATTACTATAGGAAGTTGTTTCTGCACCTGAGTTTCCTTACAAGTGGTACTAGAGCTTGACCAAATTTTGATTCTAGTTGTTGGGTAGGGTTTATTGAGATAATCTCAAGTTTGAGTGGGAGTTTTGTATAGAGCATTCTAAATCTTATTTTTAGATTGAGATGACTAGTTCATCATATGGAAAAATGGAGGTGGAGAAATTTAATCGCAATAATTTTGAGTTGTGGAAACTCAAAATGGAAGACTTGCTTGAAGATCATGATCTATGGGAGGTGATTTCATTTGATGTGAGACCCACAACAATATTTCAAGAAGATTTAGATCTCAAGGATTGAAAATCTAAGGGTCTCATTAGACTCTATCTAGTTGATTCAGTTCTCCTGAATGTTCTTGATGAGAAGACCACAAATAGTTTGTGGACATGGCTTGGATCTGTTTATCAGGCCAAATCTCTGGTGAACAATATGTTCCTGAGGAAGAAGTTGTATTCTCTAAGAATGGAGGAAGGAGGATCTATTATAGATCATCTAAATGCTTTTAATTTATTGATTGAATAGTTGACATCATCTGGTGTCAAGACAGAGGAGGAGGATTGATGCAAGACCATGTAAGACCCTATTATGTTCCTTGCTGCATTCATGGGACCATCCTGTGATGGCTCTTGGAAATAATTTAGTCACTTTCAAAATGGGCATATATGGAAACGAGGAGAAAGTCATCAAATTCAACTAAGGAAGCTCTTCTTGTTCATGGTAGATCCAATAAAAGAGGAAGAAAAATGACAAGTCTAGAAAGGGTAGATCCAAATCTCATGGAAAATCAAAGACTCCTAGAAAGTCCAAGGAAAAATGTTGGAATTGTGATAAGACTGGGAATGTCCACAAAGATTTTAAAGAGCCAAAGAAGAAGAAGAAGGCCTCAGATTTAGGTTCAAAAAAATATCAGTAAGATGGTAATACTTTCATTGTAGCCTTGGCAATGTATGCATCCGATGATGTGTGGTTGATAGACTCGGGTGCTTCTTTCCACATGACCTCTCATCGAAGCTAGTTCTCAAAGTATGAAGTTTTTGATGGTGGAAAGGTGTACTTAGGTGATGATTCTCACCTAAAGATAGTTGGACAAGGATAGGTCACTATCAAATTCACTAATGGATGAGTAAAGGGGATCAACGGGGTATTACACATCCCTAGTTTGGCATAAACCTATTATCTATAAGTATGCTAAATGATGTAGGTGTGCAAGTTGTTTTTTAAAGATGGATGTAAGATGATGAGAGGAGCTATGATTCTCGCTAAGGTTACTAGGATAGCTACTCTTTCTTAGCTTGATGCATGCATTTCTTAGTGCAATAGTTCTTCTAATTCAAAGAAAAGAGCAACTATGACTTCATCCCCACCATTTGAATGAGCATAAAGAAGATTGTGGTTATTGGTTTCAATGGTAGTGCAACATGTGTACCTAAGGGTGCAAACACATTGGAAGGAAAGATTCTTATAGAAAATAAAATTTTGTGGCATATGAGATTTGGCCACTTTGGTGAGAAGGGTCTTAGAACCCTAAAAAAAAAGAACCTCATTGAGGGGTTAAATGATTGTAATCTCGAGTTTGACTTCTAAAAACACTATGTCTATGGTAAAAAAATCGCATTCAATTTTACTCTAGTTCTCACAAATCTTTTGATATTTTGGATCTTATTCATTTTGATGTATTTGGTCCTATAAAAGTTCCTTCAATCTCCAAGTCTGTATTTTTTGTATCTTTTATAGATGATTATAGTAGAAGGACATGGATTAATTTCCTAAAAAGTAAGACACAAGTCTTTAGTCAGTTCAAGGAATTTAAAGCCCTTGTAGAGAATCAAACTAGTAAGAATATTAAGTTTGTGAGAACTGACAATGATGGTGAGTAAATGCAAGGAGGGATCAAAATAGCTAGGGTCAATGGCACACCTAACTATCCATTCACTTTCCTGAGTAAACATAATGGAAGCAAAAATCAAAGTGAACCATACCAAGGAGAGAAGGAACAACAACTCTTTATTGATTCATTCAATTATCAGCATACATTCCTAGCTATAAGGCCTTTTTTTTTATGACCAAATAGAAAATACAACTTCAAAACCACAATCTAGCTTCAAAACACACTATTCTAGAAACTAAGTTCCTCTACTTTGATTTCCCATTTAGACTCTCTAAGCTATCTTATACTTTCCAAAATGACTTATAAAAGTTTCTAGATAAGTTGATCCAAATTAAATACATAAGTTGACTCAAGTTAAATACATTAAATTCATGATCCAAATTAAATACATAAGTTGACTCAAACTAGAAACCAATCACTAGAGAAACTCAGTTAAAGAAGGAAATGAGCATCAATAAATAATAGGTTCACTTGACACTTGAAGCAACGCTTGGTCAATAGTAGTAATCTGCAATTGTTGTAACTTGGGTCAATACTAATAGAATGAATGGGATAACATGACAACTAGCAAGAAATTATTACTCAATAACAACTTCAACTCAGGTGATACCGAATAGACTAGCACTCGATAATGAGTACGACACGATAGCAACTCAAAGAATTAACACATATGAGTACGATAACATGTTAAACAAGGATGTTCCTCCATTAGAATACCAAAGTAGAAAGAAATGATTCCCTTGAATCATGCAAGTGTCACAACCTAAGTTGAATCGAACTCATATTGAGAAATCCATGCAGCATCTTCAACTAGTCTATTCTTCCATGTCCCCAAATATTCATATTAATCTTTTCCTCTTGTGCTCTTATCTCTTATCCAATATATGTTCAATGTCTTAAATATACTTCTTAAGATAATCATCAAGCACAAGAACTCCATTATTTGATGCATGCTACTCATACAAATCAGCAATATTGAATATAGGAGATATATCCATGTCATCAAGTAACTCAACTTCATTAGCATTACCACTGTCAAACTTCCTCAAGATCTTACAAGGTCCAAGCTTCTTCATTTTAAGTTTACTATATGTCCAAACAAGAAATCTTCCTCTCTTCAAATGAACCATCACCTCATCACCAACTTCAAAAAACATGATGTCTTCTAGACTTATCAATATTCTCCTTATACTTACGATTAGTTTGTTCCAACTTCAACTTCGCTTTCTTATGTAAATACCTCATAGAACCAGAAAATTCTTCCCCTTCAACACTTCTCTTCTCTTCACCAACAACATCCCTCAAATTTGATACTCCTCTAGTATGCATTCTAGTAACAATCTCAAAAGGTGTTTTTCCCATACTCCTATTTACAAAACTAATATATGAAAACTCTAGGTATTCTTTTGAAGTCATTCTAAAATCTATGAATTATTATTTCATCTATCTCTTTTACACACACAAACATATATGATAAATCTTAAAGTGATTAGTGTAGATAAAATTGATAAATGAAATTCATGGGTAATATATCCAGACATATATATGATAAATATTATATTTGGGTAAGAAATAACAACCTTTCGAGTCCCAATATAGATAATATATTCAATTAGAACATATTAAGTCACATACATGGATAAAGAATTTTTAAATGATACAATGGATGTTGATCTAAGGATGGAACTTTGGTAGGTTGACTAGAAGGTTACGATCCCATTAGACCATTCAAATCCATCTTTTGTAGAAAATATTTTGGTGTTATTCTACTAATGAGGTAATCCCTTTTTCTTTCCCTTCTCTCACTTTTTCTTTCATGCTAGTAGAGATAGATCTAGAAGTTATGTTTACTAATAATGTTCATCTTGAATTTATTATGTCATCACTTATGCTCTTGTAATGGCTTTCCAAATAGTATATTAGTGGTTGAGATGTTTCTTTGGCCGAGTTCTCTCTTATTTTTTTATTTGTGTTTGTTTTAGTCCTAACTCCTTTGTCATGTCTTTTTATGTCTATTTTTATTTTCTTTTGTTTTTCTTTACACCCTCATGCATGGATGCATAGTTAGGACCCTTTTTATTGGTAGCTTGTTCTCTGTGACTAAGTAATGTTATATCTCATTGCAATTCACTAGAATTTCTTATTGTTCTCCTTTCTATTTTACCACAAGTATGGGTTGACCCAGACTTTCACTAAAGTGAGGGCTAAATGTATTCTCTTAAATTATAAGGACTCCAATTTAATCAAGGTTTAATACCTATTTAATGAAATATCATCAATCTTCTTGTGCATTTCCTTATATTTATTTTCTAATATATCCTTTCTCTTAGGTGGAATTGGGATAAAGCTTAATAAATTCTCTTTAAATCTCCTATGTTTATAGTATCAAGCTCAAGGTAGGATCTCTCCTCCTAGATAATCCCTTTACTTCAACTATCCACTTGGAATTTTCTCTTTACATCATAATGAATATATCTTGAGTTTTGTAGCTAAATCTAGAGATCCGACCCCTATTTTTGGATCCTGAAGGAATCCAAAAGGTTTTGGGAGACAAATGTCAAGATAATAGTATTCTTCTAACCAATTAGGTGTGCAATGCACCTGTTAACAATCAAGGGCACAATGCCCCCACATGAGCCAATCAGGATTGAAGTGTGCCTTATATCAGTACCTACTTTAGGTCCCATGTCTGGATACCTTTGGGGTGTTAATTCGTAGGTAGGTCAGCCTATAGGAGTTAGTCAATTCTAAGATCTATATAAACCCTTCCATTTTACCCATATCTACATCTAAGCATCTTATCATCACATGTTCAAGCATTCGTGCACTTAGGTTTTCATGTTCTAAAGAATTCCTCAAGCAATCAAGGAATTCAAGTTATCTCCATTGAAGTCTAATGATACATGCATTCAAGCAATCGAATGAGTCTATGCTAGATCCTGTATTGCATTTCCAATATTCAACCTCTTCCTTCATACATCCAAAATCCTTTTTACATCTTCTGAGTCCATCCTTTCAAAATATGTATCAATCTACATATATTGATAAGGAATATTTTAAGCATGTACATTCATGGAGGTTTTGGTTTTATTTTGATTTTGTTTCTAGGGTTTTGATGTCAAGTCAATTCTATTAGATCTACCGACTTAGTTGCATTGCAAATTTAAGATCACATTCATTGATTTGCATTTCTTCATGTCAGATCTATCACTACTACTTCCTAGCATTGTATCTCTAGTTTAATTCAAGGTTAATTTCTAAACTAGGGTTTGACCAAGGGAAACTACCCCAATGAAAAATAAACAAAATCTATGTTTTGCAACCCTCAAATATCTAATTGATGAATAGATTATGGATTCTAATACCCTTTTTGGCTCTTTGTGAAACCAAAAAATCAGAATTAGTGACACATACAATCAATTAGGTTTGTAGTGCAACCTTGATGATCTATTTTCCCCTAATTATCTTTTTCCGCCCTCACAGATCTCTAAACAATTTTTGGGTTTTCTTTTCCTTTCAATTTTTAGCCTACACTTTGGATTACAATAGCTTATGACATCATTCAATAGCATAGTCTAAAGTTTATATTATACAAGGTATATCATCTATTACTTTATATTTTTTTTTCCGCTATTGCATTATTGTATTTATCATTTTTGCTTCAATCCTCCAAAGGAGGGGGTGAGATGGAATTAAACTGATGCTCTTCATTCTTCTTTTCTCCATTAGGTTTACATTGATGTTTCTTCTTGTATCAATCTAATATAATCAAAAGGGGTGGATCTTGTTCTTCCCCCTTCATTTAAATGTGTGATTGGTTTATTTGCATTTTCCAATAATACACCTTGGTATACGTAGGCATTGTCAATCTATGCCAGTATAGGTCAACTTAGTCTACCTATAACAAGAATAAATAAATAAGGAATGTGCTAAAATATATTATGAAAAAGGTGAAATAATTACACTTATGAGGACCATGAATAGAAATGGGCAATAATCTAGAGATTTTGAGAAAAATATGGAAGGATAGAAAAGGGTCAAAATACTAAGGAGGGAAAAAGATATCAAAACAAGTTCTTCCAATTTAATATGATATATCTATCCCTCATTTTAGTGGGATTATGAGGCAAGTCATAGTCTTGATAAAAGGAGAATAAAAGATAAAGAGATAAGTGATAAATTACAATGAGACAAAACATCACCAAGATAAATGAAATAATCCCCCAAATCTTGGACCCTTAAGTCCATTCCCATGTACAAGAGCATGAAAAAATGAAAGGAAAACAAGGGAAAATCACAAAAGAATGAAAATACTTAAAAGGTATTAGTACTTAAAACACAAATAAACTAGAGAAAGAGACCACAGTAGAAGAATCATCTCAACCAATAATATCATATTTGGAAAGCTAGGGGAGAGAGAGAGAGAGAGAGAGAGAGAGAGAGAGAGAGAGAGAGAGAGAGAGAGAGAGTCTTTCTCAGGAAGATCTATGTGCCTTACTGTACATTACAAAAACTAAAAATAAAAGGGTATGATTGAATAGTCTAGAGGGTTTGTGTGCCTTTTAGTTAGTCTTGTGGACAAGTTGGTGTCTTTTGTATGCATGTGTACACCCATGTATCAATTTCCTTACATCACCATGGTGTTTAAATATGTTTGCAATCTTTATGGATGGACATGTGTCTACTATGGATATAGATACTTGTTTGTGTGCAAATGCATTTTTTAGGGACAAAAAGAGTCACTTATACACGTTAGGGTGTGGAATGTTTCAAAGTAAAAGTAAAAGTGCATAGATAGTAAAATATAGTATATAGATGGCATTGAGTATTCCTCTATCCCTCATGAATATGTCAACATGATTGGGACATAAAACATTTTAACATAGGCATATGTTGTAGTAGATTTGAGAAATCGCACTTGGATTTAACCCCTCTCCCCTCTTTCTCTGATTCCTCATCTACTTTGTTGAGAACCGTATGCTATTTTTAGGCATTTTTTTGGGTAGGGCCACCCATGGAGGCCCATTTATATTCTATAACAACTTAGAATGTTAAACAAATTCAGGGTGGCTTCAAGAAATATGGAGAATCTCTTCAACTTTCAAGAGAATCTTTCGTAATTACATGAAGCTTTTAAGTTTTTCATGATTGTTATCATGTCACAAAATTTGTAATTTTTTCTAAGGAATTTTTTTTCTTTCTCAAAGTAATGAGAAATAAAAAATTAATATTTTTAAATAATGAAAAATTAATATTAATAATTAAATATTGTGTTTTAGTCTACTAAAATTTAATTATTTACATTAATTGGTTCATTGACTTAGCAAAAAGAGAAAATATGTATCAAATGAATGCATAAGTTATCTAGTCATAGGTAAGAAGTAGTAATATTGGCTAGAGGGACCATTCATGTTTCACAAGATAAATTTAAATCATAACCTACTTATTGATGGATAATTAGCCAACCCCTATCATGTTATGGATTTTTTAATGCATTTAAAACAAAATATCTATCATTTATATTGCAGTTAAAAAATATTCCTAAATATATTACCAATTTTAGAAATTAAGCTTGATTAGAAATTATCAATGAATCCCTTGTAACCATTTTTAGTAAATACACTTTTTTTTGTTTTAAAACAAAATTTGTGTGTAACAATCTTAATTTAGTGTCTTTTTAAACATTTATAACAGATAATTTTGAAATAGTTTGAAAGGAAAAATTCGACAATGACATTTTAAAGTTAAAAGTCAAGCTCATAATGGTGTGGTCACATGGGCTAGGGCCTGCGTACCCTAAGACTGCATGATACTGGTGTTAGCTGCAACGATGCCTTTGCTGATATCGCTGCTCCTGATGCCGGCATTATTCACATCAACAATGAGCGGGTAAATGGAATATATAACAAGTGGTAGTCTGCGGATTAAAGGAAGCCTGCACAGGGGAGCTGCCCTTTTTGAAGACAGAAAATCTTCCTTATCAGACGTGGATCGAAAGTGAGGAAAGCCGACTGACGCAAATTTACTGAAACAAGGTTTTTAATATTCTTATCTTAGCACTAATAACATCTACAACGAATCGGAGGGCCTGATGCAGAGGAGGAGGCTAGGGCCTGCGTACCCTAAGACTGCATGATACTGGTGATTAGCTGCAACGATGCCTTCACTGATATCGCTGCTCCTGATGCCGGCATTATTCACATCAACAATGAGCGGGTCTGGGCGCGCAACAAAGCCAACGTGGATGTTACCGTGCTGAATAACCCTAATACTCACAGAGGAGGTCTTCGATCAGTTTAAATTTAGGGTAACAGGTTTTCTACAGATAGCCGGCAGGTTCAGCTTCCACAAGCTCTCAGTGCAGTGTTCACAGCTTTCGGATTGCATATTTCACTTGATGAACCTTTGGCCTGCTTGGCATTTCTCTTCTAAATCTCTTCCTCGAGCTATCCCAAAACCCTAAAAATCAATTGTGAGTGATTCTCAGTGGAGCGAGATGCGAGGAGTGAGATTTCATAGCAGAGGAGGGCATGGGTTTAGCAGAGGCAATAGAGGAAGTAGATTTACACGGGCTTGGATGAATCATGGGGGGATAGGTTCCACCAGCAGCCTCTATCATATGCAGCTTTTAATCGATTTAAGAGGACAGAGATCTTCGACATTTGCAAAGATTCCCAAGCTTCAGGTTCTTCATCCAAATTATTACCTTCTGAGACAACTGATCGTCATCCGTCCAAATCACTTCATGCAGAATGGCTGCCATCTTTGATTTCGTCTCCTAATAGCAGATCTATTACAAGACCTAAGTTTCTAACTCTTCCAAATAATATCCCCATTGGAAGGAAAAGGATTGTATGCAATCCAACAAAGTAGCAAGGGTTGGATTCTTCTAGGATGCCTAAGGTTATAGGTAATTTTGCTTCCTTTAAGGGAAACTGACATGGACATGAGCATGATCAATTTTATCCAAATAGTAGGTTGGTCAAGGATTGCAGATTTGAAAGGAGAAAGAAGGAATCTAGATCAGAACATATCAATGCTTCCCCCATGAAGCCTTCATATCCATCTGTAATGTTTCCAGATCATTACCTTGAGATGCATATTGATCTCCTTAAAGACACTGCATTAATAGGTATGTTTGGCCCTAACCTATTTCCATTATCCATTATTTTGGATTGGGCTAGATCTATCTGGCAGGGAGCAAAGGAAGTTTTTTTCATTGGTTCACAGTGCAATTACTTTATAGTTTTATTTGACTCAAAGGCATGTAGAGATTTTGCGCATAAATATAAGGGATGGTTTTGTAAAGGGCAAGGATTATTCACCATTTCATGGACACCAAATTTCAAACCTAATGATGCCCTACCCCAATTCATGCCATTTTGGATTTGCCTACCTACTTTACCATTGGAGTATAGAGATCCCAACATTGCTGAAATTATAGCCAATTAGATTGGAATTTATATCAAGCATGATTTCATCCCCTATGAAAATATTCAGAGAGATGTTCGAGTTTGTTTGTTACTTAACATGTTTAAGCCCAAACCAACGGGTGTCACGATCAAATCTATGTGGGGTGCCTTGAATCAACTCATTGTGGTTCAAAGTCCAGAGATTGTTGACACATTTTCGACTATTTTGGGTCACTTTACATCAGACTGTTTGCAAGATCAAACTCCAAATATAGACATATGTTGTGATCACTCTACAGATCCCTTAAAATGCGCATGGGCCAATGCAAAACTCTTTCAAGCATATTCACAGAATCCTATGGCTTCCAATCAGGTTCTTCTTAGTCAGGCTGTGGTTCCTTTTCAACAAGATTTTCAAGATTTTGTTCCCACTAATGATTTTAATTTCTTAATTCAAGTCCTAGAATTATTGTACTTCTTCTAGCATTATTGGAGGAATGATATAAATATGAGCACGAGCTCTAAGTCTCCATTACTATTGATGGGTTCAGACGATTCAAAACTTGATGAAATTCCTGATCTGTTGTTGGACATGATAGTGCATGATCTAACCTATGATAACAAGCCTATTAATTTCTCACGCATTATCAGTGATCTAAAAGGTAATAAGATCCCCTAGCATCAACTTTTTAAAATAGCCACAACCCTCTCAACAACTTTTGCATATGATTTGATTCATGAAATTGCAACTGAGGAAGGAGTTTCTCTAATGGAAATTTTTCACCCAGATGACAAAATGTCTATTAATCAATCTAATTGTCCAAATGGGACTCAACTGGTGAATGTGGATAATCCCCTAGGTCTCAATGAAGTACAAGAAGGATATTTGATTCCCTATATCCAAAATCATTTGACAATTGTTAGATGAATGCTCTCATCCAACCAAAATTGTTAGCATCTACTAATCTTGAAGTAGCCCATCACTTGAATGATATAAATAAATTGGAGCATCCTTTAGATTATTGTCAGATCAATGAGTGTGTAGAATCTCAAATGAGGACGGCTAATCTATCTGAAGAAGGCCACATTTTGAATGAATTTAATGATGTAGATGTGATGAATCTGACTGATCAAGAATCAGAAAGCTCTCAACAAAATGGAAATAATACAGATAGAGGGTATTTTGACTTCTCAATTCATTTGTCACTAGATCAATCCCTTACTACTATCTTCGCAATGTTGAAGACTCCAAAAAAGAGAGGTAGAAAGCCAAAATCTGAAAAGATGTTATTGGAAGTGGATGCTAGTATTCAAACCACTCTTGATGATAAGTTTTCATCAGTCAAAAGATTGACAAGGGGAATGAGAGGTTCGCCTTGTTAGTAATGAAAATCATTACATGGAATGTCAGAGGTATCAATGCCTCTGACAAAAGAGGTAGGATCAAGTAGTTGCTATATTCTACAAAAGGAGATATTATTCTTCTTCAAGAAACTAAATTATTAGAGCAAGTTTTTGATAAGACATTGGCTAAATGGACTAATTGGCTTTCAGTTCATGCAGAGGGGCATGGGGCCTCTAGAGGTTTAGCAATTTTATGGAATGCTAAAAGTATTCATGGTATTCTTATTGGGCAAGATTCCAATATGCAATTGCTGAAAGTTGAACACTTTGATTTGAAATTCCTTATCTTCAACATATATGGTCCCCCATCTACAAATGATAAGAGGAACCTTTGGGCTGTACTGACGAATCTTACTTAGCAAGAAAGAGAAATGAATTTTATATTGGGTGGGGATTTCAATGCATTACTATCAATGTCTGAAAAGACAGGGGGGAATTTGTCCGCCTATTAGAACTATCCAAGATTTTTCTTCATTTGTAGAAGATAATAACTTAAGTGACATTTTTCTTGACAATGGATTATACACATGGACTAATCAACGTATTGGTTTTTTAGAAATTGCTGAGAGACTGGATAGGTTCTTGTTTTCACTATCATGGAAGCTATTGAGTTATAGTTTTAAATCTGTAATCTTACCTTTTTCTGTATCATATCATTTTCCAGTCCAATTATTGATATCAACGAATAATATATCGCAACGTCTTAATCGGGCTAGCTCTTTCAAGTTTGAACACATGTGGTTTAGGCGTCCTGATTTTATTATGCTTTTAAAACATTGGTGGATTAATGCTCCAACTTTTAGGGACCCTAAGATGCTTTAGTTCTCTAAAAAGCTTCATTACATGAAAGGGATGATCAAGGAGTGGAATGCAAAGGTTTTTAAAAATGTGTTCAAGCAAAAACATGATGTCTCAGAAAAACTTGAGAAGGTAAATTCAATCATCATTGAAAAAAGGTCTTAGTCCGGATTTATATCATGAGCAAAAATCCTTGAAAGAAGAATGGAAGGAGCTTTGCAATAGGGAGGAGATTTATTGGAGACAAAAGTCTCGTGAACTATGGTTAAGAGATGGCGATAAGAACACAATTTTTTTTCATGAAACTGCTAGAGTTAAAAGTGCAGTTAACACTATTTTTCAATTAAGCACTCAGTATCTGGTCATCTTATAGAAGATGACAATGGTTTTAAGGAGGAAGGTGTTTGCTTTTTTTCAAATCTCTTGGCTCCCCCTCATTTGGATCCTATTGATGAAAATTTGATTAATGATTTTATTAGTTGTATTCCCCCTCTTATTACAACAGATCATAATAGAATGTTGCTTGCCCTTTTCACATTGGAAGAAATTTAAAAAGTAGTATCTTCATTCCCACCTGACAAAGCCCCAGGCCTTGATGGATTTACAACTCTTTTTTATCAAAAATGCTGGGATTTTATTGGTTCTAATTTATTATCAGTGGTTGAAGAGTCAAGAAGGAATGCCAAGATGATCAAGAGTTTCAATTCAACTAATATTGCTATTATTCCAAAAGTAAAGCAACCAACTTCTTTTGCTGACTTTAGGCCTATCTCTTTATGCAACATGATTTATAAATTGATTACTAAAGCTATATACATGAGGTTGTAGCAATTTATTCCTCATATCATTTCTTTAGATCAAGGTGGTTTTGTGCCAGGAAGAGAAACATGGGAAGGTCCTATTGTTGCACATGAGACTCTTCATTCTATCAATTCTCATAAGTTGTCTAGTTTTGTGATCAAGCTTGACATGATGAAGGCTTATGATAGGGTAAGATGGTCATTCTTTTTAAATTTATGTCCAAATTTTGTTTTTCAGATAAGTGGTGCAGATGGATCAAAAATTGTATTTCTGGTGCCTGGTTTTCAATCATTATTAATGGAGAGTCAATTGGTTATTTCCCCTCTTCTCAAGGGATTCGTTAGGTTCATCCACTATCTCCAGTTTTATTTATACTTATGGCTGATGCTTTCAGCAGATTCATCAATATATCTTCACAATTGGGCTTATGGCAAGGAATTCTGATTCCTCATACATGTATTACAGTTACCCATTCCCTATTTGTTGATGATACTCTTCTTTTTGGTACGTCAAATGTAAAGGAAGCTAACCATATTAAATATGCCTTGGATCTATATTCAAAATTTTCTGGTTAGAGAATCAATGCCAACAAATCCAAAATTTTCATTTTCAACACTAATGATGTAGTAGCTCAAAGGATTTCTTCAACTTTAGGTTTCCCGGTGGATCACCTCCCATCTATTTATCTTGGAATTCCTTTTTTTATGGGAGCAAACAAGACAACTTTTTGGCTTCCTATCATTGACAGAATTAGGGCTAGGATCTCTACTTGGAAAGCTAGATGGTTATCTTTGTCAGGCCGTATTTTGTTAGTTAAAGCTGTCCTAACAGCTATCCCAAACTATTACCTATCAATTCTCAATGCTCCCTCTTCTACAATTTTACAAATTCAAAAGATTATCAGAGACTTTATATGGAAAGGAAATTTGTCAGATGAAAAGAATCTTCCTCTTGTTTCTTTTCTTGAAATGCCTCATGATAAGGCATCTGGGGGTGTGTGGTTGCATGATATTGCTACTAGAAATAAGGCTTTTGGGGGCAAGCTTGTGTGGCAAATGTATACAAAATCTCATGCAAAATGGTGTTCAATCATGCAAGGTAAATACTTAGATTCTCCAAGTCCTTCTAGAATTTTTACTATGTCTCATCCTCCTTTAGGCTCAGCCATATGGAATTTTATGATCTCTTCAAAGGATGTTTTTTGTAATTATGCTACTTGAGAAATTCATAGTGGAGAGAAAGTAAAGTTTTGGGAAGACTCATGGAATGGATTTCCCCCTCTATGCAGACAAGAAAAGTTGGATGAAGAACGCCAAGTCCTAAAAGCTGAGTGGGGCTCCTCTTTTTGGGACTATGTTTTGGCTATTGAAATTCAGTCAAGAAGGGTTCTCTGGAAAGAACCTCGAACACATCTTCCTAGTCAGCCAAGTCTCCTTTCCTTGAGGGACTCTCTTGCTGAAAGAATTGTTTTTCTTTCTAATAGGGAAGATATAGTTATATGGGCCCTGGCCAAAGGTGGTCATTATTCAATCAAGGAAGGTTATTATGGTCTTCAACAAGCATATAATTCAAGCAAGAAGTGTAGAGCTTTTTCCTTTTGTTGGAACTCCACTGTGTTGCCTAAGGCTGGATGTTTTGCTTGGCTAGCCCTTAGAAAAAGAATACTCACCAGTGAACGGTTGTCCAAGCTAGGTATTTCTGAATCTTTTATTTGTAAATTATGCAACAAGGAGCTAGAATCTACAGATCATCTTCTTCTCCAGTGTCCCTTTGCTTATTAGTGTTGGGTTTTTGTGTTGAACAAGCTTCAAATGTCTTTACCTCTACCAAATAGTCTTTGGGACCTTTTTCAATCTTGGCTAGTTCTATTCTCAAGATCTCTATTTGCTAGTATTTGGAAGTGCATCCCAGCTACTATGATGTGGGCCATCTGGTGGTAATGTAACAAGATCATTTTTTGCAATGAAAAATCAAACCTAGAATCTATTCTAGATGGGATTGAGAATGCAATTTCAGAAAGAGTAAATGCAAATATGTTCAATTGTATGAATAATATTTCAATTTTGCAAACTGGAATTCTAATCATCAATCTGATCGACTTCATGTAAAATGGTCTCCCCCCTCTAGAAATTTTCTAAAGTTAAATTTTGATGGTTGCTCTCGTGGCAACCCTAGTAAGTCAGGATTGGGTGCTTGTATTAGAAATTGGCAAGGTGAAGTAGTTGCAATCAAAATAGATGTTTTACTAGTTGGTACTAGCAACCTTGCAAAAGCTCAAGCCCTATTGGCAAGTCTAATTCTGGCAAAGAGATGCAATGTTTCCACCATCCATATTGAAGGTGATTCTTAGGTAATTATAAACTCTTGTCTCTCATGATCTTCTCATACCTGGAAACTAGCCTATATCCTTCAACAATGTTGGGATTTAATTGATTCTTTTCAAGCTACTTGTTTCTCTCATACTCTGAGGGAGGGCAATAAAGTAGTTGATTGTCTAGCTAATCTTGGTTGTGAAGGCTCCATATTTGAATCTTTCCATTCAGAGATTTTTTTTCAAAATTCCCATGCTTAGCAGAGTGCCATATTTGGGACACAAAGAAGATGAATGAAGCTTTATAGAAACTAGTACTATATCTGATCAACACATGGCTATTAGCTTGCACATTCTTTGTGCATGTTCACAAATGCTCCAATTAGTCAGGAGGTTCAAAGCTCTCTTGATTTTAGTTAAATCTTTTAGAAGGAGAGGTTTATTGGCATAATTGGACCCTGCTCATTGTTGAGTATTGATATATATCATACTTTGGGTACTCTTGCTTAGTGCAAAGAAATTGTATTTGGTTGTAGGTATGCCTGGTATGACATATCTACTTTTAACACTTTTGCATTTCAGCAATGATTCAGAGTTTTCTTGCTAGTTCTTTCTCTGATGAGCCATTGAACTATTTTATTAATAAATATATTATATAAGTGCTATGTCACTTTTTGATTAAAAATAAAATAAAATGGTGTGGTCACATGCAATCCTTTTCATAACCTCTAATACATTTTTCAAACAAAAAATAGCAATGAATTTTAAGTTATTTTAAACAATTAATATCAAAAAACTTAAAATTATTAAAAATAAAAAAATTCAAAGATGATATCTACAAGTTAAAAACTCAAGCTTCATGAAGAAGGATGGATGCATCACTATCCTTCCTTTTTAAATAATGAATGAATACAATAGAAGTCTTTTTGTCATTTCAATATTTAAAAAAATAAATAGTAAAATCATTTATGTCAAAGTCTTTTACCCATTTATAACATAAGGCTTTCAAATACCTTAAAAAATAAATTCTAAGAGATGATTCTAAAATTAGGAAGTGTGGTTTCATTAGGGATGGTCAATTGCCTCACTTGTGATCTTTTTTAATATGTAAAAATACTTTTTGAGAAAATATTACAATGGTATTTCCAAAAAAAATAGTTTCATTTTTAGCCATTTACAATATAAGACTTTCAAATAGTTGGAAAAGTTCATTTCAAAAATGTCTTTTTAAAATTATAAAGTCAAGCTTAATTAGAGATTATCAATGCACCACTTGATTTTCCACTCTGAAATAGTTAAAAGAGAAAATTTAGAAAAGAAATCCTCAAATTAAAAGTCCATTTTTCTTTAGGAATAATCAATATGTCACTTGTAATCCTTTTCCATAATTGTCGATATTTTTTTCAAACAATATTTGTAATGACATTTTAAGGTGAACTGTTTTCACCCATTTATTGCATAAATGTTTAGAAAACTAAATTCAAAGATTTTATTATCAAACTAAGAAGTCGGACTTAATTAAAGATGATCAATAGTTCACTTGCAATCCTTTCTCATAAACACCAATATTTTTCAAAAAAAAATTATAATGACTTTTAAGATAAACTACTTCTCATCATTTATAACATAAAACTTTCAATTAATTTGAAAAATAATAAAAAAACACAGCTAGTAAAATGAATAACTTAAGCTTTAAAAAAATAACTCAATCCTCGTCACAAATTTCAACAAGCTCCATATACTAGCTTATATTTGATATAAATATTAATAATTTAATAATTTTAAATTATTAAATAAACTTTAAATTTTTAAATAAATGTAATAAATAAAAGTAGAACATAAGTACTAAAAGTTGGATGGCAAGAATTCATTTGAATGAAATGATTATATAGTGTTAAAATAATGAATTAGTGTGTGGAATATTATTTATAGAAAAAAATAAAATTAGAATATGAAATAGTTGAACATAAAAATATAAATAAAGATGAATAGATATTAGAACAAGAAGAGAGATAATAAATCTAAACAAATTAAAGTTTACATATATTTTAACATATAGAAGCATCCTAGAATATTGCTTCATAATTCAATAATGTTTCCTCTAAATCTTCTCTTATAACACTCAAATATATTAGCTATTATAATAGTATAGCCTATGAAAAATACAATATAGAATCATAAGATTTATATCTAACATCCCTGGCCCACCTAGTGGCTTATATTTGATATCAATTGTAATAATTTAAACTTTTTAAATTATTAAATAAATGTAATAAATAGAAGTATAATAGAACTACTAAAAATTTGATGGCAAGAATTCATTTAAATGAAATGATTATACAATGTTAAAATAATGAATAACTGTGTGAAAAATTATTTCTAGAAAAAATAAAATTAGAAGATGAAATAATTGAAGATAAAAATATAAATTAAGATGAATAGATATTAGAACTAGAAGAGAGATAATAAATCCAAAAAAAATTAAAGTTTACATATATTTTAACATATAGGAGCATCCTAGAATATTGCCTCATAATATGGTACAATGTTTCCTTGAAATCTGCTCCTATAACACTCAAATGTATTAGCTAATGAAATTGCATTAATTTCTTTTTAGTGGTTTAAGAAATAAAAAAATTTCATATATACTCTAGAAAAATGAAAAGTTAAAATAAAAAGTATAAATGCTTACTTGTAACTTGCTGAAATAAAAAATATTAATTATTAATTAATCACAAACGATTGTAATAGTATAGCCTATGACAAATATAATATAGAATCATAAGATTTATGTCCAACATGTTTGGCTATAAGGACTTCTAAGTTACAATGATTAAAAATAACAATACAACTCAATCCTCATACATGAAGATCTACCTCCTAGCTACCATCCCTTGAGATGCCCCTAGTTTCTCCATGCCCCACTCCATGATTAATCCCCAACTAATGGAATAACTCTAGACACCACAAGACACTCTACTTACACTAAACCAAGCTTTAGGCTAGCCTAGCAAGTTACATCAAATAAATACTTACATTAAATAAACACCCAAACCACAAGTTGGCTTGGTAGATTAAATAACTCTTAAGACAAGCCCAAAATTTATAGTCGTAACTAACTCATAAGATAAAATAACATTATGTGGCCTTTAGGTGTGTCTCCAGAAGAGATGACCTATCTCCCAAAAAATAACCACATAGAGGAAATATAACACAAATATTCAAATATAAAACAACATCTATTCTCATAATAGAATCATAAGATTTGCATCCAACATGTCTGACTACAAGGCCTTCCAAGTTACAACCAATACAAAGGAGAATACAACTCAATCCTAATATGGGAAAATCCACCCCCTAGCTACTCCATGCTCCACTCCAAGATTCATCCCCAATTGACTAAATGACTGTAGACACCACAAGACTCTACATTTATACTAAACCAATCCATGGGTTGGCCTATCAAGTTACATTAAATATACACTTAAGCCACAAGTTTTCCTGGAAGACTAAATAACACTTCGGATTGGCAACTAGTTTACAATCATAGCTAGCTCATAAGATTAAAAAAAACTATTTAACCTTATCCATAGGCCCACATGCCATCCAATGATCCATATCTAAGAGCACACAATATTACTCCCACATATCGATGCTTATAGAAACAATCTCCAAAGTCTACCCAGAAAATAAGAAATACGTTACTAGGAACCACCAAAAGGGCTCTAACTCAAATACGATTAGTCCAACCCTTATGTGTACATAGGAAGAGTTCCACCAATATGACTTGAACATAAACCTAACTACACAAAAGGTAGGGTCCAAAAAATATGATGAGTTCATGATCATGGTCTATTTATGTTGATCATTTTTATATAGGTGGAGCATACTAGGGAAAATGATATGGACTACAATGACCTAGAGAATGTAGTTTTCAAGTAGAAGAATATGGAGTGAATATAAAAGATGTAAATAATAATCCTATGGAACAAGATGATTATGTAGTAGAAAGCACAACTGAAGATGATGGTGCAAATACATTGATCCATGACTCATTTATTATTGGAATAGTTGTGCATGATGATCAACATGCCTTTGATAATTTTTATGATTTACCTCTACTCAAGAAAGTTTATGATCACCTTTACAAAGGATCCCAAACAACTCTTTTTTTTTGTTGGTTGACCTAATGGTTATGAATGGTTTATCCAACATAAAATTCTCACATGCATTAAGGTATGTCATATATGACATCTGTTTTCATAGACTTTTTTTCATCATAGCTAATAAAGGGTGAAACATGTACCATTAATATTACTTATATTAATAAATTTTTTTGTTTGTTGTAGATTGATAGACAAGCATTTTTTAACAAAATGAAATATTGTACCTCACATGTATTAAGAACATATACCATTATGAAATATATTGAAATACATTATCAAAAAATAGATGTATATGCCAATGCTCATATTATATATCATAAACAAGATGAATTTTCAACAAAATGTCCTAAATTTCACATCAAGAGATATTGAATAGAGGAACTATAAAAAAAGGTTCCTTACAAGGTTGTTCATTATCTTCACACTAATCCATGTTTGCAACAATTATTTCAATGTGAAATCTTGAGACAACTTATGGATTGCCATGCATGCAATACAAGTCAAGGTGACATTCTTAGAATACCTTTGGCTGATTCTACATTTATGGATTACATAAAAAATAACCACAGTTTAAAGAAGAATCTTGTCATCTCAGGATTTCATTAGTTGTGGATGGCATCAATTTATTTGGAGAGATGAGATCTATTTAATCAGTGTAGCCTATTAATTATATTAAAAAAAAGCATGCCTCCATGGATGTCAATAAAGAGGGAGTACATAATGTTATAAATGAGTTTTCTAGGTAGTTTTTCATTTAAAATGTATCTACATTTATAAATAAATATTGTAGTAAAATGGTTAAAATAATTACAGCAATAATTTTGTTCATTCAACTAGGTAAGAACCAAGTCAAAGATATAAATATATATATTGAGTCTCTTATTCACGAGTTGTTTGAGTTATGGAATAGTGTTACAATGTGTGACATCTCTAAACCAATAAGACAAAGACAATTTAAATTCCATGTAATGCTTGGATGAACAATTAATGATGCCCTAGGGATAACACATTTCTGTGGTATGTTATAATTTTCAACTTGTACCTACTTTTAATTATTAAAATTAACATACTTACTCGAATTATAGATGATTTTCTAAGTCTTCTAACAAAGGGAAATTTACATGTCTATTTTGTGGTCCAAAGGTGAGATCTTGTTATTCAAAAAATTTCAAAAAGAAGGTGCTTGATGAGTTTAGGAAAGAAGGTGTGTGATGTGCTCTTGTCCATTTCCTCTTTTGCAAGTATTCATTCTTTTGATGTAGTGTGACAAGTATATTCAATTCAATGGTGAATTGTGAAATGGAAAGTGGGTTAAGAGAATTACAAAGAATGATAGAAGAAAATGAATCTCACATTTTAAAATTACTTATATTATCTTTTGCTTCCTTGAAACATGTTGGGCAAGCCTCAAATCAGAATTATCATTTCTTTTTGAGTTAACACTAGAAGGGTAAACAATTTTTTTTTCTCTCCATACAACCTCAATCAACTATTTTTTCTTGGTGGTTCTTTCATTAAAACCCAAAGAATCTTGTGATTTTACTTACATTTCTTATCTATTATTAATCTGATAGTGAGGTTATGTGTACAAAATTAACCCAATGATTGTTGAATGTACACAAAATGGATTTCTTGAAGTAGGTCTCTATAGACTTTCAAGAAAATGCACTTCACGTGTATACAATTTGTTTTTTTTAGCTCATCAAAAAGTTCTAGTTTATAGATATTCATGTATATGTCTATCAATATTTTGAATATATGTGTATGCATTGCCTAGATTTTACATTCGAAGAAACTGTATAGAACTTGGTGAAAACATGGGAGATGTATCTTTTTACATAAAACCAAACTTCAAGACTTCAATATATTTGATCCCCACAAGTACTCATTGAGTGTAAATGGTGAGTAACAATCTATCTTTTCTTGCAATAGTAGTGTAATATATAGCTCAAAGTATTTATGTTGTTTATTAATGATTATGGTGAGTTGATATTAGGTGGATTTTTTTTTCTTCCATAGGTAGTCCTTCTCTAGTAAGAGAGGAGACACTAGAAGTGAGAAGGTATAATGCCTTTTTGTATTCCTTTTTTCCACAAGAGTTTCCATACTACAAGACATCCAATGAAACATTTGAGTACTCTCATGTGATATTTAAGATTACATTTCCAATAGGTTTAGCATGGGATATTTTGGAATTTTACACTTGAAATTTGGGCTTTGAGGTTTCATGGAGGGAAGCTCCAAAGGTCATGCGCCCACTAGACAAACAATCCAATTCAATGGAATAGCTATTGCTAAGGTTTTTCTCATACAATTAATTTCCATATGTATTTAGAAATTTTGGTTTTTTTGGACTAGTTCAATTTCTCATATGAGTTTTATGGTAGTACTAATGTGTGAAATTGTGATTATTATAGGTGAATGAGATACTAAGGATCGAGAAGATGTCCAGGCATATCATGACCTTGCTAAACTGTGTAGAGGACTTCTTAGAAGGAAGTCTAACCACAACTATGGGTAGTATAAGACTAGGATACACAATCTCCCTGTACTTTCTCAATTTGTTACTATTTTAAGAGCAAAACACATGGTTCTCTAAGATACCACTTTTGACATGCAAAATTTGCTTCACTTTTGCTACTATTGTGAGCTGATTCTTTACTACTATGTTTACCTTTGGTAGGATGGCAATAATATGATCAAATGTGTCAATGGTTAGTATTCATGCAATTTGTGTTTATTAATTAGATTTAAAAACACAAGACCATTTTTGATATCCTCAATAGAAAATTCCTAGCCTAAACCCAATGTTAATGCATGAAATTATAATTTGGAATAAAACTTTTTTTCTAAATTAATAAGGTGTACGTCTATCAATTTAAAACACATATATCAAGTGTTGATTTTGAAGCCAAAAGTGCGAAACATCTAGATTGACTATTTTTTTCCATTTATATGTTGGTTTGTGCACTTTAAGAATAGTTCCTACTGTGTAGAATTTGGTAGGATCTTTGATCTTTCAGCCTTATTAGATCTTTGTCATGAGATTTTAGTGAGGGTTGAAGGTAGTTTGTTGAGGGATATTAGAAGTTTGTGATATTAGACTCATCTTATTATATGTTCATTATATGTTCAATAATGTTACATTTCTTACAAGTAATTCAATCCAAACTATAACTCTCATTTGTGAGCATAAATATTTTATTATTCTATTGTTTAGTAATATGTTTAACTATAAAAACTCAATAGCTAATAAACAATATAATAGCTTTTATTTGTTAATCAGATCACATTGTAGAAATTTATAGCGCTCTAAGAATATTTATACTTTATTCTAGAGCATTAGTTAGAACATTAATATGAATTCTCATGATAATTTGTAGGTGAATACTCAAGAACATCAAAATATTTTAATTATGTTTGGGTGCGATTGTAATATGTACATGTCAAGTTTTAAAGTGATAATTTAGCGGTGATATTGGTAATATGAGTATGTGTATTACAATTTAGCTTTGTATAATTCTTGAGCAAAGGAACAATAAATGAGTTAAACATCTTATTATATAAATGGAAATTAGTTTGGGATTTGGTTTTATGTACAATCCTCATTTTCAAGAGCTAGATGTAAGACTACAATGAAATGTGATGATAACTGTTAAGTCCCAAACATTTTTTTTTATTGAGTTTCATATATTCTTTGCATTCTTCCATTAATCTTTGAAAAATGCCTAACAAAGATATAAGACCATGAATATCACCTTTATTCAATCAATGTATCCTTCAAGATTACTTCTCACGATGCCTTCATATATCATATTCTTGACTGGCACATGTCAACTTGATATGTAAAATATCTTCATTTAATTATATAATGGCTTTGACCTATAACTAAGTCATTGTTTTATTTAGTATCATTCAGATTTACATTGTTACATTCATCATTTAAGATTACATTGCTACCTCTTCCTCTCCATGATAGTAGAAAATCTCTTCTTTTCATTGTATTCAATTAGAAAAATCACTCCTATCAACTACTCATTGCTTATACATAAATATACAGCCACTAATCTTAATACATCCTAAGTATCATAAAATATTTGTCAAAAAAGTTAAAACCTTAGTAATATGTTGTAAGATTAACAAATTATATAACAACGTAAGCCTAACTATTATAAAAATGTTCTATTGTAAAATTAAAAATGAATAGATAAGACTAAAGGACAACATTGACAAATCGTTCCATTGCCACCTTGACCAGAACCAAAGAAAAAGATAGAACTAAAAAAATTCCTTAGATTATTAGAAACTACATGATTGTTAGTTTTCTTAATCACAAACTAAAGTCATCATAATTTCGACTTTTAGGAAATGTTATCCTACATGCTCAATCATTTTCTTCCACCAGGGGATACGGCAATATCATACTTTCATGCTCAATAGTTAGGTTAGGTCGTATTTTCATATGAGCTAATTTTCTATTCAGCAATGCCGGCTTGAATTACATCGTCGCGTGATCCAATAGCTTACATCTCCATCTATGATTGGACTTAAACCGTCCCTATGATAAGAAAGTCATGCCCATTAAGGCCTAAATTTTCTTCCTCTGTTTAATTATTTTAATCTGCAATTAGGTTTTGAAGATCTCATTTGAAACTGAAGATTTGAGGCTGACAGTCAACATTTGTATATAATTATTCTAAGGTACGTGGAAATCTCTGTGCTCACAAAACGTGCATTACTAATCTGTCACCTAATATGTTGAGAAACTTCCCAGCTGTTTGTGAGAAGTTCACTTAATATCTAACCTTGAAAAGCCTTGTGTTTTGTGAAAATTGTGAAGGGGAAAATTTATGAATGTCATTTCTATATTTCATTTTACGGTTCATCCATACAATTTAATAATCCCAACACAGTTTATTTTGCTTTGTGAAGAAGTCAATAGACATACCCAACACCATTTGAAAAATCACCATACAAAACTCGCATAGTTTTGGGCTTGTTGTGAAGCCAAAAAACTATAGGATCCATGGTACGTCCACATTATGAAGCTAACTACACAGAAATAGAAAACTTGAACAATAATGACCATTCCTCAAACAATGTACATGAACAATAAAAGGAAATCTGGGTCATTCGTGTAAGATTGCCAAAGTGTCCAAGATGCCCCTACATCAGACACTTGGGCTAAATAAGAATTGACGTCCACATCAGGAAATCTAGATGCTCTGAGAAGAATCATAAAGATTCAATTGGACTTCATATTTCCACGAACTATCTTCAATAGATTTATTCTACCACTCAACTAAGTACTCTCTGTAATCCTTTCCTCTAGTGCTTTTATTTATTTGGGTATCCAAAATCTTATCAATTCCCTTTGTCTTCTTCTTAGGATAAGCATGTTTATCAACTATCCCTACATTAGATTCATGATACTTAAAGATGTCTGAAATATGAACATAGGTGAAATATCTATATCCATGGGTAATTCAAGTTCAAAAGCATTACCATTGTCATGTTTCCTCAAAATTTTACAAGGTCCAAACTTCTTCAATTTTCTCTTACTATATGTACCAACTGGAAATCTATTCTTCTTCAAATGTACCATTATCTTATCTCCAACCTAAAGAGTCTTATGTCTCATCTTCTTATATTATTTGTCTTTATAGCCTTGATTATAGTCATATATATTATTTGTCACTTCTTCATGCAAATTATTCATAAAGTCCACAAATTATTTTTCTTCAACACTATTATTTACTTTAGTATCTAGCTTCCTTAACTCAATAATTCCTCTAGGACTCTTGCCATTCAAAATCTCAAAAGAAGTCTCTATAGTACTTGTGTTCACTAAATTTTTATATGAAAATTATACTTGTGAGAAAACCAAGTCCTAATTAGTAGGTTTATCTCCAATTAAACATCTTAGAAAGGTTACCATAATTGTGTTACCAACTTCATTTTGTCCATCTGTTTATGGATGAAATGGAACTAAACTTAAGCTTTGTATTCAACTTCTTCTATAGTGCTCTCCAAAACTAACTAGTAAACTTAGTATCTCTGTTAGAAATAATAGTCTTATAAATTTGTTTAATCTTAAAATTTCTCTAAAACATAAGTCTTCTATGTCTATTGCATTGCATCTGATGTCTTCTTGTAAGGTATTAAATGTGCGACTTTAGAAAATCTATCAACCAATACAAAGAAATAATCATTACTTCTTTGAGTTCTAGGTAATCCCAAAATAAAGTCCATACAGATATCATCCCAAGGTCTACAAGAAATAGGAAAAGGTGTATAAAATTCAACATTCTAACCACTTCCTTTGGCAACTTGACATATTTTATAGCCTCTTTACCATCTTCTAAACATACTTATATATGTGTCCAAAAGCATCTCTTTGAAATCAACTTCACTATCTTATCAATCCCAAAAGGTCCTACAAGTCCACCAATATGCTTTTCTTTAATGATATTCTCCTTCACAAACCTTCTAGATATACACACTTGAACTCTTTTAAAACAACATGACGTCCCAAATGAAATTATCAACCCATTTATCTTGTTCATTAGTTACAAGGTACTTACAAGCTTTCCAAGGTTCTATAAAACTAGGGCTAGTTTCATACAAGTTCTTCAAATTTTTGAACCCAAGCATTTCAATTCTAATCTTTGTAAACAAGAATCTTCTTTTTCTCAATATATTTTCTACCTTATTTCACTATCCACTCTTATGTTTCGATACAAAATAAAATTTATGCATGTATTCAACCCACTTCACATGTCTCTAATTTAACTATTTTTGACTTCCCAAATACATCAATGCTTGATAATCAATATAGAAAACATAATCTCTAGGAATCAAATAATGTCTCCATCTTCAAAGATGAAATATATATATATATATATATATATATAATTATCATAGATTGGATGTTTTCTCTTAGAATCATTCAACTTTTCACTCTAGAAAGCTATAGGCTTACCTTCTTGACTCAAAACAATGCCAATCTATGAAATGATCTAAGTTCTCCAACATTCTTAGGTGTAGGCCAATCAAGAATAAATTTTACCTTTTTCAAAGTCCATCAACAAAAATCACAAAACCAAGAAACACAATCTCCTCTCTCATAAAAGATCATTTCTTCAAATTTATTAACAACTTCTCCTCTTTCAACCTCTACAAAACTTGTCTAATATGTTCAAGATGTTCTTCCCTTATCTTAATGTATATTACAATTTCATCAAGATAAAAAAATTATTAAGGACTTGTTGTGACTACCAGTCACCATCGCCCCAGCCGGGGGCCCCCTTTATTTTTTTTATAAAAAATTTTGCCAGCTTTTGTGGAGCGCAAGACTAAAGGAGACAAGGATTTAATCCCATTTAGGAAATATGCTAGCTGTTCCTGAAAATCCAGAGCACAATTTTCAGGAAATGAAGGAAGGAAATGAAGGAAAGAAATGAAGGATTTTATCCTTCATTCCTTAAAAAGATCGCTCCCTAAAATTTTGGAGTGCATTTTTCAGGAAATGAAGGAAGGAAATGAAGGAAAGAAATGAAGGATTTTATCCTTCATTCCTTAAAAAGCTCACTCCCTAAAATTTCGGAGCGCAATTTTCAAGAAATGAAGGAAGGAAATGAAGGAAAGAAATGAAGGATTTTATCCTTCATTCCTTAAAAAGCCCACTCCCTAAAATTCTAGAGTGTACTTTTCAGGAAATGGAGGAATGTCTTGATGAAGGATTCTATCCTTCATTCCTTGAAAATCCCTCTTCCATAAAACAACAAGCGCAAGTTAGTAGGAGTGAAGGAAATATTATGTAAAAGAAAAATCCTCAATTCTGAAAAAGCCTACTCTTGTAAATTGGTTAAAAAATCGTGAAAAGTGGAAAAAAAAATTTAGAAAAAAAATCAAAAAATTTAGACGAAGAATGAATTTTCTTATGAAGTGAAAGTTGGATTCAGAGAGGAAAAGCAAAAAAAAATGATTTTCCTTCAAAATATTTGTTTGGATTTACATTACAAAATTAAAGATTAGTTTACTAATATTTAATTTGATTTTTTTTGAATAATAATCCAAAAAAATAAAAATGGAGAAAAGGTTGCAAATAAATTTGATTTTTCATTTAAAAATGGAAGTTAATTAAATATTGATTTTTTTAATTGATATTTAATTAATAAAGCTAAAAAAAAAATCAAAATAGAAATACTTAGCTTCATCATGAAGTTAAGAGCATTAAAGATAGCAAATTTTTGAATCAGGCAGCAAAAAGGCGACAAGTGGCACAAAAAATGGAAACCTTAATGGTTAAGTAAAGCAGCTACCTAATTTTAGTCTGCAGCTTTAAAGGCATCTTTTTTGAAAGATGATTTCTATAAGAAACCCTCTCATTCATTCAGGCTCACATAGAAATTTGAAGAGCAGATCGAGAATAGGAGTAAGATTTGAGGAGTTCATGGAAGTAGATTTTTTGAGAAATTTTCTAAAATTGTTGACGAGTTTTCTGGGAATTCACGTCAGAAGATTTTGAATCCTATTAGAAAGGATTTTTTCTTTGCAGTGAGTTGTGGAATTTCATATTTCTCGTGGAAGTGTTAAAAAGTGAATCGTGAAAGGAGTATGAAAATTTTGGCCAAAATCCAAAATCTTTTTCTTATGGACAAGTCATATCTGTTGTTTTTAATGCTTTCCTTGCATAGTCTTATGTATGTATGTTTTCTATTTTGCAAGAAAGGAAAATGGCAGAGCCCAGGGGAATAGGAGAAACGCGAGGACAATTGATAAAGAATGAAAGGAGAGGATTCTATCCTAAATCCAAAATCATGTCAAAGTGGACAGAAATTGGAGATACAAGTCTTGGCAGCCTTGGTTTGAAAGATTTTAACCGGAGAATGCTCGGATATAATGACTATCACCCAACACACCTGGCTACAAAAATTGTGAGAAGTGGAATTTTTGTTGCAGCTAGTTTCCCTTCTTCTTTTCAGCATCCAGAGTTAATCGTGGAATGTACCAAGCATTACAGTCCTAGAGACAGAACCATCTGAGATTTTGAACGAAATATTCTAGTAGATTTTTCTCTGACATCCATTTCTAAAGCATTTGGAATTCCTTCAAATCCAAGGATGGTCACAAAAACACAAGAGCAAGCACTGAGAATCTATACATCTAGAATCAATTTTTGTGAAGAAATAATCAACAAAAGATGGTTGAAAAAGAATAGACCACATCATTCCAAGATTCCTAAAGAAATAGCATGGCTCGACTTGCAGAGGGAATATAGTGATATGGTCATGATGTTGAGTCACATATTTGGCATGCCTTATTCTTATAGGTTTGAATCTTGGATGTGGTAGTTTGTTGAGCAGGTAATGGAGGAAGGTGACAGAATGGATTGGGCTGGGCTCATAAGTGATAACCTAAATGAGCAGTTGATGAATCTAGAGCATACAAGGAAATTTTACATGAGCTCCTATGTCATCTACATGCTAGCACGGAGGACAAATTATGATGAACTATTATGCAAAGGACAAATTGGAAGTGGAAGCCAACACCTCAAAGTCCACGAATGTTACCCGCAGTTGCATTTGTATTCAAAGGATGATCACATGAGGGTTAATGATATATTTTCCATGCGCATAGTAAGAACACTACAAAAGAGGCCACATATAAGAATGTCAATGGGTGCAATGAAGTTGGTTGAAGAATATGGCACCTGGTTCATTCAGTTTCCTACCTTTTCATACATTCGAGTTCAAGGATTCTCCACGTAGCCACACAAACTTCTTAGGTATCCAACAGATAAGATGGTCTTGTTAGAGCTTACTCGAAAACTTACTGCCTATGAGAAGATTGAGAAAGGGAAGAATAAGTTGGGATTGCAGTTTCCAATTTCCATAGGAGAAGGGAAAACTGAGGTATGCCCATGTCTTAAAGCTGCAGAGAAATCATCAGATGAGCTCCACTTCTTTCGCCTTTCGCTTTATCCAAAGAGGAATGATTTTGATCCTTTCAACAAGATCTCACCAACAGGAGAGTCAAAGTACCAACACAAGGTTCACCTTGAAGACTTTTGGGCAAATGCAGTAGACGAAAATGAGATTAGAAAAATATTGCATTCAAGACTACCATTGAACATTATTAGAACATGCAACATATTCAAGGTTCGTGATCAAATGGAGGAGGACCCAAATGTGATGCGAAAAGGATTCAATCTAGAAATGACAGCTCAACCATTTGATTGGAAGAAGAAAGAAATTATAGATCTTGAAACCGTTTCAAAACCAGTCTTAGATTTTACAAAGTGGTGGATCGAGCGTAAGCTTGAAAAATTAGTTATACCAGCTAATGGATTCACATATAGGTTGCTTGGCCACAGACCACTCAGGGATGAAAGATCAAGACAAATATTTGAAGGATTGTTGAAGAAAGGGGAACTCCATCCAAAGATGTAAGAACGAAGAAAGGGAAGGAGGTACCTCGAGAAAAGCATCCTAGGATTGAGGAAGTCATCCAGGAATCTCAAAATAAGAAGCAAAAACATGGAGATGCTCCCTCTTCTCCAAGTCAAACTCCAAGTGTCCAAGAGATAGAAACTTTTGAAAGGCAGGATGTAGGGACAAGTATAAGGAGATTTGAGCAAGAAGAGAATTTGGATAGGCCAATTCATGATAGGTTGAGTATAAATGCTTATGAAAAATCCATGCAAGAAAGAGGGAGAGATCAAGATATTGCTACAGAAGAAAGTCTTGCTATGATCTTAGAGCGAGAAATGATTAATGATGAAGATGGTCCACTAGAGGAAGAAACTCCAGGGGTAGCAATACATCTTCCAAGTGCCGAAGCTATAGTTCTTGAGGTTACAATGGATAGTCCAGGAGGTGAAGAAGAGATTGACATTCAAGCGGTCCAAAGGAAAGAACAATTGGTAATTCCAGGGGACCAAAGTATACCCATTCTGGAATGGTTGAGGCAACGAATTCAATTGCATCAAAAAAAGGAGGTTGATCCAGCAATTGAATTATAGGAAATTTTGGACTGATCAAACTAATCAGAAGAACAAGGGAAAGCAAAAAGATATACTAAATTCATCAGAGGAGAATCAGGATCCAGAATCTTGCAGATTGTGACTCCCACAGTTGAAAAAGGGAAAAATCAGATTGCTCCAGATAAATATAATGTTACAGAAGTAAATCTTGGTCGGACCTCCCGAGAGCAAATATTGGAAGAATTTGATGACTCTACGCAGGCTTTGAAGGATAAGCTGAAGAAAGTAGAAGAAGGGTATGAAAAGTAGAAAAGAGAAATTTAGGCCTTATCTCAGTACATCAATAACTTGCCTCATCTAGTAAGAGATGAAGGTCCATCATTTGTCCCTTCGACAGGTGTTTCCAGTGAAGTGGTAGGTGATATTGACAGAATCAAGCGGATTTCTCAGGGTGCAAAGATTTGGATCGAAGGAATTCAGGAGGTAGCCTTCAAACATTCAGAAGAATTAGTGCAAGTGCACAATAGGGCATTGGCTGTAGTCTCTAGGATTTAGTGCATGGAGGAATCATGGGTGGATGAGCATATTTACCAAGAAGAGGTGATTGTCAACATTCAGAGTCTGATGGATACCCCAAAGCAAGAATTGATTGATGGTCGAGTTATCGGTGAGGGGGATTTCTATTTTTTTATTCGATGGTACAGTGCAGTGATCATGGCTAAGGAAATGTTCAAGAGCTTTACCAGGGAATCCAGTCGATGGAAAAAGATTGTTGATAACATCAAGCAAGGAATATCAAATGCAGTTGCATCCTTGTTATCACAAAGATTAGGGGAAGAGGAAATGACAACTGATAATCTGAAAGTCAAGTTAGAGGAATTCTTTCAGCTAAATGTATATGGAAGAGATGATTTTGAGAACTTCTCCATCTTCTCAAATACAATGCACACTACTAAGGACTTACTACCAAATTGGGATGAAAGCTTGGGAAAAGCAGAAAGAGCAATTGCAGTTCTAGAATTCAAGCAAGAATCTCCACCAAGCATCAGTACAGAGGAGTTGGAAATAGTATTAGATTGATTTTGATATTTTAGGCAAAGAAATCAAGGATAGATGCATTAAATGCAGAGTGGTTATGCATAGGGATCATTTATTACAGCCCACTCCTTCTTAAATTAGCATGCATGGTGGGCATTTATTACCCACTACAGTAGTAGATTCCTTATGGCATCAATGTAGATTCCTTTCCATTGCCCTAACCCTAATTAGGGCTGATGTGGCATGATCTCGACCATCAATTATTGTGATCATCTGGGCCACCCGTTGTAATCGAGGACCTATATAAAGGCCTCATTTCTCATTTATAAAGGGAGATTTTTATGAGATTGTTGCTATGAGTTGCTAAGATAATAAAGTTTTCATTGAAGTTTGGTGAATACTTGATGTGTCCTAGTGCTTTCTTGTTCTCCTAAATTTTTTCAAGTAGATTAAGTTTAGCAATTTCAATGTGTGGTGATTACAATGGAGAATATGATGGTATATTGATGAATTCCTTTGATTCATACTTTTGATATTTTAGTGATTCTAATTCGTTGTGTAAAGTTAGCCTGAACCCCTTTTATGCATATGCTCAACTTCTATCATTTGTATACATTGTTCTTTATGATGGTGTATGTAGTGATATGAAAATCTTTGGCATAACCCTTGAAGATTGCACTGGTTCATGCTTAGTTGTAGTATAACTTGGCGAAGCAGAATTCAGTAAATTGAGGAATTTGTCCACTAGAATACTATTTGTTGTTATCATTACCCTTAGGATTAGAATATAATTCCTGAACCCCATCCTATTTAATTTCTGCATATTTTGTAAAAATCCAAAAAAAGAAGCGCTTCATTGCAAAACCTTAAGATAGCTCCCTCATCTAGTATGGCTTGAAATGAATATGAATAAACACGTAAGGCCCCTTGTGATCATCAGCAAATCACATCAACCACCGATCTTATCCACAGTCAAGACCTGGCATTAAAGGAACCTTGAAGTCATTGTATGATCTTCTAGCAATCTTAGCATACACAAGACTTTATTCAAGAGAGAATAAGATATTTCGGTATTTTGTTCTACTATTTGGTGAGTCATAAAACACACATCAACAGGACCTCATTTATCAATCTCATAAAAGTGCTAGGTGTATTAGTTAGACCAAAAGGCATAACCTACTACACATAAAAACCTTCATTATTCTTGAAAGAAGTCTCTCATTCATCTCCTTTTCTGATCCTAATTTGATGATAGCCAATTTTCAAATAAACTTTTGTAAAATACTTTTCTCTACTTAATCTATCCATAATGTCTCCCATTCTAAGCAAAGGAAATATGTACTTAACTATAATTTTATTTATAGCTCTAGAATTAGTGAACATTCTCCATTCTCTATTCTTATTAGGTTTTAATAAAATATATCCCACCAAAGGACTCTAACTTTATCTGATCGAACCTCTTTCAAGTAATTCTTGCACTTGTCTATTCAATTCTTCATTTTTTGCAGGTGTTAATCTTGTGGTTCTTTATTAGGAAAAATAGCTTCAGGTATCAAATCCATACAATTACTTGTACTTCTCAAACGCAGTAATCTATTAGGTACATTACTACAAATAATATCTTGAAATTCAGTCAACAAAGATCTAACCTCATGTGCATGCTCAAGTTTATCTCGTTTCTCAGTGTTTCTAGGAATCAAAGCAAAATAAATATTCCATCTTTTCACATCTTGCACAATTTGATTTCCTTCAACTAAACAAACTCCTATGGCAGTACAATGATTATCTTCAGGTTTCTTAATCAAAGGTAACAAGACTTGTTTCTTCCTATTAGCCCAAATAGCATACTGATTCAATTTACCATCATGTAAACCCTTCCTATCATACCACCAAGGTCTTCCCAGAAGTATATCACAATAATCCATGGGCCTAATATCACACAAAATTTCATCAAAATAAGATATTATTTACTTACCTGTAATTTATATTCATCCTTGATCGAAGTAATGTGATAAAAGGTTACGGTGCTTGAATCTCTGTAATTTTAACTTAGGTAACAACTCTTTAGATACCAAGTTATCAAAACTACCACCATCAAAACATTTATCTTCAATCTTATGTCTGGTTTTAAAGAGACTTTTCCTCAAAATAAGTTCATTGTCCAACTGTTCATTCCACAAAGTTCTGTCATCCCTGTTTGCAATGCGAAAATGATTCAAGCATGCAGCATTATCGATGCTGGGCCTGTTAAGAAAAGGTATTTTCGCTGCAAGATTTTGTTGAATTTTGAGTTTTTCCACTGGGTGCATTTATTATCCAGAGAATCGGCCAGGGGCGAGAGATAATCTAGATAGAGAGGTGAATTCAGCGATCGGCAAGGAGAAGGGGATACTTTTTAATTTGGAAAATATCAATGCTGCAACTAGAAATTTCCACGAAGAAAACAAACTTGGACAGGAAGGATTCGGTGATGTATACAAGGTAAACTAACCCTCACGGACTCTGTTTCTTAATTTAAGATAGCACATTCAAATATACAAGTAAGTTTCAGAAGTATGCTGATCCATTCACTATGCCCATTTTATTATATTTTATTGTGTTGTGATTTTGAGAAGAGATCTGTTCGCATAGCAGGACTTTTACAGATTTACAAACTAATTAGTTACATTATAATTGTTTTACATGATATTCAAGTGCGTATAGTTATTGGATATATGTCATCTAGTAGAACCCACTAAAGAATCAAAGATTAGCTAGTCGCCATACTTTCAATTTTGATTTTACGTTTACTCAATTTTAGAGAGCCACAAACTGCTCTACTGATCTACTAGAAAATTAGATAGATCTCCTAAATAATCTTACAGCAAATTACACAGCCACCAATTCTATGGTAATCCTCTTCTAGGGCAACGGTTTATTGATCTTTAAACTGATTACTGGGATTGACGCCATAAATAATATCAGTCATTTTCTATGTAACAAGTGGGGTTTGTCTTTTGTTGTTGCTGCTGCTAACCGTCACTGTTTTCTCTCTTGTTTGGAGTTTCCGGGCAACATGGAAATAAGTGCTTTGGTGGCGTACACCCTCTTTATGTCTCAGATCGGATTCCCTACTCTTCTTTCTCTAAATGACTATTTTATTATTCTTCTGAGATCAATTGCTTTGCAGCTGCTATCTGTAATAATTGGCCCTATTCCTTGCTCTGTTCCACCGTTCATTGCTTCAGGGTTATGCCTGAAAGAAATATCAAATTGAAATGCACACAAATCAATCATGGAGGATAGCCTTAAATGATGGATGAATTACAATTGTTTAATTATATCTGAAACTTTTATAAAACATAGCATGGAAATTTATATTATTAAAATTTATTAAAACACTAAAATTTAAAAACGTTGTGAGGAATTGTTAGATATTCTAACAATGATATTATGGTTTCCTTTGGCAATTCACAGTTTCTTTTGCTATTCAGTCTACTTCATTTATGTCGGTTGTTTGGAGTTTCTTAGGTATTGAGTCTTTGGCTTCAGGGCCTCTTTTACATATTTGTGTTTTCTTTGGTGTCAGGGGACAATGCCAAACGGAACACAAATAGTGGTAAAGAGGCTTTCCGTCCAATCAATGCAAGGAAAGAAACAATTTCTAAACGAGATCAAACTGGTGGCAGAAATTCAAAACCGTAAACTTTTGAAGTTACTTGGCGGTTCTCCAGAGGGCTCAGAACAATTACTTGATTACGAGTTCCTCCCTAACAAGAGCCTTGACAAAATACTTTTTCGTAAGTTTATTTAGTCTTAATTTAACATTGGTGTCATAAAATGTTTATCCTAAATTCTTTCTAAAAAATTGAATGTCATAAATCATTGATATTGATTAAGAGGTATGGATACAGATCCGAAGAGGAGAAAAGAGCTTGATTGGTCAAAGCGTTTAAACATCACACTTGGAATAGCCCATGGGCTTCTATATTTGCACCATGATTCTCACCTACGGATCGAGATATCAAAGTAGGTAATATCTTACTTGATATCTTGAAAAAGCAGCAAAAGATATCAGATTTTGGTTTAGCAAGGTTGTTTCATCTAGATGAGACTCGTGTCAACACAAGCATTGTGGGAACCCTGTAAGAATCCTCCTTTGTATTTATGGTTATTTTTCGTATCTATCTTGTACACGAAACATATTTTCTGTTAGCATTTCTTCAAAATTGTTTTTCAAATTGAAGTTTTCTAATATTTCTTTCCCATTAAATAGCGGTTATATGGCACCAAAGTATGCTTTGGGAGGTCAACTATCTACTAAAGCAGATATCTATAGTTTTGGCATCATTATTTTAGAAATTATATGTGAAAGAAAGAACGACAATAGATTGTCTTCTGAATTTCAAAATCTCTTGGAATGGGTAAGATTTAATATGATAGCTAATACAATTAACTTTTAAAAATTATGCATCTTATGAAGGTGACTATGATACATTTTTAATATAGTCAATATAATCAAGTTTTAAAATTTATGTATCTAAGCAAAATGAGTATGATTTATTCTTATGTAGGTATGGAGATCCTATAAGAAAGGAGATATTATGGATGTGATTGACAAAATGATAATAGAAACTTCTCACGAACAAGCTTCAAAATACATTCAAGTAGGTCTTTAATGTACACAACCAAATCTGTCACCTCATCCACCAATGTCTCATGTACATGCAATGCTTTCAAATGCATCTGTGACAGACTTACCAGATCCCATAGGGCCTGCTTATGTAATTAATATCCAAAAAATTGTTCAGCTGTTTACATCAGCATCAACATCTAAAAGCACTTCTTCATCCCCATCTACCAATGGTGTAACTATAACAGATTTAGGAGCTAGATAATATCACTCTTGTAGTTAATATCCAAAAAAATGTTCCACTATGTACATCAACAACAACTACATCAATCAATTATGAAATTATATTAACTAGTTATTAGTACTTACCACTGTTGTGATACTTTTTGCATTTCATGTGTTAACTATGTGATTAATTATTAAATAAGTTCTATTCTACCAATTTTTTAACTCTAATTTTCAGCACATTTCTTTGCCTCGTGTGTGGCCATATTTTATCTCTATCGTAGATTTTTACAATAGTTTTGAAAATCCATATAAATAACTATTAAAACTATATATTATAATTTATAAAAAATTATTTTGTGTTTCTAGAGCCATTATAAATATGTCAAAAATATATTATAATTTAATTACGTAATATAGTATTCATTATATTATGTTCTTGTATTTAATGATATGAATATTTATTTCTAAGTATGTAAACTCACAACAATATACAAAATAAATTTTTAGTCCATTAAATGACATTATAAAGAACTCTATATTAAACTATTATCATATCTATTACATATGTATATGACTCTTTGTAGTATATAAAGTTTTATAGTAATATGTAAACTACGTAGTGGATGATTGTGATAAGCTTTTCTTGAACTTTTTGTATTACCTCTTTCTTGTAATTAAAACAATGTTTTATTAATTGTATTAAAAAATGTGTATGTATGTACAAAATGCATGACAAATTTTATTATGTTTTGAGTTTACTTTTAATGAAATGATTAAACATAATCATGCATTGAATAGTTCAATTTTCACATAATTAAATTTTATATGTTAATTTTTTATTCTTATATTTAAATGCATATTATCTTTATCCAAACATACACATTAAAATTTACAATGATTTATTCAAAATTAATGGTGCAATACATGAAATTAATCCCACGCCATTGGAAATTGATCCTAATCCTCATACAATATGTTGTTCATTATTTAAAAATATATAGTGCTATTAGACATGTCTAGATTACCATGAATTTTTTTTTTTTCTTAAATTTTATTCCAACTATTGTAAGAACCATTCAATTCAGAATAAGAGAAGATAGATTTTCATTCTTACTATAACTTAAATGTTCTCCTTATTAATTATTTTAGTTACTAAATAATCTAAACTAAGTGTGCGTCGAAATCATGAGTGTGAAATCTCTCAAATTAGACCTATTATTCGTGATACAAATTTAAATTATGTTAACACAAGTTAGTTACAAAAATTAACCCACTGCAACATGGGAAATGTAATGCCCAAACTACGAATGCAAAAACACAATTTTTTTTAAAAAAAATCATAATTAAAATGCTCTAAGTTCGATATGGTTGTGATCATAGTTTAAGTAAAGGTCCTCTACATTTCATCTTAAGTTTATAAACTTGTGGAGGAATACATCGATAAAATTTGAACTTATGTTGTTAAAATGATATCGACATTTGCTACGTTACTACATAATTATACTTAATTTAAATTGTTTTAATTAGAATATAATTTTAACAATTACTAACCAATTCTCGATTAAAACTAAAAAAAAATCATTTAAATAAATATCTAGATCACTAGCTAAAAACATAAACTAACTTTACAAAACAAAATAAAAATCTAAAACAACTTAAATAAAATGCTTACTAACTAATACTAAATAGCATTATCTAAAACTTATTAAATGTAAATTTAATTAAAATAACAACTAACTAAATTTAACTAATCATTAACTTAAAACTTTCTAAAATAATTAAACAACTAAATTAATTTAAAACTAAACTAACTAAATCTAGTATAATCTATCCTTTTCTTAACTAACAATACTATTAAAAAATATAAAAATGCTAATCATAACATATGTTAACTTTTTTCTAAACTAAAATATTTACTAACATAAACTAAACTTAAATAAATTTTAAACTAACTCACTAAAACTATTAACAAATAACAAGAAGTAACTAATATATCATAACATAAATTAAACTTAACACTAACCTACCTATACTAACCCATACTAACCTATACTAAACCCCTACACCCCAACACAATCCCCATCCAATGTGACCCATGTCACATCCCTTCTCCCATCCATCCATGCGCTTCCCAAGAGCTAAGCACTCTGCCCAAAGCACTATGTAGACCCAGACTTAAGAAAAACATGCACAGGCCCATCTCCAAAAAGGTGATGACCAAAGTTTGCAAGGGGGGAAAAAACTTAAACATGTTTATAAAAAATTCAAAATTCAACCATGACAAGAGGGCCAACGCATTCCAAGAACCTTACCACTACACAAGGTCAGAATGAGGGGACAAGATGACGTCACTTAACAAGATGAGAATTGACTTTGCTTTATTTTTATAAAAAAAATCTTTTTAAATATGCATATCCAAAATTGATGCCCAAGGGGAGATTAAATGCAAAAAGTTTCTTAGGTAGGTTTAGGATATTTAGATAGATAGTTCTCTTTTTCTTTTTTATGCTATTTACTTTGTTATTATAAACATATATCTAATTTTAAATATAAGAATATTCTTATTAATATTCTCTGTTGTAAAGAGACAATTAAATCCCAAGCCCATACAAAATCCAGAGGGCTTTTGCTCTTGGGCAAACAATTTTTTTTTAAAAGTCATAATTTTTCTAAGTATACATTTTGAAGCTGATATATTATCCAAGAGGGGATTATTATTATTTTTGTTTAGCAAATCCAATAGGACTTCTTGCAACTAAATAAACCAAGAGATTTAATTATCCATTTAAGCCATAATGCAAGAAATGATTTAATTCCAATAATCACAAAACTGAATCTTCATTCATAATATAATTGTTTTTTTGTTTTCAACATATAAGGAAACTTGAAATTTTGCCTAATTAAATCAACATCATTTTCATCTTATTTTTGATGTGCATCATATAACAAAAGATACCAAAAAAAAATCTCATGAGAAATAATAATACTCAATCACCATTTTATTGGCAAACCTAATTTAAAGGCTTAGCCGAGAAAGAGCCAGGAAGAAAATCTGGCATCGTTGCCATTATAAAAAAGTTTTGAAATACAATTTACATAGGATTCCAATCCCAAAATTGAAACAATTTAATTGAATTTCCTTCATGACCCTCATCAAGGGTTCCATATCAATTTCTACAACACATTTCTAAGAACTATGGAGAGAACAAAATCTGATCAGGTGTCAACAAGCATGACCAAGAGACAAATCAAACATCCGTATTCATACAAGGTTTTCACAATAGGATTCACAATGAATCAAAACTAGGGAAAGGTGGATTTTTCCAACAGGAGATGTCAGACACAACACGAAACCAAGTGCCCAATCAGGGCTATAAATCAAAAACTTTCGTTCTTCCATTCTTACATGCCAAAACTCATACGTGGTTTGTGCTAATAGGTAGAGGCCCATAACACCCTACCCTCTCTCCCTCTTCTCATCCTGAGAAGAGACTCTACACTGTTGGAGTCCAACTAAAAGGACCTTTCCTAAAATTGGCCACTTCTGCCCTATCCAAGGGTGAGTAATGCCAAAACACCCATACAAGAAAACTTCAAAATTCAAACCTAAACAAGAAAGAAAAGCATTTAAGAACATGGTTTCAATCTTTCCCAACATACCCAACATTTATACAAGCATCCAAATAACAACACAATAGCATAAGCATGAAGAATTTGAATAAGGGAGATGAAGAACTCCTACCTTTACAAAGAGGTAATGGCAAATGAACAATTTGAGTAGAGCTTTTCCCTTCCTTGCCTTCAATCTTCCAAGACTCCTCTCTAAAAGTAGAGATTGGGTAACCCCCAAAACTACTCCAAGAAGGACCTCTAAATAACTCTCAAACTCAACCACCAAAAAGGGAAATTACTTCACCCACCCACCTACAAATCTAGAAGTTTCTAACTCAACCCATACTAAGGTTAACCACTAAGTGGAGGTGAGGTGATGCAACTTATGGTAGCCACTTGCAATTTTCGCACAAAGGCAAAAATAGACTTTTTGAGTGACCTCAAAAGTCAATAAAAGGGGCTTAGGGAGTGGAAAATGCCCCCAACCCATACCCATACCCCTTGGGTATAAATATTTCATGTTTTATAGGTCTTAGGAATATATTTGGGACCAAACAAATGCTAAGAATATTTAGGAACATCTAACAACTCCAAAATGCAGATTAAGTGCTAATCCAGATTAGGGATGACTAAACTTGATTAAGAAACAAATATGCAAAAAGAGACACTAACTGAATCTAACTTAGGTCCAAAGGTTACATAGTTAACCCTAACTAGCATGCTGGAATGCATATGCAAATTCACGAGTGTCAAGAAACACTATAAGAACATAGTTAAGAACATTAACATTTACGAAACACGAAAAGATACATTCATACATCTCATAATAGAATTAAGTTACGAACAACAAGGTTTCCACAAATAGCAAATAGGGATCAATTCCGTTCCTCCGTCAGGTTTCTCGGCTAAAATATCCTGCACACTCATTGCACACATCAATAGTCCCATAAAATCACATGCACATATGTGTATATGTATCAGGGAATCACATAAATTAAAACATACATCTATAAATCAATTAGGGTTTCTCTCATCCTACTCATATTCTTAATCATTAAAATCTCTTAATCATAGTGTTAATCCTACATTTACTTATTTCATCAACATACATGTTCATAAAGCATTAAATGACGAACTCAAATATCTGAAAATAAACATCACACAACATCAAATAATATGATATGATATGTTCAGTGTATCCGATAGTGTCTCAACGTATCGAGTTATAAGTATCAACATAATAATGTAACAACTAAGGCTACAAAGGGTCGGGGTGAGGCCTCACAGGAAAATTATTCTAGATCTTAGATAAAGTATGGATTAAGGAAATAATGTTTTTAAAGAGAAAATAGATTCATTGCATACTATTAGTTTTAGCTTTTACAATCTATCCTCCCATTTAATTTTGCAATATTTTGTTTTAATTATAATCGTTTGTCACTGATTTTAATCTAAATTAATTATCATGATTAGAAAATGGTCAAATTATCCACAAAGTAATGAGCTTAAGTCCCTCCTTTCATTTAGAGGAGGCTCCCTCCTATAGTAAACATAACTAGCACTTAACTAAGATTGTGCACCCATATTATCAGTGGGGTCTTGCATTCATGTTATATTCTCTCCTTTTTTGAAAAAAAAAGAAAAAAATCGTTTACAACAATCTTCAAATAGAAAATTGTGTGATAATAATGTGATATGTCACAAAGAACCAATAAGAGCAATAATTTTGATATGCAATATAGTTATAAAAAGGAATAATAGTGAATTTGTTGATAAAAGCAATATCTATTTGTGGATGGTTTTAAGGACCCTTTAAAACTTGTTTCGATGTTAATCAAAAATAAATTTTAGTAACCAAATTGAGTACAAAAGCACAAGGACTTTTGTTACTTCTTATATTGATGAAGGAAAAAATATGTAGTAAAAACAATAATCTTAATAGATAATAATAATAATAATGGTAGCTCAAAGTCTCCAATTGAATTCTTTGTTGTACATCCATAACACAATTTTCAAAGTTAATAATGCAACTCAAAGACATGAAATAAAATTTTGAGTATTAGATCACCGATTTATATTTTTATTTGACACAAAAACTATATAGGTTGGTCTACTTGCAAAAATAACCAATTTGGATAAGTGAAAAGGGAAAGGTTCTCATTCAAGTTTCATACAAGCTTAGAGAGATAATAATAATTTTGTATTCATTTTGAGTCCTTTGAGATTTTATGGAAATGGATATCAATTTGATATGCTTAGAGATCTTGAAATTTAAGAAAAACATCCCAAAGGGGGCTATAATGCTGACTAAAGGTTGAAGGTTTTGATGGAATCCAAGTACTAAATTACACTTAGATGGATGAAATTGATAGGAGATGGAAGAGAGTTATTAGCAGAAGGGAGAAGTAGGAAAATAAGAGAAGAGTGGAAGGAGGAATTTGTACAATTCCTTTATCAACTACAACACCTCCCTTTATAAAAGGAGGAAATATATTAGTCCTATATTGTAGAGTAAAGAGAAATATATTTCATTATATCCACCCACTATCAATAAGATTCATCCTCCCCTTCACAATCCCATCTAGAGGTTAACCCCAAAACCCTAGGGACCTATATAAGTTTATTAACTAACCATATCAAAGCCCTAAGAAAAGGTTTTAGAAACTAGGAATAAATATTAAATATTGATTCACTCTCTAAACTATTAAAAAAAAAAAAACTTTGGCCCTCAAGAAGATCTAAGTTACTGTTGGTCTCAGAATGGTTTTGACAATTGAGTGTCAACAAACGTAACCAATTTTTAGATAGAAGCCAAGTAGACTATATATGCTGAGCTACAGTATGCGCCAAGCTTGAATTCCAATAGGTGCTGAGTGAACCATATCAGCAAGTGATATATACATTCCAAGTCATAGTTGGTGTCGAGCAAGCCAGAATTGCTATAGGTGCCGAGTAATCCAATTTCTCTATATGAGCCGAGCATCAAAGGTACCAAGTGCCAAGTAACATAGATTGGACATAGTTGATTGTAATTAGACAAATACCTATGTAAACCATTTTTTTTGGCTGACATAGAAGGATCTTGAGGGATATTAAAAGATAAGAATGAATCTTTTATATTTCTTATGCAATCAACATGCAACCAATAAGAAAAATGGAGAAGGCATGCAACCAATGAGATAAGTGCAAGGAATGAGTAGGAAAAAAAGATTCAATATTGATCATAGATCCATACCTAACCCTAAGTCTTCAAAATCCTTAGAAAGAGGATGAAACCCCATTGTATGTGTGGAAAAATGAAGTATATTGGTAAACTATAGTGAAATTATATCGGAAGAGTGAAAAGACTTAGAGGAAAAGAGTAGGATAACAATATCTAGTTGGTCAGAAAAGATGAAGAGCATAGAATAGATATCAAATCTCAGTGGATGAAGATCAGAATAAATAGATCAAGTCCCTGAATTCAGCAATCAAAGATTCTAAACTATCATGTTTATTTAGTCTAATACTCTCTAGCAATTGTATTAGAAAGAAAATTCTATGTTGATAGGTTAGCTTAACATCTAGGTTGTAGATCGTTTGAAGAGGTTATAAAATCCTTTAACATGGTGACACTTCATGTAAAGTATTTTTAAATCCTTTAAATAGGTCACTATTAATACAATGTAAAGCCTTTAATAGGGTAGTCCTTTAATGAGGCAGACCATCAGAAGTGGTCAAACACTATTGCTGTAGTGATTTTGTGGGTATCTTCCCCAGCCCAATTTTACGTTCTTATTTTGGAGGGTTTTTGGTTATCAAATTTGATGCTATGTGTTGTGATGCATGTGTTCACTTTATGGTTGTTTAATATGTTTACATGCATCAAGTTTATTTTTAGTTAAAAGTTTTAATGGATAAAATGTATTACTTCTGATTCACGCCCCCCCCCCCCCCCCCCCCCCCCCCCACCCCCCCTCTCAGTTGTATTCTTCCCATTTGATTATTCCAAAAATTGGTATCAAAGCCTAGTTCTCACAAGGAGAAATCTAACAGCTTAGAGAAAATATCTGAAGATGGAAGTCTTCAAACTTGGGAAGATTATAGATAATCAAGTGATTGATGTGCACCTCGCCCTACACAACATGGAGAAAGCTAGAGAAGAATGAAGAAAATCTTTGAAAAGAAGGAAGGATATAGCCATAGCTGAAAATGACACACAATACAAGGAGATTAATACCACAAAAGTGTTTCCCAATGTAGATTTAGAAGAGTTTGATGAAGCAATAGTAGAATTGATGGAGAAGAATAGAGTTCAAGCAAAAGAACTTAGAATACTCAAGCTTGAACAAGAATCACAAGCCATAATGCTTTGTGAATTAACTGAATAGAAGAAAAGAGCCATTGAAGAAAAGGCCATGATAGAAGATGACAAGAGAAATCTTACCAATAGACTAGAAGAGAAGATAATTGAGTTTGAAAGGATCTCAAACATGCAGTTGGACACCTTAGGTCAAATGATGAATGGACATCATGAGCTAAATATGAAAGACATTGAAATATCTACACTAAAGATATAGAATGAAAAACTACAAAATGACTTGAAAAGTGAGATGGAAGTTGTAGAAAGTTTCAACAAACCAAATGAGGCTATCAAGTACTTTGAGCAACTACTAAAATCACCAAGGGCTAGTAATGATACTTTAGGACTTGGTTACACCAACACTAAACAAGGAGAATCATCCAAGACTACAAAACAAAGGGCTAACAAAGGTAAGAGCACTAAACCCACTTGTCATTTTTGTGGTAAAAAGGGACACACTACTAATGTATGTAGGAGTAAGAAGATCAATCAGTATGATAAGCCTAAGAATGCAAGCTACTATCATAAGTGTAAGAAGCAAGGACATCAAGCACATGAATGTAGGACTAAGACTATCAGGACACCAAAATTCGAAGGTCGCTGCTACAATAACAAGAAGAATGGACATAGAGCTTTTGAGTGTAGATCAAAGCCTATGTTGACATCAAATCAAATAACAAGAGAAGGTAACCATGGTCATCACCACAATTGGGACTATAACACTAGGTATAGTCATCATTATTGTCAAGAATATGGACACACTCCTAAAACCTACACAAGGACACATTTCAGAGAGAAATATAGCAGGTGGTTAAGTCAAACCACATGTTTTAGTTACTTAAAGATTGGCCATATCACGAAGAATTTTCCAAAAAATTCAAAGGCATCCAAGTCAAAAATCAACAAATGAAAAGAGAAGGTAGATGTGGAACACATCAGAGGACAAATGAACAAGACTTGGAAGAAGAAAGATGAGTGTATGTCATCAAATGGAGGGATCACTTCACCCAAGAGGTCAAGTGATCACACCTCATCCAACTAAGCATGGATAGGTGTATGGGACTGATATACAAAGTTATACCATACATCAGTCTCAAGACAAATGAGCACTGCAAAGAAGAAAATAGAATGAATCAAGATGCAAAGTCAAAACTTAAAGTTTTTGCAAACACAATAGAGTTGTCCTCAGATGTCGAGTAAATGTCAATGAATGTCGAGTTGCCAGTAGCAATTGAGTTGATAGTTTGATGCCAAGTTGGGAAATTTGAATAGAAGCCAATCATAGAACAAATCTAGTTGGAGTTGAGTGAAGGAAAACCAATGGAAGGTGAGTTATGTTAAAATCTTCAAGAGCTGAACATACAGTTGTATACACACTAAGCATTTAATGCTAGGTTTTCAAAGGTATAAGGATGATTTTTGATCATTTCATGTCATTTGAATGTAAAGAAAAGATGAGAAGAGCACATAAGATATCAAAGAATATGATTGAAAACATTTGAAGGGATTTCAACAACAATCAAGCATAGATTTCATCGATCTAAGGTATTCTTCAAGTGTCAAGTTGTGCAATTTTAAAGTTTGTTATCTTTTGAAACCCTAGTTTTATAGAATGGCTTCTAGCTCCAAAAAAACTAAGAAAAAAGAAGGTCATGAGGTTCAATTGGTTAGTAATGAGGTCAAACAACTAGAATTTATGCCAATTCCATAGGCAAGTAACAAAAATGACCCTGCCGACACATTGTCCATTATTCTGCCCAAAGTTGTTTTGGGACATGATGTAAGGGAGTGCTACAATTGCAAGATAGGTGCAATAGGAGACCTTGAAAATTTTAAAGCATATGATAAATTGTGTGATAACAAGATATTGAAGGATGAATTTCAAATAGTTTAGAACAAGGGTTTGACTAATGCCCTAGTTTATCCCATAGGCTTAAAAATAGAATGGATAAGAATTGTTCTTAGCAGAATACACAATGAATGTTTATGGTTAGAAGGAGGACCAGTTAAAATAACAAAGAAGATAATGCATAGGGTTACAATCTTTCCAACCCTAGATTGGCACAAGACCCTATGTAGTGATTTAAAAGAACCAATTGAAAAGAATGCCAGGGCAAAATGTAATAAGAGAGGCATCACCATTGGCACCATCATAGATCCCATTCTATATTTTTTAGTGAGAATAATTTTTCACAAGTTCTTTCAATCTAGCAAATTGAACAATATACCACTTATTGTTGTGGATGTTCATATAAACTTGTCAAGAAAGATCATACATATGATATGTCAAAATTGATGTTGCAGCAAATCATGGAGAATCTTGGAGCAATAAGAAGATCCAAAGGTGCTCAATGTAAGTTTGGATCAGTCCTTGTCTACATATTTTTCTATATTTTGGAAGAGTTTCCTTCTTTTGGTAAAGTTAACTAGAGATCAAACAAGTTAGCCATTACTCAAATTAATGAGTATATTGAGCAATTGGGAGACAACTTTGACTCTCTCATGACTAGTTATTTTGAGGATTTTAAGAAATCCATGAAGAAAAGACTGAGGATACCAGTTTCCCTAGTGGAAAAACACATCAATGATGTCTACTTCTTAGTTGACATTGATTTCACTTATATCCAAGTAGCAGTTCCAAGGTTGAGATGGCTAAGGCCATTAGGTTATTAGGTAGATGTTGATGAAGCCTCAATAGCAATCACAACATTGCTTATAGAAGAAATTTATAAGGAGGCACCTCACTTTGGAACATATGATGTTGTGTGTTTGAAAGTTGATATGAAAATCAAGATTGCTTCCACCATAAAGAAGAAAGATAAACTGGTGAGGAAACTAAAGAAGAAATTTGGAGAAGGTATTGAAGGGGTAGCAAATGCAAAGGATATAGATGAGGAAGAAGAAGATGATGATGAAGAAGACAAAAAAGGGCAAGGCCCAATGGGATTGACAAAAGGCTTGGGAGAGGATAAAGAAGAGGAATAAGGTGTAGAGGAAGGAGAAGCCAAGGAAGCACCATCTCAAGATGAGTCAAAGAAAAGAAATGCTAAAGCTTAGCCTCCAGCCCAGCCCAAAGCCAAGAAGGTTATAGAGCCTACTCAAGCCAAGCCAACACCAATAACAAGAGCTATCACAAGGGCCTCTACTCAAAAGGCCAAGGAGCAAGTGAAGGAAAAGAAGAAGGCCATTGAGAAAACTGGTGAAGTGCAAAAGAAAAGGAGAAAGTATGTAGCACAACTAGATTCTGATGACAAGGAGAAGACTGAATTAGAGGACATCGGCTAGTATAAAGTGGTAAGACATTTTCCTAAGTCACATATAGATAAAATCTGTGAAAATATTAAGAATGCAGATTTTATTGATTTGAAAAATATTTATTTCAATAATTGAAGTAGAGAGGATCAAAACAAGAAAGAAGAGTCAGTGTATGCCATGATGGTAGAACTTAAGAATACACCTCTTGAGTTAGACAATACTATGCCTAGGGAGTTATATGAGATTATTGAAAATAAATCCAGCATTATTGTTTTAAAATGGAGAAGGAAATAAGAGAATAAGCACTAGCATAAGTGATGCTTGATTTGACTAGAGGTCAAATAACTAAGGCTAACAAGAAACATGGTGCAAAATTTACACCAAAGTATAGAGCCTTCAACATTTTAGGAAATAAAATTGAAAAGGTTGTCCAAAAATTAATAAGCTTATGGAAATCAATAGATAACATAATAAATGACAAGGATGGAGAAAAAGAGAAGGATACAGAGAAAAATAAGGCTGAGGCCAGTGAGAAGAGGAGGAAAGAGAAACAAAAAGAGGGAAAGGAAATAGAGAAGAGAGAAGAAGAGAAGAAAGAGGAAGAGAAGAAAGAGAAAGGTGAAGAGGAGGAGATAGAGAAACAAGATGAAATGCCAATAGCTAAGTAGTAGCAGCAACAAGACAAGAGTGTGCAAGACACATAATTGCCACCTCTTGGCCCTCCTCATGTAACCATCACACCTATAGACACTATAACTATGAAGGATTTTATTAACAAAACTTGTCAAAAAATCAATCCATTGACTGTAGAGGATCTCAAGAAGATCCTTCACCAATCAGTGTTACAAGCATAGTTATGCACAAATCTTGTATTGGTGAGTGTAGATGAGTTGAAAAAGGTAGTAGCACAACCAATTGGAGACAAGGTGAAACCAAAAGAACTACCTTCCATCTCTACAGCTACTAGTACTCAAATTTCAATGCTTCCACCACCATTTCCAATAGTTGACACATCTATAACAGTTGATACCACAATGTAGAAGCCAAGTGTAGAGGTAGTGAAACACATAGAGAAAACATGATAGATTGCTACATCTAATCTTACAGTACAAACAAAAGGTACATCACAAATAGTTGCAATAGATCAAGGGAAATTAGATGAAGAAAAGGAAAAATCAAAAGAAGAGGAGTAGGCCGCAATACAAACACTAGTAGAGTTACCAAAAATAGGCACTTATACAAAAACTCTTCAAAAGCTGAACACTAATGTAATACCTTTGTAAATATCTACACTAGGCTCGAGCTCAACCAAAGTGACAAGGGTACTTCACTATGGAGACCCTAAGCTAGATGAAGAGATAGTCATACCTAGCTATGACTCAAAGAGAATAAGCATCAAGAAAATAAGTAAAATGTAGGATGCATTAAACAAAAGAAAGAGGCAAGAAATACTTAGGAAGGAGTATAAACATAAGCATGCATTGCATGAGATTAATGACATCTTTATGGATACCTTTAGCTTGTAGTCACTAGATGAGGCAAAGCCTATAATGGAGCAATTGTCAAACATTGTTGATCAAGTGACAAGTGAAGACCAGGAGACAAATGTGAAACTCATGGAATGGTTTGAAAGGAAGTTTCAAGGAAAAGTAAATGAGAAAATATCCAGTGGCATAACACTTCAACAAGTTGAATTGGCCAAGAAGATTGAAAAGGTCAAAACTGTACATGAGAATATCTTCTCATTATACAACAAGCTGTGTGATTTTTCCAATTTCACATAGGAGATAGGCCAAAGGATCTTGACCTTGGAGAGAAATCTAAAGATTTCTAGCGTGCAACTACCAAAAGACCCAGCATAGAGTGAGAAGCATTTTGCCCAATCACTTCATACCCAAAAGGAGTTAGTTGCACTCACTAGTGAAGATGCCAATATAAAGGCCAAATTAATGCAGATTCAATCTTCCATAACCTACATTTGGAAGTACTCCATAAAGAGAAAGTCTATGCTAAAACTATTTTAAAGAAAGATCCTAATCTTTTTACATTAGATGGACTTGTATATCTTGTTGCAGAGACTGCCATCTAGCATTAGCCTATAGAAATTGCTTTGAAGAATTGGGATGTAGCTCTTAAGATGATAATGGAGGTCAACAGTGCATTTTTTGGCGAAATATGGTATTACTCCTTAGCACCCTTTGACATAAATGTCAAAAAGGGGAAGAAATAAAATACAGGGGAGATTTATTAAGGGAAATATAACAAAGGGGGAGAATACTAAGTATTTTAGTAATTACATTCTTTCATTCATCCTTTTGGAGGAAAAATGGGGAAAGATTGTAGATAGCCAAAAATGGGAAATAAGAGATAAGACATAGTGTGGGAGATACAATGTTTGGGGAATTGTATGGAAGGTAACACATGTACAAAGTATAGAAATAGGCCAAAGGCAAAGAGTATCAAACAAATTTAGCACAAAATTTTGGCAACAGAAATGAAATGGCACATAAATTCAGGGGGAGTTATAAGAATTTTAAGGTATATTGTTCGTTACAAAATTTTGAATAAGTTTTTGAAATTTTGTATATAGATTGGATAATGTACTCATAAGCTTAGATAAATAATGATTGGTTAAGTGTTTTTGATACTCATGTCAAAGGGGAAGATTTTTGGTCTTAGAATGGTTTTGACAATTGAGTGTCAACACACTTAACCAATTTTCACATAGAAGTCGAGTACACTATATATGTTGAGCTACAGTATGTGCCGAGCCAAAATTCCAATAGGTTTCAAGTGACTTCAGGTGTCGAGTGAACCATATGAGCAGAGTGATATATAGGTGTCGAGTCATAGTAGGTGTCGAGCAAGCCAAAAATTGCTATAAGTGTCAAGTAATCCAGATTCTCTATATAAGTCGAGCATCAGAGGTAACAAGTGTCAAGTAACACAGATTGGACATAGTTGTTTGTGATTGCACAAATACCTATGTAAACCATTTTTTTTTTGGCTGACATAGAAGGATCTCAAGGGATATTAAAAGATAAGAATGAGTCTTTTATATTTCCTATGCAATCAACATGCAACCAATAAGAAAAATGGAGAAAGCATGCAACCAATGAGTTAAGTGCAAGGAATAAGGTAGAAATAAAGATTCAATATTGATCATAGAACCATACCTAACCCTAATTCTTTGAAATACTTAAAAGGAGGAAGGAACCCCATTGTATGTGTGCAAAAATGAAGCATATGGGTAAACTATAGTGAAATTCAATGGGAAGAGTGAAAAGAATTAGAGGAACAAAGCAGCATAGCAATATCTAGTTGGTCAGAATAGAACAAGAGCATGGAATAGATATCAGATCTCAGAGGATCAAGATCAAAAAGAGTAGATCAAGTGCTTGAATTCAACAATTAAAGATTGTAAACTATCAGGTTTTTTTAGTCTAATACTCTCTAGCAATTGTATTAGAAGGAAAATCCTATGTTGATAGGTTAGCTTAAGAACTAGGTTGTAGATCCTTTGAAGAGGTGATAAAATCCTTTAACAAGGGTGACATTTCATGTAAACTGTTTGTAAATCCTTTAAATAGGCCACTATTGATATAGTGTAAAGCCTTTAATAGGGCAGGCCTTTAACAGGGTAGACCATCAGAAGTGGTTAAACATTATTAATGTAGTGATTTTGTGTGTATCATCCCCACTCCAGGTTTACCTTCTCATTTTGGAGGGCTTTTGGGTTACCAAATTTGGTGTTATGTGTTGTGATGTATGTGTTTACTTTATGGCTGTTTAATATGTTTACATGCATCAAGTTTATTTTTAGTTAAGAGTTTTAATGGATAAAATGTATTAATTTTGATTCACCCCCCTCCCCCCACCCCCAAAAGTATTCTTTCCATTTGAATATTCCAACATTTACATCACATGGACTCAATCAATATTATTATGTAGAATAGGAACATAAATGGTATACAAAATTAACAAAAAAATTATGGGATTTTCATTAAATGGTTGGGGTTAAATTTTCAATAGGGGCCTAAGAAAAATAGTTTCAAAATCAATTTAATCACCAAGTATGGTGATTTTTAAGGATAATTCTTGTCCATAGTCTATTATGGTATTTTATATAAGAAATATTGTTAATGAGGTCATTTCCTTCCATTTAAGAGCTCTTGTCCATATTTAAAACAAATAAAATTTTGTCAAAGTCCTCAAACAATTAGTTCCTCAATATCTCCAAATTGATAAAACTATTCACATTTTATCCAATTTTCCCACGTTTTTAAAATGAGTGACATGTTCAAGTTTTATTCATCAAAAAATTCATAAAGTTTGTGAAGTTTCCTTAAACACTTACTAGAGATAAGAATTATATGCACATATATATTTTATTTCTCACTTCATCAAATTCTTGAAATTGTTTGAAAGCGTAATAAAATGGGGGATGGACAAGGAACCATTCAATTAAGTGTTGAAAAATCACTTCAAAGATCAAATAGGAGAGTGGAATATCATACTACTCAAATAATTTAGAAGGCTTTAAGTACCCCAAGTCATCAAAAGATATTTGGTTTACCTTCTTTTGGAAAATTGGCCAACTCAATATCTAATTGGAAAAACTTTTCCAACTTAACAAAATGATGGAAATGTGTTTGGAAAGTTAGTTATATATAGTGAGGAAATTAATTCCAATAATTTGAAGGAATGATTAGTATTTTAAAATAATTTTTGAAGGTTTTTTTTTATTTCGATAAGCTACAAGTAGTATGCATATGAAATATATGGGAAGATTAACAAAGTTGGGAAAGTCATCAAGGTCTCCATTAAAAGCTCAAGTGAAAATATTGATGATACTTGTTTGAGAATATGATCGAGAACTTCTAAAGGCTTCGAATGGTGTTTGAAGATCCAATATTCTGATGTTAATCTCCTTATGTTAATTAATGAAATTAAATCCTCAATCTAATTGGGATTGGTTGGTAACTATCACTAACTTCAATTTGTTTTGAGATGCTTCAATTGACTAGATTTCTAACCAAACATGTGAAATCATTGGATCCTTAGCTTTCAAAAATGATTTATAAAGGTTTCCTACAAGGTCTTTCATATTTTCTCTTTGACTATTGTTGTTATTCTCATCTCTTTTGACATTGTTCAGATTCATTCTAAATTTTGGGCTTCTTGTGTAGTTCCTCATATTGTTTGTCACACTCATATTGTTCATCCTAAAAAATTTTGTTGTATGACCCATGTTGTTGCAAATTTGACATGCTATCACATTATTTCCATATCTAGGTCTTGGCTGACTAATTTATAATTTGCAATATCTATCAATATGTCCAATTTTTTTGCACTTATAAGACATTATATTATTCCTTACAATATTGGTTCCTCTAATAAGTCCACTAGTCATAGGGTTAGTACCTCTAAACATTGTACCATTATCATTATTAAATTTAGGTTTCTTACATTCAATAGCTTTATGACCAAAACCATGACAATTATAACAATAGATAGAGATAAGTTTAAAACACTTACCTATATAGTCCTTCATGTAACCAAATTCATTGCATGAATAAGATCACCCTCTAAATTGGTTCCTTACTTCTTTAGGTGATTCAACTTGTTTAGGTTTCTTAGGTACATCTTCAAAGTGATTTGACTCAACCTTGGTCAGATCATTTTTTCCTTGCTCAAGCTCTTGGATCATAATATTGGATTCCTTTGTAACCTCATGTTTCTTAAAATATTCTCTTTTGAAGTATCCAAGACCAATCTTATCCTAATTAGGTCTATGCATATAGATATACTCATCAAGTTTGTGACTACTTGAATACAACTTCTCAATATGTATCTTTGATTATGTTAGCTCTCCTTTCATAATCACATTATACCTCTCGAGCTCCACTTATTTTAATTTCATTGATTCAAGTTTAGATGTCATCTTCACAAGTTTTGATTTGAAATTTACATTCTCTAATCTTAGATTTGATTAAATTTCCTTGTTGTCATCCTTCAAACTCAACTTCATATTTGTAATCTTTAGCTCATGTTTCAAAATCTCATTTTCTCTCTTAAGCCTTGAAACTTCAAAATGAAATCCTTGATTTGATCTTTAGAGTCTTTCTTAGATCTAATATGTTTGAACTTGTCCTTCATCTTCTCATTATAGCCTTTAGCATCTTCATACTTATCCTTCATAGTATCTATTTCATTTTTAAGTACATCAAGCTATTCCAGAGCTTCTTCTATGTTCTTTTGTAACTAATCCATATCCATAGGGACCTTACTCAAGTTGTTAGACCTTACTTGAGTAAATGGTCTCTAATACTGAGAGGGAAGTGTATCACTATTTCACAAATATTTTCCCATATACAAATATCATTAACACTATTATATCTTTAATAAATGAATAAAATGATTAAGATAAACAATGAAAATAGCCATGAACCAATGCAACACATCACACGATATTTAGTTAGCTAGGGAAACCCTAGCCAATGGAAAACATCCTTGTTTAGATTCTCCAATTTTTCTTTCCATTTTTCCTTTTCTTCAAATATGTTCCCAAATTGTTTGGAGTTCCATACCTTAAGCCTTTTCTTAATAATTTTTAGTTTTTTAACTACTTGGTTAAGTTTAGACCCACATAACACAATATAGTTCCACCATTTTTCAATCATCTTTAGACAGATCCAATTTAAAGCACATTAGGTCAAATTTGAAAGGACAATAATCTAGATTTTTTATCCTTTATGATGCATAATTTAACATGATAGTGATATGAGCCTAAGATGTATTTCACTTCTAATTCCAAAGTAAAGGGTAGTTTTACCATATATCCCTATTTAAAATAAATTTGTCTAGTATCTCAACAATTAAGATAAATCCCTTTCTCCTATTATTCCAATCGTAGCTATCTTTGGAAGTGGCAATATATATTCATCCATTTATGTTAATCCATTCCTTAAAATATATGGATTCTTTTCAAGATTTTTTGAGTTTCACCCTATTTTTATGATGTCTTAGATTAGAATATATACAACCCACCACAACCCCCACCCCCCCACCTCCAACAACAAACAACCCCCCCCCCCCTATTTCAAAAATATTTTCCCATATACAAATATCATTAACAATATTATATCTTTAGATAAACAATAAAAATAACCATGAACCAATGCAACACATCACACCATATTTAGTTAGCTATGGAAACCCAAGTGGGGATGGTACCCACAAAATGATCAACTGATCGAAAGTATCTTGTCAAAGATATTGACCCTTTTAGGAGTCTATTACATTAGTATAGTGTCTCCGTCCTTGTTAGAGGACAAGGATTTGTTAGAAGCCTCAACAATTATAGAATATATGCAAGTTTATCCCACTGCCCAAACATGCAATATAAAATGATATATAGTATAAAAAATAATAGATACAAAAACCTCTTTACAAATGTTGATATCTTCAATATTTGATATGACCTTTTTAGCTCATTCTAACAATTTTGCATACTCTGCCTTTTACTACTTTACCATCAAAGTTTACATTATAAAATAATTTCATATTTATCACAATAATCACTAAAATAATAGCACACAACTTCGCATTAAAAAATATTTCCTTTATACTAGACTTCTGCGGCCTTCTTTCATTTACACATTTACTAAAATGAAAAACTATACCTTGGCCACTTAGGGTAAACATCTAGAAGGTCATCCCTAATTAGTCAGTTAATTAATTTGGTAAATAAAATAATTTCTTTAGATAAAATATTAGATTCCTTAATTGTATTATGTTCGGTTAGCTCATTATTACAATTGGAAAAAATGCAATAACTCTATATGTATTATATATACTACCTCACACTCTTACCTATAGTATCCTCATAATTTGTACATCATATGCCTAACTGTGCATATTCCAATAATTCTTCTCTGAATTTTGACAACCAAAAGTCTAATTGCATTGCTAGATGAATTGCATGATACTTCAACAGTTTTCAAGTCAAAGGATCAAAACTTCATCTCCATACATTTCTCTCTTGACACTGATTATATGTTTTCATAAATAATAACTCCACTCTATCTAACTAGCCAAATTTCCAACATGGATTTCTATATATCATCCATACTAGTTTAGGTCCTAAATATATACCTTGTATTTTATGTCCTTGGTCCCGATATCTCCCTCATCTTTTTCTCTACATACCTTGCCCAAAGGTAACATGTATTTTTCTTTTCCTTTCCCCTAATCCCTACCACAAGAAATTTCTAAGGATTTTATTTTAAAAAAAATCTATTTTTCTAGGGAGATAAATACAAGATAATTGATAAAAAGGTTGCGTTGAAAGGATAAATTATATCATCATTTCTCTATTGGTAGAAGAGAGTCATTTTCCTTTCTAGGATTCATCTATTTTTTTATTGATATTTTTTGTTATTTAATCTCATAATCTTTTTTAAATTTTCCTCTTTGTCTAAAGGGAGACCTAGATATTTACATGGTAAACTTCCACTGTTGAAATTTACAATTGAGGAAATTTGTTGCTCCAAATTAGGATGGGTATTAAAGTTTGAGCTCTTAGGGTTAATCTCATCACTTGTTGCACTAGTGTATTGAGCTAGTAATATTTTATATTATTTTTCCTCTTCTATGATAGATTGTGCATAGACCATAGTGTCATCGATAAATTAGTGGTGGGTTGTTAGATATAGGTCACTAGTGATCACTATTCCTTTAATATTTTTCACATACTTGGAATTATCTATTCATCTTCCTAATGCTTATGTTATTAAGATTAAAATAAAAGGTGATATTAAACCCCCCCTATCTGAGTCCCCTACTTATTTCAAAATGTCTTTTGGGTGATCTGTTTACCAATATTTATAACTTAAGGGAGGATATGCATTCAAAGATGAAATTTACCCATTATCTTGCAAATGCAAAAGATTCAATGCATTCCCTTAAGAAAACCCAATCCACACTATCATATACCTTTTTAATATGTATCTTAATTAACATACCGGGCTCTTTGTTGTTTTAATTGGTATGTATGGCCTTTTGGGACACAATTAGTCCAATGAAGATAGATCTTCCCTGTGTAAACCTTGATTTTTCTATTCTAATCATGTTTGGTAGAAGTTTCTAGATTCTCATGCCATATTCTTAGTAAATAATCTATAAAGAGTATTGTAAAGAGCTATGGGACAATAATCATTAAATGTCTCTAATTTTTTCTTTTTTTGGATAAGGGAGATAAAGATATTGTTCACCTCCCTAAGGAGTTTTTCTAAATTTTATACTCCTTATAAGGCCTCAGTTACCTTCATCCCTATAAGGTCCTAACATTTTTTAAAGAAACATGTGGGAAACCAATCTAGGCCTAGAAATTTATCTAGATTCATTTTCTTAAAGGATATACTTACTTCCTCAAAGGTAAATGTTTCCAATGGTATATTTTTTTCTCTTGATCTAAGCTTTGTGATGTTCTTAATGATACTTTCTTGTACCTCTAGATTTAGGTTACCATTATTATTAAATATTTCATCATAGTACATTTTTTCCTCTTTTGCAATATCATCTAGGTCCTCGAGTGTTTCCCTATCCTTATTTTGAATGGAAGTGAATCTATGGGATATTCTATGTTGTTTTGTTTTTATTTTTGTCACGTAAATCTAGCCATGTTTCTTTTGATTTTTTGTGTTTGAAATAACACCTATTTAAAATTAAGATGAAGTTTTAATGCTTCATTAGGCACTTCTCACTTTCATATAAGGATAAGTTCATCCCTTTCTCTACAACCTCCTTCCTTAGATTCTCCAATTTTTCTTTCCATTTTTCCTTTTCTTCAAATATGTTCCCAAAGTGTTTGGAGTTCCATACCTTAAGCCTTTTCTTAATAATTTTTAGTTTTTTAACTACTTGGTTAAGTTTAGACCCACATAACACAATTTAGTTCCACCATTTTTCTATCATCTTTAGAAAGATCCAATTTAAACCACATTAGGTCAAATTTGAAAGGACAATTATCTAGATTTTTTATCATTTATGATGCATAATTTAACATGATAGTGATCTAAGCCTAAGATGTATTTCACTTTTGATTCCAAAGTAAAGGGTAGTTTTACCGTATATCCCTATTTAAAATAAATTTTTCTAGTATCTCAACAATTAAGATAAATCCCTTTCTCCTATTATTCCAATCGTAGCTATCTTTGGAAGTGGCAATATATATTCATCCATTCCTTAAAATATATGGATTCTTTTCAAGATTTTTTGAATTTCACTCTATTTTTATAATGTCTTAGATTAGAATATATACAACCCAACACACCCCCCCTGACTACTTCCAACCTAAGTGTGGTGTGTCTATGCTTCAAACACTTTTTAGACTTTGATTCTCTTCATATTTTTAATAGAACCATACACATTAAACATCTAGAAGTACAACTTCATTTGGGAGCTTCTTTCTAAGGCATTAATGTAATGGGAAAAAAATACTATTTTTAGGGATTATGGGGTTAGAGAGGGGGGGGTGTAAAGTTGACAAAGATGAGCTTATGAAAGTTAGAGAGAGGTGAGGATTTCAACATTTGAATTAGAGTTTCATTAGGTCAACATATTTGGATTTAAGCTTCAATATAGAAGTTAGAGTTTAATTTGGTTCAAAGTGATAGGTTTAGTAAGAGTTTGGTCAGGTTTAATGTGTGGTTTAATTACATTCAATGTTAAGTTCCACTCAGCTCTAATTTATTAGGTTCAATGTTAAGGTTTCGGTTAGAATTTAATTAGGTTCACTGTAATAGAGAGTTCAGTTTAGTTCAATCTGAGGATTTCAATTACTAGTTTCATTTTCTTCAATGATAAAGTTTTACTTATGCTAGATAAATTTTTGTAATATTTTCTAAATATTTTTGTTTTTATCAAATATTTCAAACAATACTTTCTAAACTTTTTCCAAACATTTTCTAATATTTTTACAAAAAAAAAGTAAGAATATCTAAATTCTCTAATATTCTCTCAAAATAATTCTCTCTATTTAATCAATAATTTCCAATATTTTCTAAACTTAATAATATTTTCTAAAATTTATAGTATTTTCTATATTTTCTAAAAATATAAAATTTTCTAATACTTTCTAAGTTTTCTAAATAATTTTCTACATTTTTCTAAATTATATTTTATAAATTTATTTAATTTTTATAATATTTTCTAAAGTTTACTAAAATTCAATATTTTATCTAACTTATCTAATATTACAATATTTAAAAATTAATATACATTTTAAAAACATAGATGTATAATAATAATAATTATTTTAACTATTTAAAATAGTAAAACATTACAAAAAAAATATTAAAAACCAAACTTTGGCTGAAGAAAATATAAAATAAAACTTAAAACATACTATAAATTTGGGAAAAATTAATGGCATACCTAATCCAACAGAATTGCTCCTGTAACCCCCTCTTGCGCCACAATCCCAACAATCTCATTTGGTGCAAATTAGTTGCAGATTGTCTTTTTTGCAACTTATATAATGTTCATTGTTCCTTTCAGTCAAAATGCCACATATATGTATATGTTACATGGCCTCTATAAAATGCCACATTGATTTTGTAGGACTCATTCTGGCCAAAATGGATATAGTTGGATTTGTTGTAGCCAGATCTATAAAGTTAGCCTGAAAGGTGACACAGATTTGTACTTTGACCCCACTATTTTAGAAAATTCCTTTGTAGTCTTTGGGTGGGTTTTCATTCCTCTAGATACTAAGTGGGTTTAACCATCTAAATATTTAAATCTCAATATCCTTACCCATTTCAAATTTGCTTCCTTTACCATATTTTAAACTAGCTTGGCTCATAAAGTCATATTCTAATATTTGAAGTCCCACACCACCATCATCCATTGATCTACAAATTTTATCCCAAGAAAGAAGAGCCAACCTATGTTGATCATCTTACCATTTCCAGAAGAATACATTAAATTTTTGGGTCATCTTTTTCTAAACATCACCTAGAATCTCAGAGCATCCCAACTAAAAATTGGGAATGACTGACGCAATTTGTTTAAGCATGGTGGCTCTCTTGATTGAGGAGAGCCATCTTATTCTCAATTTTATGGCATCTACCCACAAATCAAGTAGTCTAAATCTCTTATCCAAAAGGGTCCCAAGATATTAATTGGAAATGGTCTCTATCATAAATCCCAACACAACTAGAATATCCTACTCCAAATTTAGAGAGTTGTTAAACAAGAAGACCACATACATCATCTTCAAAATTTTAACATTTTTTTAGTAATGCGTGTATGAAAGTGAATTTTTGTTTTAAATATTTATTTCAGTGTTGAAGTTGGCCAAAATGTGGAAACATATATTATGAGATTGATATAAGTTCATTCCTTTTATGACCATTGAATTTTAGGATGAGAGGTGTTAGTAGTTGTATATTCCTCATTTGTTGGTCCCAAGATGTCTTAAATATGTTTTTTTTTTCATTTTCATTTATTTTGAAATCAATCTATCTATCTTCAAGTCTATGCACATGAGCCTAGTTCTTCTTATCTTATATTTTATTCCCTTCTAACCAAAACACACCCTTCTCTTGAACATCTTCATAGTGACCCATTTAATTTCCATCTCTACTAGATTTTGGAGATGCGGTCATTGAATACCTACCAATAGTTAGAGAGAAATAACCTCTAATTATCTAGTCTATGTAATTTTATGATCTCCTAACATGATTCCATGTTAGCATAATTTTAGCACTAGGATATGTAGGACATAACATATATGGAGCCCCTTCAAAGAATCCTACTCTAAGGGAGGTGGTGGACTATAACAATATATTTTTGGAGTGATGAGGACACTAAAAGGGGAGTGGTGAATCAATTTCCTAAAACAATATCAATTATCTATTCAAAAGGAACATTTTAAAATTAACTAAGTATCTTGTTTATTTCAAATATGAGTATCTGTTAATATTATGAAACAAAATGTGCAATATGAATGATAACATAAGAAAGCACAACCCACCAAAAAATCATGGCATATTATTTTAATGAGTGGACATCCTCATAGGGATTAAAATTACTCAAAAAATAAATATTAAGACCTATATTGATGTGGTATTTGTTTAAAATTCTAAATATATAAATGAGGATTTTGTTAACATTAAGGTCAATTTGTCTATTAGTGACTCAACACTTAATCAATTAGTTACATTTCTATCTAGTTCTATAGTTTCTACTAAGCTTATCATTCATCCAAAATTGTTAACTAAATGTTTTAGTTGCTACCAAGCTAAACAGTCAATTTATAGTTCATGTCGAGCTACATACTATTTACCAAGTAGTTGAGATAGTTTGCAGTATAGCCCGAGCATAGCAGTGTCTACTGAGCTATCCAATCAAAGTAATGAAGATTGTTGTGTTAACTGAGTTTTATAGTATTAACCATGTTCTATAGTTTTTACCAAGATCATAGTGTTAACAAGCTAAATCTAGTATTGCTAGGGTCATGAAGTGTCAATCAAGTGATTCAATAGCTACTAAGTTTCTTAGTGTTCATCAAGTCACAAAATGTTGACTGAGTTAAAGCTACTCGAAAGTGATTAGTATGGATTGAGCTTCAACTTCAATTGAGTGCTAGAGTTTTTCAAGTGTTGATAGTATTTTTTGAGTATCATAAAATAATTGATCTTGTCTTCAGAACCCGAGTTACAATAGTTGGGCTGACTTTGTGAATTATGATGAATTTGGTATTGTAGCTAACTCTAGTGATTAATTATTTGGATTGATATATATGTAACTCATTGTATCATATCCAAGCATATGTGAGAAGGGATATAAAGTGTATGAGTGTGAATTGAAGAAGGATACAAGTAGTGTAAGGTGTTGGATACAATTAATTAATTGTGTGTTGTCTTTGATGTTACAAAAATGTCATATCAATTTTAGTCAGTGTATGTTGAGCTCACTTAGATAGTAAAGAAAATTTTTTGTGTCTACCAAGAACTCTTGTGTTTTCCAAATTTAGAAGGAAGTTTCTATCGAGTTCACTTGGGCATCAAAGGAAAGTCTACTAAAGTTGAGTGTTAGCCAAGTTCACTTGGTTAATGAAGGAAAGTTGGATGGAACCAATGCTAATCGAGCTCACTCGATTGCCAAACAATTTTAATGACTTTGCAATGTTAACCAAGATTCGGTTGGTTAATAAAGGAAATCACTTCTAAGTCAGTATTAACCAAGCTATTTAGTATGAATCAAGTTTCATAGTATTCATTGAGCCACCAATACAAACTGAGTTCAAGACTACTTCAATGTGACCTGTATGGAATGAGCCTCTAAATCTATCAAGTGCATGACAATGCTGAGTATTGATAGTGGATGTCAAGTATCACAGCGTCACTAAGCTAATCTTCAGAACCAAAGTTTTTATACTTTGGCTGAATTTGTAATTTTGTGTAAACTTGTATTTTATCCAAATGAGGTAATGAATGTTCATTATTCTAAGTTGTAATTGAGCTGAATTGACAAAGTAGATGATATAAGTATAAGGTCAAGTTGTGATTTCAAAGTGTGTAATTCATGATGATATGATTGAAGAGTGGAGTCATGAGAAGAGGAAGAAAATTTGAAGGATAAGTAGAATATCCTTATGGAGTAGAAAAGTAATATAAGATTAGGAAGGAACAAGTACAAGCCTGAACATGGATCTCTAATCAGAGAATTAGTTGCATTCAAATTAGGTCATCTCATTTTTACTCTCTAACCACTATAGCAGTGATCTAAATCTCTTAGCAAAGTTGGCTTAATAGCTATTTGTAAATCCTCTAAGAAGGTGATAGTTCTATTGAATTGTTTCAACACCTCTGACAAGGCCACTCCTAATAGGGTGATTAAATCATCTAACAAGGTCACACCTAATAGTGTGTTTTGTAACCTTTAACAGGGTTGGCTCCTAATAAGGCTCACTTTAGAAAAGTGAAAAATAGTAACTAGTTACAATTGGTGGTTTTTCACAAATTGGGTTTCCATGTTAAATCTTGGTGTCAAATGTGTTCATGATATTTCTTTTTGTATTTTTCAACTAAGTTAAAATAACGATACTCAGAGATAATATCTAAAGTTTTGCATGTTAATGTTTACTGAGTTACAATATTTGCTTTGTTTGTCAAGCATCAACAATTTTCAGTTGTTAGAGTTTTGTTTTGTAGTGACATCTAACGGATCTAGGATTTATTTGAGTGGAAAATGATTCACCCCTTCCCTCTTAGTTACTCCTCTTATATTTCCAACATAAGGCACGACAAAGATTTATCTATCACAACCAGGTGTTCACTATAATTCAAGGAATCTCATTTAGCAAATCAAAGTTGCAGATGAAAGATCAACCACTGATTCATTCCAACAGATGTATCAATCAAATCCCTTAACTATGTAGACATAATAGTCTTTTTCTAAATCTGCTAACTAAGTGCATACTTCATTGTATATTTTTAAATCCTTTAACAAGGTGGACCTTACAGTCCTTATTGCTCCTAATAGGGTAGATCGTCAGAAGTGGTCAATTGTAAACTTTAATAGATTAAATTTATACTACAATACTAAAGCTTTTGGGTACCATCCCCACCCCAATTTTACTTTCTAATTGGAAGGCTTCTAGGTCACTATATCTTGTGTCAAAGTGTTATGAATGTTTTATTTCTTTCATTCTTTCATGCATTCAACTAGATAGGAATAATATATGAAGGATTAATTGAAGAAGTAAGTTAAAGTTTTATTGGTTCCTAATTCACCCCTCCCTCACCATATCATGTGTCAAAGTGTTATGAATGTTTTATTTCTTTGATTCTTTCATACATTAAATTAGATAAGAATAATATATGAAGGATTAATTGAAGAAGTAAGTTAAAGTTTTATTGGTTCTTGATTCACCACTCCCCTCTCACTAACCTTGCCTACCTTATATTTCCAACAATTGGTATTAGAGCTTTTGGTTCTCATAGAAGAAGTTTAACATCTTGTGACAAGATCAGAGGCAATGGAGGTATATAGGTAAGATAAAGCTATTGAGAATGAGAAGTTGGATCTAGAATTGGCCATTGGACAACTCAAGAAGGCAAAGAAGCAACTCTCTCAATCATTAAAAGGAAGGAAAGATCTTGTGGCACAAATGGATGACAATCTCTACATTGAAGAAAGAATTGAGGATTTATGTCTAGAAAGAGATTCAAATGAAGCCAATGCAACAATGAAAGATCTATTAGAGAAAAATTTCAATCTTCAAGAAGAAGTCAAAAAGATCAAAAGAGAGAAAGAAATTCAATCAGTCAAATTATGTGAAGTCATGGAAGAAAAAGACAAAGCCAAAGAAGTGATAGAAGAAAAGGAGAATGAAATTCAACAACTATCCCTTCAAAAAGAAGAATTAATTGATCTTGATTCAATGATGCAAATTAAGAGCTTATCAATCTAAGGAAAGAGAATGAGAGACTGCAAAATGATCTCAGTATTGTAAAGCAAACTTTTTGGCTCCTAAATTAACATTTTTTTAAGAACCTAGTGATAAGAAGACATACACCTAGGGGCAACTAATTCGCATGTACAATGTACCTATTTAGACACCAAGGCCAACTATAAGGCTATTTACTCTCCTTCTTCTTCTTCAAGCTCTACAAGACCTACTAGGTGGACCTTATATTCTTTATATGGTTCCAATGTCAAAGAATATAACTAAATCTATATAACAGATAAAAACCCCTAAATATTGTATGCTTATGCAAACACCATAGACATGAAATAGCTACTAACATGACTTATGAACTTGGCAAGCTAACTAAGGGTAATTCTTTTTAGCTCTGCAACATCAAAGGGAAATGACATTGATTAATGTGTTGAATATCAACATAACCTAGGTATGAACTGTTGATCTCAAATTGGTTTTGACAAGTGAGTGTCAACACAATTAAGCTATTTACTTTATGCTAAATAAGTAGTACATGCTGAGCATAACACGTATATTATAGAGCATGTCAAGTCCACAGTGAGTGCCAAGTCACTCAAGTGATTTAGGAGTCAGGCAAAAAATGGATGACAAGTGATACATATGTCAAGTCATAGCAAAAAGATTAGTGTATGTGAATCATCAAAGACTTCATATGCTGAGTAAGACAATTTTGACATATTTGTTTAGAATAGCACAAACAACTATGTAAACCATTTTTGATCTGACTTAAGGATGAATTGTGATATTTTGGAGATAAGGAAAAATATTAAGTTAGATTCCCAATGAAATTACATGTAGCCAATCAGAAAAAGGGAAGGATTAATTGACAAAATAGATGAATTTTAGTCATAGATTCATACTTAACCCTAAGTCACCAAAGTCTTCTTAAGGACGAACCCTAAACTTTCAATGAATGTTGAAGAACTAAAGAGAGTAGTTTGCATGTGCAAATAGAGCAATCATGGTGGATAAGGAGTTATGAAGTGAGACAACATTGTATAATTAGGTAGAGTAGAACAGAGGAAAGGAAAAGGATAGAACAAAGAAACACTTGATCAAGAAGGATCAAGAAGGATCAAGAAGACAATTGTTTAGAGATGATTTGTTATTAAGAAATCAAGTACTAACCATAGGATCAAAGTTAAGACATTATAATAGGTGATTTCAATCAAAATCTCTTAACAAAGTATTCCTAATAGGCTGTATTGAAATCCTTTAACATAGTGCTTACTTAGTTGTGAGTTAAAGTCCTTTAGTAAGAAACACTTCTAACAGGTTGTTGAAATCTTCCAATAAGGTGAGACTTAAAAATCTTTGTAAGCCTTTAACAAGGGAGACCTTTCATAGGTAGATCATGTCTCATGATCAAAACATTGTAACCTTCATTGGATACACTTTATTATTGTTGTAGTGAAGATTTTTCAATGTCATCTACACCCCAGTTTTACCTTCTCACTTGGAGAGATTCTTGGTAATCATATCTAGTGTTATATATGTGTGAATGTTTACTTGTTTACATGATTTAGATATATGAGCTTTACATGTTATTTCAATTTATATATTGAATGCATGAGATGGATGTGTGGTGAAAATTTTATGGGTCTAAGTTTATACTACTAATTTGCCCCTCCTCTCAAAAGTTTACCTTTCCTATTATAATTCCAACAATTGGTATTAGAGCCCTTTTCTCTAAAAGAGAAGCTTTGTAGCTTTGAGGAAATATCTTGAAATAGAAGTCTACAAGTTGGGAAAGACTATTGAGAATCACAAGATTAAAATACATCTCATTCTACATCAACTAAATGGAGCAAGAGAAGAACTAAAGAAATTCTTGAAGAGAAGGAAGAAAATTGCTATTGTGGAGAATGCCACACAATACAAAGAGATAGAAACTATTGAGTTATTTGTAGATGGAGATTCCAATGAATTTGATGTAGTAGTTGTAGATCTAATGGAAAAGAATAGAGCCCAAGCTGAGGAAATTAAAAATCTCACGTTAGAGCAAGAATCACAAGCTATATTGTTATGTGAGGTGATTGAATAGAAGAAGAAATCTATGGAAGAAAAATACATGATTGAATAAGATAAAAGAGTTTTGGCCAATAGACTGGAAGAGAAATCATCAATGCTAACCAATATTTCCAACTTGTAATTGGATACATTAAGTCAAATGATGAATGTCAACTATGAATTGAATGTCAAGGACATTGAGATAATAACATTGAAGTTACAAAATGAGAAAGTGTAGACTATCCTAAAAAGATAAAATGAGCTCGTTGAAAGTTTCATAAAACCACGTGAAGCCATCAAATACTTCAAGAAATTATTGAGATCCCCTAGATCCAATAATGACACATTTGGACTAGGATATACAAACATTGAAGAAGGTGAGTCATCCAAAAGTGCTAAAGAAAGGAACAAAAAAGTAAGAACTCCAAACCTACTTCTCATAATTGTGGTAAGAAATGACATACTACTGATGTGTGCAGGAGCAGAACTAAAAATCAAAATGTCAAGCACAAGAGCATGGTTCACTATCATAAGTGAATCAAACAAGGTCATCAAGCACATGAATAAAAAACCAAGACCATGCACACAAAAAGATTTAAAGGATATTGATAAAACTATTAGTAGTATGGATATAAAGCTTTTGAGTGCAATTCAAAACCCATGTGGTCATCAAACAAGAAAACAAAGGTAAGGAACAATGGTAACTCTTATAACTAAGATTATAGTACAAGGCATAGCTATCATTATTGTCAATGATATGGACATGTTCTTGAGAATTGTATTAGGACACACTTCAAAGGTGACTACAAGAGGTGGTTGAGTCAAACTATATGTTTTAGCTATTTGAAGACTGATTACATTAGTAGATATTGTCCAACAACGTCAAAGGAACGAAGTTGTGAATTTGATAAAGGTGAAGGCAAGGCAGATGTTGAAAATATTAGAAGTGAAATGAGTAAGACATAGAAGAAGAAAGATTATTGCAGCACATCAAATGGAGAAGGGATCACTTCATCCAATGGGCCATGTGATTACACCTCATCAAACTAGGGAATCAAGAGGTATGTGGGACTAATAATTAAAGGTTATATCATTCACTAGTTCCAAAGGATTTAGTGCTAAAAGGATTACATTAGCATGAATAAAGATGCAAGGTTCTATTTGGAATTAAAAAAATATCTTTAATTTTTTCATGTCACTGTCGAGCATGAAATATTTCCTATGTGTTCCAATTAAATGATAGAAGATGCTGAGATAATGGACTGGCTAGTTGATGTTGAGATTTTAGTGGTTTTCAAGTGATTGAAATGTTAATGGATGCTGAGTGAGCCAGAACTTGGTTGATATCAAGATTACAATTATGTAAGTACTCAACATTTATTGCAGGGATTTCAATGGACGTTTGATCAATTTTAGGTCATTTCACATCATTTCAAATTTGGGAAAGAGAAAGGAGAGTAGAAGGTGATTTAGAAATCCATTCAAAGAAGTTGTAGAAGATTCTAATAGAGATTTCACACTAATTTTTCAGGTCTCATAAGTTATTTATCAAGAGTAGAGCTATGCAGTTGAATTTTTTTGCAAACCCTAATTTCATATTATAGCATTGAGTTAAAAGAATGTAGAGGGAAAGGAAGTTTTGAATGTTCAATTAGTGAGTAAAAAATTTAAGAAGTCAATTTTCAAAGCTATACCTAACATTTCTTACAAGAAATATCCTTCTAGTGTGTTATCTATGATACCACCAAATGGTTTAATGGTGCAAGATGTAAAAAAATGTTATAACTATAAAATTGGTAGCACTGGTGACATGGAGATTAGGGAAGCATACAATAGACTTTGTGATAATGGTGTACTAAAGGAAGAATTCAAAATCGTAGAGAAGAAAGGGTTGACACAAGCCCTAGATTTTCCAAATGTGTTTAAAACATAATGGATAAGGATAGTGCTTAGCTGAGTTCATGATGTTTCACTATGGCTAGACAATGGACCTATCAAAATTACTAAAATGATAATTCATAGGGTTTCTAGATACCCAACCCTAGATTAGCCTAAGACACTAAGAAGTGATTTGAAGGAGGTGATTGAAAAAAACACTAGAGTTATATGGAACAAGAGAGGCATGACAATTGACACAATCAATGATCCTCTCATATATTTTTCTATAAGGGTTATATAACACAAGTTCTATCAATCTAGTAAATTAAATAGTGTGCCCTGTATTTGTGGATGTGGGATATAAACTTGTTAAGAAAGATCTGACATATGATTTTGTAGCATTATAATTACAGAAACTAGTGAAGAATCTTGGAGCAATAAGGAAAACCAAGAGTGCACAATGTAAATTTGGTTCTATATTAATATTCATATTCTTTCGTGTTCTGAACACATGCCCTTCATTTGGCTCTATGGGATGGAAAACAAATAGATTAGTGGTAGTGTAGATTGGTGAATATATTGAGAAATTAGGTGAGAATTTTGAATATTTAATTTCAAGTTATTTTGAAGACTTCAAGTAATCAATGAAAAAGAGGCTGAGAATACTAGTGTCACTAGTAGAGAAATGTTCACTCTTATGATGTATGTTTTCTAGTGGATGTTGACTATACTTTTGTACAAGCGGCTACACCAAGGGTGAGATGGTTGAGACCATTAGGTTATGAAATAAATGTGGATGGAGCCTCTACAACTATAAATACATTACCTGTAGAAGAGGTGGATAAAATGCTAAGGCATTCTGAAATTATGAAATGGAAAAGTCCAAAATTACCATGGAATTGAAGATAGCTTCAGTTAACAAGAAGAAGGACAAGTCGGTGAAGTAAATAAAGGCCAAATTTGGTGAAGGTGTCGAGCAGGAGGAAGAAGAAGAAGAAAAATAAGAAGAAGAGGATTAAGAGGAAGAATATTCTCAAACACAAGCACCTCTTGCACTAACTCGGGGTGTGGGTGAAGATTATCCAAAAGAGGAGGAGACTAAAGTTATTGAGGGAGAAGAAGCCAAGGAAGCACCTACTCCTACCAAGCCAAAGAAGAGGAAGGCTAAGACCCAACCAATGACAAAAGCCAAGAAGGTAGCTAAGCCAAGTTAGCCCAAGCCAACTGCACCTACTACAAGGGCTAGCACACATGTAACTACATAAAAGGCTAAGGAAAAGACCAAACCAATAAGGAAAGGAGGTCAAGAGTATAAAGGGCCAAGAAATAAATATGTGGCACAAGCTGAGTCTAATGAAGAGAAAATAGAGTTAGATGACAACAACCAATTTAAGGTGGTGAGTCACAATCCTCTTTCAAAATTAGAAAAATTATGTGAAAATGTCAAGAATAGTGTAAATCTATCAAGATTTACACATGTTGATTTTGATAATTTGGGTAAAGTGGAGAAAAATAAAGTGGAGGAAGCCATATATTTTATGATGGAAAAGTTCAAAACTACACCACTCAAACTTGCTAACTCAATGCCAAAGAGTTTATATGACAGAGTTGAGCAGAAATGGCACTATTGTCTAAACTTGGAGAGAAAAATCTCTAGCACAAGTGATGCTTGAACTAACTAAGGCACATATTGCTAAGGCTATAAAGATATATGCAGTTAGGTTTGTACCTAAATACATAGCCTTCATCATTTTACAAAATAATATTGAAGATGTAGTTAAGAAGATATAGTGAAGGAAGGTGAGGAAGAGCCCATAGAGGTCAAGAATAATGAAGAAAATGATCAAGAGAACATAGTTGAGGGAGGAAAAAAATTGAAAATAGATGACAATGCAATAGTTGAGCCAGCACAACATAAAGAACACAATGTGAAAGACACATAATTGTTGAGTGTCAATCCTCAATGTATAACAAGTATGGGTATCGAAATAGTAACTATTAAGGATGTTTTTGATGTCACAACATAGAACATCAATCCCATTACTAAGGAAGATCTCAAGAAGATCCTAGACTAGTCCACACTATAGGAAAAGCTTTGCAATAATCGTGTACTAGTTAGTGTGGATGAACTACAAAAGATGGTGATTGCTACTACAAGGGAAAAGGTGAATGCACAAGAACCACCTTATATCATCCCTAGAGTAACTAATGTCCAAATACCAAAAGATACATCTAACAAAGTTGATACAGTAGAGAAGAGTAAAGTGGAAGCAGAATTCACTACTGTAGAACAACTAATAAATATAGCGGAATAGGTTAGTGATGCCAACCTAGATACAAATGCAAAGTTTCAAAGCAAGGTCAATGAAAAGATATTAGGTGATATAGCACTAACAAAAGTTTCATGGGTAAATAAGGTTGAGGATGTAAAGAAGGTACTTGAGAATATATTCTCATTATATACTAAATTGTGCAATCCATCACTCTTCACCCAAGAAGCCAGAAGTCACATTTTTGACCTTGGAGAGCCACATCAATGCATTAGGTATAAGGTTGCCTATGAATCCAACTTAGAGTGAGAAGCACTTTCGGGCATTGCTTCAAACCCAAAGTTAGTTAGCTACATTGTTAGTAGATGAGGCCAACATAAGGGCCAAACTGACTAGCATCTAGACCATTCTCACCCCCCATATGGAAATTTTTCATAAGGAACTAGGCTACGCTAAAACCCTAATGAAGAAAGACCCAAATATTTCTACACTAGATGGTCTAGTCCACCTTTTTGTCAAGCTAGCTATACAAATCAAGTCATTATATGTAGCATGTGAGAATTGGGACGTAACTCTCAAGATAATCTTAAATGTCCATAAATATTTTCTAGACAAACACACTATAAGTGTATAGCCCATTGACATAAGTGTCAAAAGGGAGGAGAATAAGAATAAGAGGGAGAAATATTTTGGGGGAGAATAATAAGAAGAAGAGATATAAGGAGAGTGAGAAATGGGGGAGAGCAAGAAAAGTAAGAAAAAGGACAAAGAAAGTCAGATCAAGCTAAGGGGGAGCAAGCACAAAACAGAGTATGAAGTCAAAATGTATCAATTGAGGCATATTTACTCAACAACAGTACACAAATTTTGGATACAGAATAAACATATCAACTTCAGGGGAGTTATTATATTTTGAGGTATCTAAGTTGTTACAAAATTTTGAAATTTTGAAGTTTTGTATATAAGCCAAGTTAGAGATATGTTATGCTTGTGAGATTAAGGATATTAATGCATACTCAATTATTTTTGACACTCATGTCAAAGGGGGAGATTGTTGTTCTCATATTGGTTTTGATAAGTGAGTGTCAACACACTTAATTTATTTACTTAGTTCATGCAAAACAAGTAGTACATGCCAAGTACAACATGTATTATAGAGCATGCTGAGTCCATAGTGAGTGTTGAGTCACTCATGTGCCAAGTCACTCAAAGAGCTGAGTAGACAATGTATGCTAAGTGATTCAAGAGCCAAGTAAATAGTGGATGTCTAGTGATATAGGTGTCGATTCATAGTAGAAAGATTAGTGTATGCCAAGCATCAAAGACTTTAGATGCCGAGTCAGACAATTTTGGCTTATTTGTTTGTAATGGCACAAGCAACTATGTAAACTATTTTTGAGCCAACTTAAGGATGGATTTTTATATGTTGGAGATAAGGACAAATATTAAGTTGGATTCCCAATGAAATTACATACAAAAAATTAGACAAAGGGAAGGATTAAGCAGAAAAATAGATGAATCTTAGTTGTAGATTCTTACCTAACCCTAAGTCACCAAAGCCTTCTTAAGGAGGACAAATCCTAAACTTTCAATGAATGTTGAATGAGTGAAGAGATTAGTTTGCATGAGTAAAGACTTTAGATGTTTAGTGAGATAGTTGTAACATGTTGAGCATTAGTGTAAATTATTGTTGATGAGAGTAGTTTGCATGCGAAGAGATTACTGTATGCTGAGCATCAAGGACTTTAGATGTCAAGTAAGATAGTCTCAACCTATTTATTTGTAATGGCACAAGCAACTATGAAAACTAATTTTGAGCTGACTTAAGGATGAATTATGATATTTTTGAGATAAGGGAAAATCTTAAGTTGGATTCCCAATGAAATTACATGTAGCCAATCAGAAAAAGGGAAGAATTCAGCAACAAAATGGATTCAAATCTTAGTCATAGATTCATACCTAACCCTAACTCATTGAATTCTTCTTAAGGAGGAAAAACCCTTAACTCTCAATAAATGTTGAAGGAGTGAAGAGTATAGTTAGCATGTGCAAATAGAGCATTCATGGTGACTAAGGAATTATGAAGTGAGACAACATTATAGAATCAGTTAGAGTAGAATAGAGGAAAGGAAAAGTATACAAAAAAGAGACATTTGAACAAGAGGTATCAAGAAGACAATTATTTAGAGGTAATTTTTTATCAAGAAATCAAGTGTTAACTGCAAGATCAAAATTGATACATTCTAACAAGTGATTTTAGTCAAAATATCTTAATAGAGTAGTCTTAACAAGATGTATTGAAATCCTTTAACATTGTGCTTTCTTAGTTGTGAGTTAAATTCCTTTAGCAAGGAACACTTCTAACAGGGTGTTCATATCCTCTAATAAGGTGAGTCCTAATAGTCTTTGTAAGCCTTTAGCAAGACATGCCTTTCATAGGGTAGATCATGTCTCATGATCAAAACATTGTAACCTTTATTTGATACACTTTATTAGTGTAGTAGTGAAGATTTGTGGGTGTCATCCCCACCCTAATTTTTCCTTCTCACTTGGAGGGTTTCTGGGTAGCCATATTTGGTGTTATATGTGTGTCAATGTTTACTTGTTTACATGATTTTGATATATGAGCTTTACATGTTATTTTAGTTTATAAATTCAATGCATAAGATGGATGTGTGGTGAAAATTTTATGGGTCCAAGTTTAAACTTCTGATTCACCTCCCCACCTCCTACCCCTCTTGGAAATTTACCTTTTGTATTGTAATTCCAACATGAACAACAAAAACATGTAATCTCCAAGTTGATTAGTTCCTTATCCATTAGGCTTAAACTAAATCAGAACATATGCATGGATACCCAAAATATACTCATATCATCAAATATTTGATCTATCTATTCACCTTGCAAACCAACATTTACCTTCACAATAAAACTCATACTTATCGAATCCTCCTATGATCCCTATGATTTTGTTAATGTATATCAAGTAATTTACTCAAGTACTTGACCCAACAACAAGATACACAACCACATACAACTTCAAAGCCAAGCTACAATTGGACATTATGCACCTTGTACATATATCAAACCCATAAAGAGGAGACAAATTTCAAAAGAAAACTTTCAACAAAGCTTCCTATTAATTTCCTTCAAACCAATACATCAAATGTATGTAGAGACTCAGAGAATACACAAAAAAATGATTTAATTTAACTAATTTCTTACAAGAAACTACATTGTTATTCATAATAGAGAAAATGCTGAGAAAGGTTGTCTCACAGTCACAAGACAGGAACTAGAACCAACCTTGTGGTATCACAACTATAGAAAATGGAACCGCAACCCCTACAATGAGAAAAGAAGTGAAATATATAGATAGGAAAAGGCTCCTGGATCAAGTCGGATACTGCCAAGTGTCTACATGAAACTCTTCCTTTAGTTTTTATAGAGCTCATTTGTTTTCTCCTCTACTAGCAATCAAATCTCATCAATGTTATTTCAATTTTTTTGAAATATTTCCTTAAAATAATGAAAAAATTGCTCCTAAGATAGAATATAAGAGATGCACTCAAAATGTGTAGAGCTTTCAAATTGATCTTGTTTGGTTTCTTCTAGTCTTAGCCATGAATCTTCAACTGCTTTGTTGATAGAACCTTATCACCTACAATTGCTCTTAAAAATACTCATTTCAGTCTTTATGATTATCAATGGATCTGATTTAATCCAAATTAGATCTAAATCTGATCCTATTCCATCTAAAAATATCAAATTCTCATAATTACTAAAAATTCCCCGGTGATATAGAACTATTTAAAACTTCTACTGCTGAAGACCTATAAAAAATCTAAGTGTAAAAATGAAAAATTCAGCTTCTCCTAGTTCCAATAGTATATAATACTACATGTTTCTGATAAAAATTGTGCACTTGGTGCTTGTTTGAAAATTCCAGGCTTGTGTCATGAACAGAGCATTAAAATTGAAAATTTTAAAATGAAATAGTCTAAACTATATAACATCATTAAATTCAATTCAAATTTTCACTTTTAAATTTTTTGAGAGTATGGGCATTCAAGTTGGAGATTTTTGACTTTAATCTTTCATTTTATCTTCTCACCTTATCTCTCCAATTTCTAGGCACCACTTGTCAGCTCCCCATTGGGAAAATCAACTCTTAGCAGTAGCCACCTCTTCAAGTGTAAGATCAGAACTCTTTAATTTCTTCCTAATGATCTTATAATTATCCTGCCTTTTGTAGCATCTTAATACTTCAATTTTCAACTCCCGACTATACAATCCCATCATATCCCCTTAAGTGTTGCCTTCTACCTGTCTTGATGCTACAAACTCATTGTATCATTGTAACTTCATTACATTAATCTTAATATTCCTAACCACACAAACAATCATAGGTTCATAACCTATTGGGACTCAAAATTGAAGCCCTGACTTTGAGTACCATTGAAAAATCAAGCCCTATAAATGCTTTTAATGCATATGTACCTAGCTATAGATGTGAGTCCCAAGAGGTGTTTAATGTTTCTAATACATTTCATTTAATTTGTCTATGTGTTTTGTGAAGATAAATTTTCATTTCAAACTATTTTGTGAAGTCTCGTTTTAAACAATTGTCAATTCTATATTTTTGTCCAAGTGTCAAACAACAACAGGAGGCTTTGTCTACAACTAAATATCTCACACCTAGTAGTGTTTCATGACTCACCACTTTGGGAGTGTTTAGTTTCCATACCTAAGAGCCTATGCTTTAGAATTTGAGTCATTTTGAATTCATTTGACTAGGTTTTGAATCCCTCAAAGTTGGTCATTTGTTGTTTTCATGCCAGTTCAAAATATTCTGAATTCTAGGAAGCCCTATTTGACTTCTTATAAGTTTGATCCAGTTAACCAAAATGAGAAAATTCCTTTTGCATTGCATTTTAGAGGTCAGAGATTTGCTATGTTATAATTTTGAGCTTATGATAATTCTGTTTGATAAATTTTCAAACATGATTCCAAATGCAACTTGCAACTTTTTACTGGTGTCAAGAAGTATAGATTTGTTAGTACCCTTGTCCCAGATGTTATATCACAAAATTCATGATATATGAGAACAAATGGATTGTACCACTGTGTTGTACTCTGAAAATACTTCAAGTGTGCCAATTTTCATATCTTTACGAATCCATTTGCATACTTTCCCAAGTCAATTCCATTTGCAAAAAATGCTTTTCTATCAGTGTTTCTAGTCTACAAATTCTGAGTAGTCCACTTTGACCGTTCGCCAAATGCATCTTGTTATTTTTCATGAGCCCAAATATCAGATCCATGTTGTCCTTATGATAGCAATCTAATGCCCCAGTTTTCATTTCCTCAAGTGTGAATTTACCCAGTTTTCAAAGCCAAATTCGAACATGTTTTATACTTTTTTGACATATTTTCTTGCAGGCAATTCTGAGAGGGCAACTTCAACAATCAATATCTTTTGACTGAAAATTCATCATGAGATGAGATTTGGTAGGGTAAGAGTATGCATAGCAAATAATTAGTATGTGAGATTTTATAGCTTGATCGGGTGTTTTGGTCAATTTTTAAGGCTAGTCAAAGGACCTCCTGATGCAAAATTGATAGTTTGCAAAAAGATATAAAATGCATTTCAAATTCACTTTCAGTGGTTGAATTTGTTTCAAATTAGTGCCAAAGAGTGAATGAGTTAGTTTTGCATTTCAGTTGTTCGAAAACAATTTTTTTTTTAGCCAAATCCACTTTACGGCCTGACTAATTTCACTAGATTAATAAGACATTGAGGTTGTTTTTTAGAATGTGTACGCATGATTAGTACAATTAAATAAGACATATCTGAGCTCTCATGCTTCATGTACAAAGGAAATAAGTTAAAGTTTTCATATTTTTTTGTGTGAATGGAGGATTTGGCTACATCAAGGATGTCTTATAGTTTGTACCTTATTTTTTAAATATGTGAATCATAACCTCATTGGATTTCTTGCATGTCCTTTTATAAATTTCAATAAATCCTTGATGAAGGGCTGTATCCAATGATTATTATACTAGCTTGACCCTCTCCATGCTCATGGTGTTTTACACATGGTGTTTTGCATCATGATATAAAGGGTTCAAATCTTCTAAATGACAATTTGAACATTCTAGAGATGGTTGACTTTGACATTCACAATGTTTGTTGGAAAATAGTTTGTGGAGATGGAGTTCTTGCACAACACAATTGATACTTACACAAGTGCAAAAGGGGGCATTATTTGATGAGGAAAACATCATATCTCTAAGGAGCCCCATACTCACTGCAAAGGGTGACAAGACCCCCCACCATCAAATTTTTTGAAACAATAGTCCAGTACTCATGGCTAATTGGTGCTTAGCGACAGAAGTAAAAAGTAAAATTTTACATATGAAAATGAAGAGTGGACCATGTATTGCAAACAAAAATGGCATGAAAGTCAAAGTGGGATGCCATAGGAGGAGCATGAAGGTAGTTAAAATATAAAATCATAGTTAGGAGGAAACTCATGTAGAACAGACATAGGGAAGGCATCCATCAAGAAAAGCCATAAGAGGTAGGGAAGTGTTGGAAGTTTCATGGCAGGAATTCCCATCGTCCAACAAAGGAAAAGAACACCCGTGCCCATGATGGGGAGCTGAAATAAAGAATACACCATAAGATTGGTGGATAAATCTAGCTCTAAATGGAAGTCAAAACTTTCACTAAAAATGTAAATTCTTTTCATAGCGGTAGACAAGGAAAGAAGCTGTGAACAAAGGCAAGAAGCCTCCACAGGAAGGGCACCCTACAAGGAAGCCATTACTAAAGGAAACATTCATGGCTAAGGAAAGTAGTGAATAGTGGAGGGATAAATGCAACCTGATTTCAAATTTGAGGTAAAGTCAACATCGAATGAAAATGATGGGACTCTTCGAAGTGTGGCCATTGAGAAACTTTTAAATGGGAAAAAACCTTCATATTGGTTTTTTGCACACCTATACACCAAGTCTTTAGCTCTTTTTTCTAGCCTATTCATACTTGCTGGTGAATTGTGACCTAGGACAAGATACGTGATCCACATAAGAGTAGGGGTGTATGACGAGAACATTAATATTCTCAAGAGTAAAGGAAATCTCATGTTCATAAAAAATGACAGCATTGAAAATGAAAATCCTAGACAAGGGCAAGGAAGCCCACGAAGAGAGGAAGAGTCCCATGCATACATGCCACTCACATATGAATTCCATGCAAACAAAGGTAGGGGAACATTGGTGGCATGAAAGCATAGAGATGAGAGGAAATAGTGTAAAAACAATATCCCACATTACATCTATAGTGTAATTTTATAGTAAATGATTTACATTCATTTTGAATCTTGTCTCCTATTCATGGATCTTTACTTTCTTCTAATTTGTGAACAAAGGGAATAAATTAGGTTGCATTCTATTTAAGAATACATGCGTTTGAAATGTCTTGTTTGTGGAACAAAGAGCCATGTAATTGTTTGATGTTTATCACAAGGTTTGTATATTTCATGACGAGATAATTTGGGTATGAGATTCAAATTTGATGCAAATGTCTATTCATAAGGTGAAAGATAGATAAGGAATCTTGATGTAGGAGTTATGGCAAAGATTTCCATGAGATGTATGGTTGTAATTCATGTAATTGCTCAATAGATAAGGCATTGATCAAAGATAGGACCATTAAGTTTTGTTGCTCATATCGGGGTCTTTCTAATATCAACATATTAAATCATTTTCCCCTTTTATTTTGAAAGTTATTCAAAGTCTAACCCTCACATAGCTTACCGGTTTCATGAGTCATGCTATTAGCTATTTAATGCTTGTGATGTCTTGGTTAAGTATAGAATATTTAGGGGTTTCATCTATTATTTTAGTTCATGATTATGTTCATTAAACTGGTCACATAATTATATCTTAAGAGGTTCACCCCCCTAGTTTTTTCAGAGCTTCAAGTGAAGAAGGAGTGTAGCCTTATAGTTGGCCCAGGTTCTTGGTGAATTGTGTCCATTATTGGAGATAGCTAACCATAGATGCATTCTTGCCTCACATACATGGTGATTCAAATTTTGTTAAATCAAGAGCCAACATAACCCATCAAATTTCATCCTCTAATCACATGCCATGGTCCTAACATCTTACCTCCCCCCATTATGCCTTATGATCTCACGAAGCTCTCGTAGCATCGTAATGGTGTAACTTTGAAGCCCTCAATCTTTTCTCACCCACTCTCATGATAGGCCTGCTAGTTTGTGCCATGTGGCACCTCCTCCTATATGCATTTCATTGATCAAAATAGTCTTTTAGTTACCACTCAACTGGTTAGGTGGGCCCCATCTACGTGAGCTTTGCTTGTTCTTCAAAGCGGTTGTCTTGAAGACATTTCTTTCTTTGAGTGATGCATCATTTGAACATCTTACTCAGCCAATTCATGTCCAATGTGGGATAAAATTATCACATACCATTCCTTGGCTTAATATTTTTGAGGATTGCTCTCCACAATTGTTTGAAGAATGACACTCGTTTTTATTTGTGGAGAGAATGTGGTTTCTTGATACATTGCTTCTAGAGTCAACTCTCCACTTATTATGGCATGACTTTGAAATTTAGGATTTATTTGATTAATTTAATTGGTTGTCATAGTTTCTCATTTAAAACTAACTACAAATAAACATGTCAAAAGACCATAAAATACATTTAGTTTTGGCTTCGAAAACATGTCAAATGGATTCTTGGGGGCACAAAAATTAGGGAATTATTTCACTATCATGAGAGAGTATAAATCTATAGTTATCTATCATGATGAATAATAGGGTGCATTTGGAAATCATGCGAAGTTAGGTACTTGGAATTATAGAGTTGGGAACATTGGTAGAACTATGATTTTCTCAAACTGAATGGACTTGAGAAAGTGTAGAGATGGATTCATCATGAATTGTAAATTGGCACACTAAAAGTATTTTTAGAGTGGAAAATAGTGGTATGATCCATTTGGTGTCATCTATTATGGATTCCAAGTTATGACATCCCAAACATGTGTATTGATCAATTTGCATTTCTTTTTAACACTACCAAAACTCCACAAATCACAGTGGGAATCATGTTTGAAAACTAATCAAATAGATTCATCATAGGCTCATATGTGAAACATAACAAGTGACTAACCTCTAGAATTAAACACAAAAAGAAATTTCTCATTTTGGTCAACTAGGTCAAAGTTATAATCAGTCAAACAAGGCCTCTCAAAATTCTAAGAAATATGCATCAGCATGACAATAGTAAACAAAAAACTTTGGGGGATTCAAAACCTAGTCAAAACAAATCAAAATGACTTGAAAACTTAAATTTAGGTTCTTTGATATGTACACTAAAAATATCCCAAAGTGGTGAATCATAAAACATAACTGGGTGCAAGATATTTAAATGCAAACTAGGCTTCCTGTTGTAGATTGACACTAAAGCAAAATGTAAATATGAACATTGCTCAAAAAAGAAACTTCACAGAATGGATTAGAATGAAATATTATTAATATAGGACACATGGATATGTTGAATTCAAAGTGTTAGAAACATAAAACACCTCATAAGCATCAAAATGATAGCCAGGTACACATGCAATAAAAGTTTTTATAGGGCTCAATTTCACTCAAAAGTTTAGAATTGAACTCAAAATAGGAATTCAATTTTGATTCCTATCAATGGCTCTATTTGAGGATGCATGTCCCTTGTAGAAATGGCAACTATTTAGATCTCTAGAGGAAGAACACTGCAACAAAACTCTTGAACAACTTATTGAAAATAAGGAAACTACTCTAACTATACAAGATGATGGCCTCAAGCCACCAAAACTGCTCAAAACTTCTTACGTATGTCAAATACTTGATTTTTATTTACATCTTCCTAAGGTAAGTTGTAAGTATCATTTCCATTAGTTTCACCACACACATAAGAATTTCTCATTAGTAAATTAGGTGAAACAAAATCATTCTCATATTGCATATAAATACTTGAAATTCTATCTTCATCTTATTCACTATGAAAATGCATATCAACATGTTCTTGAATTCAAAAATGAAACTAATAGTCTTCAATATCAAAAGACTCATACATGCTATTAACTAGAAATACAAAGTACTCACACTCTTCTTCATTGAAAGAGTCATATTCATCATATATTTCTAACTCACCTTGTGTACCTAGATGTGAAGAGTATATGCAATCAGATCTATCTATTCTTGTAGTCTTAATACTCATCAAATCAAATTTTTCATATGTTGAAAGTCCTTCATATTCAAATAATTGATTAGTAATCAAGCTTGGAAAACTATCATGAAAGTGATGGCATAAAATATGCTAATCAAAATCATAGTCTTCATCTAACATGTTAGAATGAACTTTAAACCCATTGAACTAATCATTACAGGATTTATCAATATAAAAGGAAATATTGGAATTAGATATATAGCCTTCACTACTTTCCTCTGCATCATATGAATCATCAAAACTTAATGTATCAAATCCAACATGACAAGAAATTGAATCAGTATGAAATTTCCCTTCAATAACATCCCCCATAACTAACAAGTCATCATGTGCAAAGACATTTGAGGTACAATCATATACACCTCAAAAATTTGACAAAGATTGTTCTAAATTTATATCTTTTTCCACATCAAACTTTGTGAAAGTAACTACATTAAATAAAGAAACATTGTAAGATAAAATATGAGCATCCTTAGAAAGACTCACATACTTTCCAAAATCGCAAGCTAACAAAGCTGAAATTTCATCAAGGCTCAACAAGATTTTCTCATAAATCTAATCCTTTTGGTTGTGATTATTATCCATATGCCATGAAGAACCTACAACAAAAAATTTGAAAAATCAAAAGCTTCACTACACCTATTTTCATCATAGTAAGAAATATCTATATTGTTGTTATACATTTCTTCACTCTCATACAAACTATTACCAAATTTGTTTTAAGTTACATATCAATCTTCTTTATACTAACTGCAATCATCTAATTCACTATGATTTGAATCCTTCTCTTCACACTTGGAAGATATATTATCATTATTTATGGATTCATTACATTCATTTTGACTTTCAACATATTTACCGTCATCATTAGAAGATATTGCATGAACTCTATTTTTATCACTTTCCATATTCTTAATGAATTCTTTAGCCTACAAAAGCCCTTGTAATCTTACATGCTTTGGCCAATTAACTAAATTAGGTAGAAAAATATCTAGTTCAAACACTAGGTAAGGAAGATTCCCTAGGTCTTGAAGAAAAAGGCATCTTCATGATTGCTGATTTAAACTTTATATAAAATTGGTCAACATTTAGACCCTGAGTACTTCCTACTGCCCCTTTTACCATACTAACAATCATATTGTGGATTTTCTTGTTTAGCATAGAAATATTATTAACCACAGTTTCATAACTTCTAGAACTTGGTAGATTAACCTTAGATCTAAGATCTAACTCCATCTTTAAAATAAATAAAAAGTTCCTCCTTCCTGAGTGTTGAAAATCACTAAATAGAGGTAACCATTTCTAACTCTTGACTTCCATAAAAGGATAACACATGAAAGGAAAAATACCTTAAGTATTGATGCATGAAACTTCATCCGTTGATTTGGCACGGGTGAAAACTTCACTTATTTGCACTATTGATCAAAACCATGTAGAGTGACACCTCCTTGAAGAGGACAAATGAGATCAATTTCACGATTCACTTTCTAACATTAAATTTTTTACAACAATAGTTTGCATACAACACTAAAAACTATAAATCAAGAAACTATACTTCTTTTCCAAGAACCACTATCAAGAGCTTCATATCTGCCCATATAAACCAAAATTCCTTCAAAAATTTTAACATGAAATCAACTAGGAAAATAGGTATAGAGATACAAAGTCACCACTCACACTTCTGAGAATAAAACTTAACATGTCACTTGACAAATCTAAACCAGACTTTCAATTGTAGGAAAAATGAAAATAATCAATCCACTCTTGGAGAGTTACAATCTTGAAAAAGAAAAAGAATACATTTGTTCATTCTTGACTCTAAACTTACAAAGACACTTTGAAAACAAATAGTTTGCTAAGTTGATTGAAGATGAATTACTAGTAACAAAGAAATTTACAGTCAACCTTCAAAGCTATTGTTGTCCTAAAAAAGGTAACCACTGGGGTGCATGACATTGAGTAAGAAAATAGAAAACACATTAGAGACTTGTTGCTACAACTTGTTCTATGCAACTTTCTATTATATTTAATCACCTTTAAGATTCAATAAATCCCTAGAAAATTCACCATTTTGTTGGCTCCTAAATTCATAGTTTTTTAATAACCCAATGATAAGAATACATACACCTAGGGGAAACTAATTCCCATGCACAATGTACATATTTAAAAACTAGGACCAACTATAAGGCTATTTATGCCCCTTCTTGTTCTTCAAGCTCTACAAGACCTAAGTGAGTGGACCTCAAATTCTTTATATGGTACTAGTGTCAAAGCATATAATTGAATCTATATAATAGATAAAATAAACTTTGAATCTTCTATGCTTATAGACATGAAATAGCTACTAACATGACCTATGAACTTGACAAGCTAAACGAGGGTAACACTTTTTAGCTCTTCAAAATGAAAGGGGAGAGACTTTTATTAATGTTTTGAATATTAGCATAACCCAGGTATGAACATAAAAAACATGTAATCTTGTAGTGTCTCTCATATTTGCAATTTGTACCTTGTCTATTTTTTATTTGAGTGATACTTGATACTCTTATTATTTTGTACCTTCAGATGACCTAAGGTTACATGTTATACTTTGATTTAGTATCATAGATGCTATACTACTATGATGTTTAGTTTATCATATTTGCATGTTGATTCCAATTTGAGATGATAGTATGTTTCATGTTGATATCTTATTATCTAGTTTTTGGACATATTTTATGTTTATGTCATGTGATGGATTTTACGCTATGCTGATTTACTTCATTCTTGCTTCAGTATGCTAAATGTGAATGTAAGTAATGTAAATAGATTAATTAGGTATTTAACATATTATTACTTTTGCTATGATATTATATGCAATTACACTTGATCATGTGTTTTCATGTAGAGGAATTATATCCCTGGTAGTGGCCTATTGAATTAGTGATTTAGCTATTCATTTTACCAATGTTGTCCCTATATGGTCGACATATCTCATTTTTATGGTTAACTAAACCTTCCAGTGTCATGTTTAAGTCCAGAATCATTCACATTATATGATTAGACTAGTGAGTGTGTCTATGCATTTAGAGGTTTGCATTTTTGCAAGAATTGTTAAGGCAATTTCTATGATTTTGGGTTCTTGGGTTTTAAATTTTATTGAATTTATTTTCTAGTAGCTTTTATCTTAGGATAACTTGCTTTAATTTGGGTCAATTTGGACTCTAACTAGTCTAATTGGCTATTTACCCTAATCAATTATTCACTTGAAAAGTGAATAAGTATTGAAAAAGGGAATTTTTTTTTCTCACTTTTCAAGTTTGCAATTTAGAAATTGGAGAGCTTCTTCTGAAATTTCCTTCTGAAGGATTGGTTTTTTGTTCCTTGTGAGAGTCATGGGTATGGGATCTCCATGAGCTCCGTCTCATTAGATCTAGCTTGGGGAGACCTTTCTTTGCCATTGCTTTTAGTAGTATCAGCAAGTTATTTATTTTATTAGGTTTATTTTAATTTCTACCCCTTTTTGCTATTAGACAACACTTTCTTATTTTCTTGTTTCTACTTCATTTCAGCTTCTATTTCTGGTAGCAGTTTGTTTAGAGGCTAAGAACTAGTGTTCCCCTCCATTTTTGTTTCCTAGTTCTATTAATTGGTTAGGTATGAACATTCTCCCCATTTTTAGGATCAGGGGTTTGGGGTTTCACGTCATTATGCTAGTCATTTTATGCCGTCTAGACCCTAATTTTCTTGGATTTTTGGGGGTTTTATGCCCAAAGACCAAATGGATTTTAATTTTAAAGTTTTCTATTTTTTAGGGTTTTACCTTCTTTTGTGTGCCACCTTGCTTTCTTAAGTTTTCTTGGCATGATATTGTTCATGGACCTAGATGATCTATTTGGATGTCAATCACACCACTATTGCACTTTTATGTTGCGTTGGAATCTATGTCACATCCATTCTCTAGAGTTTTCTTTCAGTTGAGTGATTTTATGCATTGTGTTCTCATCAAGTCCTTGTGTTATCATCTTTGTGATAGTGGTGTGCCACACACGAGTATGTATATGTACTTTTGTTGGGTGACTTGCGAGGCTCAATCTTCCATGGTACTTCTAGAAGTTATGATCATTGGGTTTGTGTCAAAAATTTGCATGCCTATAGGCACTCATTGTTTGATGACCATGTGTAGCGTAGGGAAGCATATGGAAGGGGCTTCAATCACCGCAGTTTGGTGTCTATTTCCTAAGGGTTGGCATGCAAAATCTTTGTAAACAAGTGATAGCCAAATAAAATATTGGGTGGTAATAAAATGTAAAGATAATAAAAGAGATTTGGGATGTGCTCCTTCTATTGTGAAGTGGAGAGTTGTAAATACCATCTTGGACTTGTCGATGCCAAGTGACTCTCCATGATGTCAACCCCTACTTAGTAGCCCATTGAGTGTCTAACTAGGACCTATAGTTTATGTATTGTCTCTTGATCTTGGTTTCAGTCATCATACTATCTGGCATGATTGTTAGCCATGGACGTTGTGCTTTATGTATGCTTGTATTTAGATCATTATCTCCATTAGCATGGTGGGAGTCAACCTATGGGGTTTTTGTGGTTGGGAGGCATATCCACCTTCACCACTACTAGGGACTAGTGTACAAAGATGGTCTATTATCCTAGCATGACCATTGTTGGATGTTTTCACTTGGTACATCAAGATTTGGAGTATGCTTTCTTGTGATTTATGCTTTCATTGGAATACTTGTATATCATGTTTAACTGAAGTTAGTTTATTGACACATTTTCTTGTTATTGTGATTAACATATGATAGATGATGTTTTTTTTTTCTAGGATTATCATATGATTTACTTCTAGCATGTTAGATTTTTGTATTCTTATAGTTTACAATGTTTTAATAGTGACATCCTCATAAAATAGCAAAAAATATCTAGTCAGTAGTTTGGGATGTTACATGCAAGAGATGGCTAGGACCCATGATGGTCTTATGATGCTATTATGGTTGGGAGGAACCACATACTTAATTGCTTGGTTTAGTTCATTGTGATCTTACTTCTATATACTATGATGTTTCTTTTAGTGATTTCCCTTTACTACATGATTAGATGGTTAGATGCAATTTCTATCTTTTAGTATTGTGTTCGAATATTTATGCCTCAAATAGTGGATTTGGTACTCCCTAGTGTGGAGGTTCAGAACTTTGTTTTACACTTTTATTTTTCCTTGGAGCATTTTATGCATTTCCTAGGTGACTATGTGTTAGCATGGGGCAATACAATAAAGTATCACATGCCCAAACAAGTTATGTCATGTGATACTAATTTAAAGTATCATGCCTCTTAAGAAGAAATGTCATAAGATACTGGAAAGTATCATACCCCCTTTGAAGAAGTTTCATATGATAGTTGTAAATTATCACATGCCCTTTTGAGTAGTGTCTCCCAAACCCTAAAAGTGTCACACCCCTTCTTGAGAAAGGTCATATGATACTAGAAAGTATGACATGGTGATGATTTAAAGTGTCGTCTGGGTTTTGCAAAAGCCTATCTAGGCATATAGCGGGCACTTTTTGGTTTGACCCAAACTTTTTGTGAAATTTTTTAGCTACCCTCTTAGGTGCTCTTCAATCCCTTGGCATTGCATTTTTATTTTGGAATTTTTCATTCAAAATTGGTTGGGTGTCTTCCGTGGTCAACCATTTTTGTTAGTAGTAGCATTTGGAGATCCATTGGTGTGAAGATGGTTGGCTAGTCTTCCATTGCAATCTTTTTTATCCTCATATGTTGTATGTCATGTGCATCCATAGTTAATTTTTAAAAAAAATTATCTTGGCTGATATTTATCCTTGTTCCAAGGACCTCTTAGCGATGCAATACATCTGGTATTAAAGCCCGTGTTACAGCATTGTCATCTCTATGTTATCTTCAACTATGGTATTTTTTTCTTTGTATTGTTATATTATGTTTGATTATTTGATATCTCATTGGTTCATGCTTTTGACTCTTATGCTTATGATTCTTACGTCTCACTTTATCTTGTTGCCCATTACTGATGCCTCCTCCATGAAGACCTAGTGGTCAGGGTGGTACCCATGGAAAAAACCATGGAGAAGAACACGAAGAAGAGGGACATTATGAAGGAAAGGGGAAAAAAGGTAATAATAACTAGAATGGAATTGAGGCATTGATGCCAGTGCTTTAGGAGATTCTTTCTTAGTTGGGCCCTAGTGTAGAGGAGAGCCAACAAGAACATAATCAGGAAGAGGGATCTCATCATGGAGACTCCCATTAGCCAAAACATAAAGAGAAGGAGCATGAATGAGAATGTTCTAGTACACCACACAGTAGAAGAAGGAACTAATAGAGGGTTCATCATTAGGATGATGATGATTTCAGTGAGGTTGAAATGATGTGGGAATTTCAGAGATCCAAACCATCGTTGTTTGATGGCTAGGGGATAGGGTTCAAGGCTGAGACCTGGTTACTTGATATATGAGGCATTATTTCTCCTTACTACCTTATGGGAGCAATGTGAAGGCCTATTGCATGATCATGTAGCTAAGGAAACATGGTTCCATTTGGTGGGGTACAAAGAGCCATAGGATTCATATGAATGTAGCAGATCTAGTTACTTCTATTCCACCAAACCATGAAGGAGAACAAGTCCAAATGGGATAGGAGCAAGAGCCACAAAAAGTATCCATCGATAAAGTGTCAGAGGATGGAAAAATAAGTGAGAAACTTCAGCAAGCTTCCCAAGACACAGAGGTGAGAACTTTGGACTCCACAGATACGTAGACTCCCAGTATAGATCTATCATAGAAGGGGAAGACTTCATAGAGAAGTGATAAAGGGAAGAGCATAGCAAAGAAAACTCCTTCATCTTCAAAAGAGCATAGCAAAGAAAACTCCTTCATCTTCAAAAAGAAAATGTCCATTGGAGCATATCCAAATATGGTTGAGGAGAGAAGTCATTAGAAACAAAAGGCATCAATTGACTACTAAGGAAGAGGGTAGAATGGAATTGATTGATGTTCTTAGGAAACCTAAGTCACAATGATAGGATACATAGGCATTAGCCTTCATTATGAGTGATCAAAACTAGGACTTATTTGCACATGTGGCTATACCTCCTTAGTATACACATCTTGAAGAATTAACTTCAAGGGATTATTAGGTTAAAGAGATTGTGCTTGGAAAGCCCATGGTGGATACTGCCAATTTAATGGTAATAATGAGAATGAAAGAAGTGTTTAAACACTTAGAATAGGATGAGGTAGAACTAATAACACTTCATAAGTAGAATTAAATCCTGAAACGATATCTAAATGAAGTTTTTGGTCCTCTAGATGCTACAAATCTTGAGGAAACTTTGAATGCAACACTAGAGAAGAGGAATAAGGAGGCAATACAATTAGACCCATTTTTGAAAGCTTGTCAACAATGGAAAGAAAGTTTTGAAGAGAAAGGAGTATAGATTATATAGGGAAATCTTAATTTATTAAACCATATGCAAAATAATGTAGATAAGCTTGTAGTTATTTTGAATCAGGATTTTAGTTTGATGGATGAAGTACATACCTTGGATAAGGACTTACAAGTACTACAATTAATTAGGAGTCAAAGATATAAAATGTTAATGTAGGTATATACAATGGAGGAGTTAGATAAAATTGATGATTGGATAGAGAAGATTGCAGATGGAAATAAAGTAATGGAAACATTACATGTGAAGATTCATAAGCTCAAGGATCAACTCCAAGAGCAAATTTTGGATGCAGAGAAACATTATAGTGACAAATGTTTATATATTTTTGAAGATGATGCAAGGGAGAAATTGATAGTTGTAGAGGTAGTAGTCGAGTAATTTTGAAAGACTTTTGAAAAAGCTCCTAATGATGATGACATTAGGTAAGCAATAAAAACAAAAGAAGCATTATTAGATTTGGACGTGAAACTCAAAGATTTTGTAGAGACTCACATAAAAGTGGGAAATTATAAATAGAAGGTGAAAGATAAGCATGAAGCCTTAGATTTTCTAGATGCAACTCAAGTCATTGAGATTATTGAGAAATTCGAGGGCAAATACCCAAACATAGCTTTGGTATAAATGAGAACAAAGCCCAGAAGCTAGAATTTCAATTTTGACATCTGGTGAAATTTTGTACTTTTTGAACATACTTCAGAGGTGTGTAGTTGCACTAGGTGCATAGTTGCACTTTCCAAAGGTTTTCCTAAACTTTTGACCAAGTTAGAGGTGCACTAGTAGTTAATTGCCAGTTCTAAATTTAGAGCTTTCCATGCATAAAAAATACATTACGATAGTAGTTTAACTCCTATAGATGGTAGTAAAGATGGAGCTTTTATTTTTGGCACTTCCTGACACTTCTACATCAACTAATGGCTTTCCCTTTCTTATTTTGTCATGCTTTATTTGTTTTAAGATATGTTAAGGCTAATGCATCATTTTAATGATATAAATATGGATAGAGTCCTACTTAGCACCAATTAGAGAGTTAGTTTGTACATAAATAGATTTGTTTTATTAGTTTAGAAGCATATGATTGCATAAAGATCTCGATCTCTCTCTCTCTCTCTCTCTCTCTCTCTCTCTCTCTCTCTCAACAAAAATTGAAGGGAAGATTTCTTATAAATTTAGGAATGTAATATGTATTTTGGGCCTTCATTATTTTGATATGATAATATATGCTTTTGGTGCTTGCATTTGGAGTATAGTGATTCTTTCTCGAATGTGTTATATTTTATTAATGTAAGTTCATAAAGTGTAAATGAGATGCCAACAATTTTATTGCATTATTTTGATTGTGTGATCCTTTAAATAAGGTGTTTACTATGGGTTGCTGACATAATAAGTTCGAGAAGAGGTCATCATATTCTTCCTGCATAGGTTTTTGTCTTGCATGAGTGCACTTTTCATGGCCTTACAATCTAATGAATAGTGAAACATCTTATGGTAAATGAATTCTCATCGATGATTACATCAGTGGAATTAAGGAAGTGTTGTAACTATTTTCATTGATTACCTACCAGTCTTTTTGAAAGCTTAACTGACATCTCCACATTGTTTCTGTAGTTTATGCCCATTAGGATTTACTTTTTATTTTATTTGCTTAAACTTCTTGTTACCCTATCTTCATTATTTTCTTCTAAAAAAACTTGCTTAATTTAGGAATTCATATAGTTACATTGTTAGATTGCATTCATTAGAAAATAGGAAAATACAAAAATATATTTCTTTTGCGTGTTTTACTCCTTTGAGAAAGCAAGTAGATTCTACATCTTATTCAAAGTTTTCAAACAAACAAAGGCCTCCTCGTGAACATTTACATTTATCTTCAATTGAGTGGATTCTAGTAGGTAGCAAGATCGCTTGGAACCTTGGAATTGATCCTTGGATTAGCTTTTCAGGAGAGGAATTTGAAAGGATTCCTACCATTAATCATCATGCAAAATGACAACTCAACAATACTATGTGTGGAGTTACTCATGAGCCGATTAGAGTATACATGTTGAGTGATTTAGGAGCCAAGTAAATAGAGTATGTTGAGTTATTGAGAAGTTGAGTTAAACCATTAAAGATATAGTGGATGTTGAGCATCAAAGAATTTAAGTGTTGAGTGAACAGTTTTGGACATAGTTGTTTGTAATGGCATAAACTTCTATGTAAATCATTCTTTAGTTGACTTAATGATTATTTTATGATTCTAGAAGACAAGGATGGACGTATATTACAAATCCCTATGTAGTACATGCAACCAATCAAGTTGAGGGATATTCTAAGTGGAAAAATGGAACAACATCAGTTGTTGATTCCTACCTAACCCTAGCCAACTTGTGTTTACTTAAGGAGACAAACCCTAAATAGTTTGTATGTGTGAAGAAAGTGAGGGAGATAGAAGAGAGATGAATGCTAAGTATAGAGAAGGAATTCATGATAGCTATGGAGGTTGTGATAATGTTATGAATTGTAGATAGAGAGAATAGAGGAAAGCAAAGAGAGGATAGAGGAGAGATATCTGATTAGAAGGATAAAAAACACATCACTAAAGAGAAGATTTGGCATCTAGCAAAAGAGTTGTAACTGAAGGATGATGTTGTTGAATCAATCCAATAGGTGATGTAGAGAAAATCTCCTAATAGAGTAGACTTAACAAGCTTGTGTAAATCTTTTAATTGAGTTCTTGCTTTATTGTAAGTTTAAGTCCTCTAACAAGGCACACTTTTACTTGGGTGTTTAAATACTTTAACAGGGTGAGACCTAATAGTCTTTGTAATCCTTTAATAGGGAAAACTACTCATAGGGTAGAACATAGTTTATGGTCAAACTTCTTATAACCTTAATTAGATACACTTTATAATTGTAGTAGTGAAGATTTTTAGGTGTCAACCCCAACCCAATTTTCCCCTCATTGGAGGGTTTATGGGTAATAAATTTACTATGTTATGTATTATTTGTTTCATGCTATGGATGAACATGTGTAGTTAACTATTTCAGTTTACATGCTAAATTATTAGATGAATGTGTGCTGAATGTTTTGTGGCTAATATTTTGAAGTGTTGATTCACCCCCGCTCCCCCTCCCCTGCCACACACACACACACTCAAATTTTACTTTTCCATTGTTATTTCCAACAATTTGTATCAGAGTCCTGGTCTTTGGAAAGGAAAGCTTTAAAACTTTGAGGAAAGATCTTGAAGATGAAAGTCTACAAGTTAGGAAAGACTATTGAGAACCAGAAGATTCAAATTGAGCTTTCCCTACACCAACTTATCGAAGCAAGAGAAGGACTACAACATTCATTGAGGAAAAGGAAAGAGACAACTATTGAGAAAAATGACACTCATTACTAAGAGGAAGACACTACTGAATTGTTTGAAAATAAAAACTCAAGTGAGTTTGATGCAACACTTGTAGATCTGATCAAAAAGAGGTGTCCTAACTGAAGAGGTCGAAAATATTAAGATAGAAAAAGAAACCCAATCAGTATTGCTATGTGAGGTGACCGAGAAGAAAAAAAAAGCTAAGGAAGACAAAGCCATGATTGAAGATAAAAAAAGAACACTGACCAATAAACTGGAAGAGAAGACATTAGATGCAAAAGCTTGTTAACATGGAATGAATCAATTGATGATTGCAAATCATGAATTGAATGAAAAGGACATTGAGATCATAGCCCTAAAGTTATAGAATGAGCAACTGAGGAATGGATGAAGAGTGAAAAAGGAATTTGCTAAAAGTTTCAACAAACCTAGTAAAGCCATCAAATACTTTGAGAAACTAATGAGATCTCCAAGATCTAACAATGATAATGTTGGATTAGGATACACTAGTACTGAGTAAGGAGAATCATCTAGAAGTGGTAAAAAAAGAAACAACAAAGGTAAGAACCACAAACCCACTTTTCATGATTGTGGAAAGTTAGGTCATACAACAAATGTTTGTAGGAGAAATAATGCAAATAAGAACCCTAAGGATAAAAATCAAGGGTTACTATCATAAGTGTGCAACAAACAAGGAAATCAAACACATGAATGCAAGACCAAGATCTTAAGCACACAAAGATTTGAAGGATATTGCCACAATTTTTAGAAGTATGGACATAAAGCATATGAATGTAGCTCTAAGGTATAAAATTGAAAATGAAAAATTGTATATTGATGTTAATGTAGATACTCATGCATTGGATGAAATTTTAAAAAATATTGATTGTAATATATTCTATCAAATAAAGATTGTTCATTTAGGTGTTGACTATAACTGAGAACAAATCATATGTCTACAAACTGAGATGGATGAGGTTAACGATACAAACATAAATCATTCCACTTCAATGACAACAAGACTACTGAATCTTCAAAAGGAAATGGAACTCATGCATGTATGGATTAATAACCCCAATATAGATCCTTTGTGTTTGATTGACTGGCCATCAATAGATACATCTCTAGTTAATGAATATGTTACATTATGTTTAATAGACATGGCATTTCTAAAATCATTTCCAAATGGACAATGTGATTGGTTGGAGCCGCATCCATGAAGAGTATACCTTCATGAATATATGAAGCATCTAATTTAGTTTAGGGATCATCACTTTGGTAGACATCCTTGATTTAGATATTACATGGAAAACATGATGATGACGCACCGTGCACAAAATTCTAGTACTCTTTTCATAAAATGAAATATTGAAGAGTTGCAAATGACCATTGATGAAATAAAAGAACATATAGAAAAAAAAATTGGCACACACCTTGCTAATAAATTAATGCAATTCGGAACAAACTTAAGAGGCATAATATCATATTGGAAAAAAAGTCTGGCAGAATTATATGATTTGTTGAAACAACTAGGTAACCCCACAATTTTCTTTACACTTAGTGTAACTGATTTATATTAGCTTGATCTACATGCACTCATGCCTAGAATTCAACCATTGGATCTAAGGGAGGCTTAGAAGTGGAGGAGAAAAAATGTTATTGACTATCCTCATATTGTCGCGCACTACATGCACCTCAGACATACAATGTTTTATAAAGAAATTTTGAAGAAAATCTTCAATGTTGAAGAATTTTGGTAAAGATATGAATGGTAGCATAGGGGAACTCCACATGTACATGCTTTTTTGTTTATCCATGGTACTCCAAATATGGATAAGTTACATTGGCATAATGAAGAACAAGTAAGAGACGCTAAATCTTTTTTCCATTGCATTGTGCATGTATGGAATCAATGGGCATGTGGCACTGAAAAAAATATGCAAGGAGTTTTACACTAAGTTTTATTATGTAGATATTTCTATAATTAATTTTTTATAACCCTTATATTTTTGATACCATCTTTTATTTCTTGATTTAAAAGTTGTTGTTTCCATCAAGCCATTTTAGAATTTTGCACAGCATCCATGTCTCGGAAATACAAGCCAAATACTAGAAATGAATATGGACCAAGATTATGAAGAAATACAAAATACTGTACAACAACATACAATCTGTAAAGAGGAAGCATATCTCAAAACAAAAAAAGGCAGGAAGAATGACATGTAGGTACTATCTATTTCATTTTTCTTATCAAAGCTATTGCAATGAAATATGTGTTGCATTGTAACTATTTGACTCAAATTGTAGGTATAATGCTCCTTGGGCAGTAAATATAAATGGAAATTGTATGAGGACATAGAATGTGGAGAAAAAAAATTTTGAACCTCAAAGGAATGATGATAGAATCAACTCACATAATCATTACAATTTTTGAATGTGGAGAGAAAATATAGATTGGTAACCAATTTTGTTAACACATGTTGTTATTAAGTATATTGCAAAGTATGCATCCAAAGTAGAGAAAGGTTTTGAGACCTACCATCAAATGTTGACACGATTGGAAAATATAGAGAATCCTAATGACTTTGCATCCAAAGTCTACAAGAAACTTTTAACTAAAACTATTATTCAAAGAGATGTTGTAGCTCAAGAAATATGGCACATACTCCTAAAACTTCCATTGGTGGAATGTACTAGAAGATTTGTTAATCTAAATGTCTCCCAAAAATATTCAAACCTGTTAAGACAAGGAATGAAGATTGTATTGAAGAGAAAATAGAATAATTCATAGATTCATATAGAAGAAGATCCATTTGTATGGAATCCATCTCTTGGAATGATGTCTCTAGAGCATGGATATATAATAAAAATAGAAATAAAGATAATAAGTTGGAGTGTAGAAAAGTAGTTACAATTGTTAGAGTCTATCCAAGGTTTATTTCAATTCCACCACGTGTATCAAACAAGTTTTTTGGTTTTTTTTCTTTTTAGAGTTGTTGTTATATTAACCATTCTATGACACTTAAATTGATATTGGTGATAATAATATCATAATATTTTAAATAGGGAGTCACTAGAATATGTTCCATGGCATGTTGAACAAAGAGTGGATGTAGAAAGTAGTGATGGTAGTTCTAAATCTTGAAGTGAGACCAATGTAATGGGTCCTCATAACATTATAGAGCATGAGTCATAAATCATCTCATGGATGAATTGTGGTCAAATAATGGAGATTTTTGAAGTTGATATGCTAGGAAGAAGGGATACGGATAGGCAACATAGTTGGTGATAGCAATATAGGTCAGATGAATATACTTTAGATGCAAGTAATTTTAATGGTAGAATGAGAGAAAATGGATGCACTATAAATCTTCAATGTGAAGAAGAAATAAATAGCAGTAAATTGGGTAAAAAAAGGGTATTTTATGTTATTATGAAAAACTATAATGGTGGTGATAATGTAGCACCTTTGTATATGATAATTTAGGGTACAACTGGTATCGGAAAGTCACATTTTATTGGTGCAATCAATAATTTTTTTAAAGTTTCTGCATTCCCTAACTATTGTCCACTCTTAATACTAGTGTCAATAGAAGTGGCTGCATAAAATATAGGTGGTTCAACTATACATTCCAAATTGAAGATTCAAGTAAATGACTTTAGATATTTAGAAGGAACATATTTGACAAGTTTCCAAGAAGAACTAAGTCAAATAAGATATATATATATATATAAATTGATGAAATGAGCATTCTTGGGGAGAAGTTGCTTGAGAATATAAACTCCAGACTTCATCAAGCATTTCCTCAAAATTCAAGTCTTAACATTGGAGCTATTCTTATTCCAATTTTATAATGGATGTACTAGAGAAACAAAAAAATTACATGGATTCTTTTTTTGATACTAAATTGCAACTAAATATTGCATACAATTGTTTAGGTCTCTAAGTGATTTTGGTTGGTGATCTTAGCCAAATCTCTCCTATAAAAGATAGAGTATCATATGATAGTAGGAGACATGCAAAAATACTATGGGAAGAATTCAAGATTGTGATTGCATTGGAAAAGGTTTATAGACAAGAAGGAGAGAATTTGGATTAGAAAAAGTTCTGCTAGTTGGTCACAAATATTATAGATGCTTAACCAATAATTAAAGATTGGAAGTTACTAATTTCATGAACAACATGCAATTTTCCAACAATAACAAATGAATATTTTGACAACAATGTTCATTTATTCTCTACAAATTATAATATTCACAAACATAATCAAAGAAAAATCCATTCTCTTGGAGAACCAATTACACATTTTATTGCTACAAAGTTGTCAAACTATAGCTGAGTAGATGATAATTGTGCAAATGAAATTGATATTGAATTATTGATTTCAAGGAGATCAAGAGTTATGCTAACATCAAAATTTTGGATAGAAGTAGGCCTTGTAAATGGAGCTTTGGGTTATGTTGAGGAAATAGTCTACAAGTTAGGTAGTACACTACCTCAACTACCATTATATGTCATGGTAAAATTTGATGGCTACAATGGCTTTCCATTCATTAATGAACATCCTAAAATAGTACCTATTAGTGTTGTACAAAGATGTTGCACCACTCATATGTCATTGAGATTGGAATGGACACTAATAATACATAAATAACAGGGTTTGACACTTGAAAAAGAAACAATTGATATCAATTCAAGAGAATGAATAAGAATGACATTTGTTGTAATTTCTCGTGTAAAGACATTATAGGGTCTAAGGATAATGCCACCATTTTCTTTTGATCTTTATGAGAAAATGAAGAATGGAAAAGAGTTGGAAAAAAGAAAAGATGAAGAAAAAATGCTAAAGGCTTTAGAAATAAAGCATCATGATTGTGTAGTTTAATAAGGTCATTTCTACAATAGTTAAATAATATGCATTTGTATGTAGACATTTTATAAATACAGGACTTATTCTATTTGAGCAAGGAACAATAATGAAAAAATTGGACAAAAAATGGTAGAAAAAATATGTTATTACTTTAATGTTCATTGTTCTCAATGCAAGTTGCACTTCTTCTATAGTTTATTTGTTCTTTTATATAACAAAAATAAATTGGAAAAGATTTAAAAAAAACCAAAGATTTTGAAAAGTTTAATATTCTCATTCTAAATTTTTATATTATTGTCAATCAATTATTTTTGCTTAATATGTTGTTGGAACTTAAAATGGTTGAATAATTATTATTTATTGAGTAGATAGAAAATATAATTTTTCTCTTAAAATACTTTAAAAAAAAACTTCCAAATATTAGAAGGGAATTAAAATGTTGCGACAAAGAATGGTTAAAGTTGACGACACATATCATCATTTTGATCTTCAAACATTACATGCTGAGGAAAGAAAAAATTATTTGTCTTGTAAAAGTCATCTTTTAGAAGTAGGGTTGTTGAAATTTTATCCACCAGCTCTTCAAACTTTTGGTCACTTCTACCAAGACCCTATTGTTTTGCAATTGGTTTGTTGTGAAGACTGTGGCCCCACAGAGCTTTATTTTGTTCTTGAAAAGGTTTGGATTGAGAAATCTCCTTTTCCAATGGACTTTGCAAAAAATTGTCCTATTTGATTAGACAAAAATGCTTTGATCTCCACAAACTAATACTCAAGGTCTAGCAAATTATCATTATAATGGTCAAATTTTTAGATTGTAGTTCAGTGGATTATAGAACACCCTATGGAATCAAGTTGTGGTAGATAAATAGGGGCCTTAAGGGGTCTTCCTAACTCTAATGATCCATGAATGAAGAAGGAAGATTGTTGTAGAGAAAATACCAACATAGACACAAACTACTTGTGATTTTCAAAGAAGAAGGTGAGGGGTTACACTGACATAGAAGTTACAAACATCTCTATTGATTCAATTATTTAGATCCTACAAGCTCTTCTTTATTTCAACAAACCATTGTTTGATTTGATGATGATAGTGATTCTAGTTAGAATATTTAACTCTATGTTACTTTCCTAAAATAATGTAAATTTCATGCTACTATAAAATTGGTGAACATTCCAATTTTCTTTATATAAATTATATATAAATTTTACTAAAAATATTAATGTTTACTTTCACATATTTAATATGACAATTTTATTTATACAAATATATGGTTTATTACCTTTTTGGTGTAACAATTTGATAAATGGAAAGTTTCAACATTTTGTATTTCACATTAAAAAATTACATAGTTCTTTTCAATTATTTTATAATTTGGTATTAATTATTGAAAATTTCATATGTTGAATCAATTAGCGAAATAGTATTCCATTATCTTTTGACTTGACATATTCTATGCATTGTCTTTGAATTGACTATGTTATATGTAACATTAGTTTTTCTCTAATATATAATTTACATATATTTTTTCCATGATCTATGTCTCTAACTCAATATGATTATTTTTTTCCTTCTTATCATTTGGTTTTCCTATATTTGTATTATATATTTGTTTCCTTCTAAAATTGACAAGTAATAACAAAATCTCATTCTTTCCTCATATATTTTTATGTTCAAGAAAGATAAAAAAATGGATTTATCAAACAATGAATCTAAAATTATCACACCAAGTCTCGTTGTTTATTTAAACTCAAATGGCTCCCCGCAAACAATAATTGATAAATGTGAAAAGTTTGTACTACAATGTTGTTACCAACTTACTAATATAAAAAAATGTTGTTACTGAATGATTCAATATTTTCAATCTACAACGTTGTTAGTAGAATATGTTTCAAATAATGCTATTTTACAAATGTAGATTGTTGTTGATAAGTTATAAAAGATGTCTAATCAAGTATTTCATTTTCTAGAATATTTGGAAGAAATGCAACATGACCATAATGAAAATGAAGGCCATAACACTATTCTCATTAGTGACTATTTTATTAGTTCACTATATTGTAACAATTATTTTCTATCATAACTTTTATGAATGGACTTGTTAATGATTATGTTTACAACTAGTAGACTTACTTGTTAGAAAAGGCCACTATATTGAAGTATTTATACATAATCAATCAGATTTATGTTTCGTATTATATGTTAGATTGTTGTATGGGTTCATTTGAAATATGTATGTGTTTTTCTATATTTCATGATTAGTAATTTTTATAGTTGATAGTAGTATATTGAAGTGACAGAGATTTTTTTATATACAACCTAAAAAGTTCATATTTTTGTTTATTAAAAATATAAATAATCTTTCGAATTAACTTTCATAATGAAGATATTTATTACTCAAGAGGAAGCTATGGTTATAAGGGGAGAGAAAAAGATGAAGTCCAAACAAAGGAGTGAGACAAGAGATATTTGTTCAAAATTATAGGAATATTGAATTGAATTGGATTCTAACCTTTAGCCAAACCAGCTATACAAATATTTCTAAATTATAGATCTAAGATGCAACCAAAATAAACCCTTATTCATTTAAAATCATGATTAACCTCATAACTCTAGCTATAATTAAATAAATAAATCTAGATATGATACACTAATAAAATAAAATTAAACATTGTTGTGCACCAAATGAATAATCTAATATTAAAAAGTAAATTATGTTGAAGAATTACTTTTAAGAAAATTGTATCATGATAATTTTTCCTAATAACTCTAGATATGATACAGTAATAAAATCAGAGTATCATTTAATTTTTAATGTGATATCAAAACCTAAATTCTATTTGAAGCTAAATGCTAATGATAAACCATATTTGCCCCTACATCTATTATTAGCTCCACAACTAACTAAATGGTAAACGCATGCCTAAATTAAATATAATACTATATTAATAAATCATTAAATAATAATGAGTCCTAAGCTAAAGCCAAATTAAATTGAACCCTAGACTTAACACTAAATTAGTTTGGACTCTATTTCTAAAGCTAAATAAACTCAAACATACACTACATGAAATTGAATTATAATAATAAACTAAATATATTATGACCTTAAAATAAATTCAAACCATATAACTAAACATAGTTGAACAATACATTTTTCGGTAAACCAAATTAAATAACAATACAAAACCAAAATGAAAGATAACCCTAATCTCAATTGATTAAAAAGCTATATTGAATACTAACCCATATGTTCAATTAGATTAAAAATTTTAATCTAAAACTTAATTTTTATTCTATATATAATCCTGTAAAAATGCAATTTTACATATAATCCTAACCCTAACACTAAATCAAAATGAGCCATAACCTAACATTTAATTAAAATATAGGAAATGGAGAGCATGAGTGGTGATTGGGGAGGCTTTCAAATTTTGAATTCCAAAAAGGGTGGGATCCCTCTAGATCATCAAAATGGGATCCTTGGACTAGAGTATGGGCCACACAAGGAGGACGATCAGGGCTCATGTACAGGGGATCAGTCAAAAAATGTTGATGGGGACCCAGATGCTTCCCCCAAGGAAGTGGAAAAGATTCCTTTGGTTCCCAAAGGAGGACAGCCAGCCAAATGGTCATCCCTATTCGGAATCAATCCCTTAGGTAAGTCTTCTTTCCTGCTTGTTACGATTCTTCTAGAGATAGAGAAAGGTTCTTGTGCCATTGCCATCCCAGATGAAATTGTAGATCACAGCATTTGATCCATGGCTTCTACCTTGATTGGCAAATTTTTGGGGCCTAGACCGAATATTGACGTTGTGAGGAATTTTATTAAGAAGAAATGGGCTCTTAAAGGTCATGTTTTGGTCACAGCCATGGCTAAGGTTTTTCTATCTTTTAAGTTCATTTGCATGGAAGATCTTTCTTCCATTTTCAATGAAGGTCAATGGGCTATTGGTTGTTTGACTTTGGTCCTCCATAAGTGGTCTTCCAAGCTACATCTGAAAGACTCTTTTTTTGTTCAAGCTCCTATTTGGGTTAGACTACCTAAACTACCTTTAGAATACTAGAATGAAGATGTTTTTGTGGGGCTAGCAAAGTCTTTTTGAGAACTTCTATCTATTGATCCAATCACTGCCTCCAAAAGATGCCTCAAGTATGCACACATCTACATAGGGGTTAGAGAAGGAACAGACATACTAGAAACTATGACTTTCAACTCAAAAGTTGGGGTGCATGTCCAAAAATTGATCTATGAAACTAAAGAAAATTAGTGCCCAAAGGTTGTGAAGCAGAATAGGAAAAAAATTTAGGTTCCTCCTAACTCAGCTAAAACAAAGAAGAAATCTAAACCCACTGGAACCTCTGTCAAGAGTAGGAAGAAACTGATCTGGAGAAGCAAGCCTACTAAGTAGCCTGAGGACCAAGATGGCAAGGAGGCTAAGAGTAACTCTGCTAGGCAAGATGGAGTCCAAGGCAGTAATTTCCCATCCCACATTCTCTCAAATACTTAGGTCAACCTCCATGGTAGTACTCCAAAGTAGCCTTTGAAGGATGGCCCAATTGTTGTGGCCATAGCTATGGTAGAAGAAAATATGATTCTTGAGAAGGAACTGAAGGAAGGAAGACAAGAAAACTGCCCAAATGGAGATTCCAAGGATCTTTGACTCAGACCCCTCGAATGAAGCTATCAGTAATGGGCCTAGTCATGTGGGAAGTCTTGGGTCCTTGATGAATAGGGAAATATCCAAAGATCTAGGGACTAAGATCATAGAGTCTATAAACAACTCTTCCCTAGAAAAGATATCACAATGGGAAGATTGGATTAACAACTATTCTCAAGATAGTATCAACGGCTGAAGTATGGTTAAAAAGAAGAACAAGAAGAACTATGACCATCCTCCTCTATCACCAGTGACAACCAGGAGAAGGGTTAAGCCTGATGTTGGGGGTAAAATCAAGACTCCAGGAAGGAAGAACATGAACCAGTTACTGCAAGAAGAGGCCAGAAAGAACTTGGCAGATGGGAGCTAGAGAACCATCAAGGAATTCTCTAGAAGTAAGAAATGAAGATCATCTCTTGGAATATTAGGGGCCTAAATGGGGCCCACAAATAGGAGTTAGTTAGAAACATGATCAAAGACCAAAGACTAGACTTTTTACTAATTCAAGAAACCAAAATGAGAAAAGATGTGGTAGGCAAGATCTCCTTCAACAAAAACATGAGATGCGAGGCCATAGACTCAGGGGGAGTTGTAAGAGGGGTGTTGATCCTCTATAATAACAAGGCTTATTAGGTTTTTACTATCTATAATGTTGGTAATGCCCTCCTATGCAAGGTGTCCCACATACATAGTAATGAATCCTAGTTTATTTTAAACCTTTATGCTCCCAATCTAAAAAGGGAGAGAAAGGTTTTTTGGACTAAGCTTAAAGAGGTTATGAATTCCAACAACATAAACAAGGGATTATAATGGGGGATTTCAACTCCCCCCCAACTGATGATGACAAAAGCGGAGGGATTGCCTCAGATCAGGAGAGTAAGTTATACCTTTCAAAATTCATTAACAACTTGGCTTTAATGGATGTTGATCTTATAGGGGGTAGATTCACTTGGTCCAACAAGAGAGTTGGGAGGGATTGTATCCAGTTCCATCTTGATAGAGCCCTTATTTACCTTGTTTGGCTACAAACTTACTCTTGCAAGCTTTCTCTTCTCCCTAGAATGGGATCGGACCACTTCCCCATTTCTCTCTCTATTTGTCCCCTTACGTTCAAAAGGTCCTTCCCTTTCCATTTTGAGAAAATGTGGATTTCTCACATGGCATTAAAAGCCAAGATTTCTTCATGGTTGAACATTGAGGTGGAGGATATTGCAATGTTCAGGGTGGCCAAAAAATTGAAGAATGTGAAAAGAAATATTAAAATCTAGAACAAAACAGACTTTGGGCACATTTTCTAGGAAAAGGATGAGAGGACTAATCAACTTCACACTATCTAGGAAGTGATACAGCAAGATGGATATAATGATCAGAACTAGTTAGAGAAAGTGATACAGCAAGATGGATATAATGATCAGAACTTTTTGAAGCAGAGATCAAGAGTAAATTGGCTTAAAGAAGGAGATCAAAACACCAGGTTCTTTCACTTAACCACCTTAAAACATAGGGCTATTAACAAGATTTTCAGCTTTATCCAAGGACAATGAGATAGCATATGAAGCAGTGAAATTTTTCTCTACTCTCCTCTCTAAGGATCATACTCTCTCAAGGCCTAGTCAAGAGGATATTTTGTCCGCTATTCCTACTATTCTGCAAGCCCACTATAACTCTATTTGGAGGAAATTTTTCAAGTGAACACTTCTGTTCCTGGTGATAAGGCCCTTGGCCTAGATGGTTTCCCAACTTTCTTTTTCTAATTCTATTGGGAAGTGGTCAAAGGGGACATTGTGAAGGCTATGCAGGAATTCTTCAGGGCTAGAAACCTTTTGAAAGAACTCAATGCCACTTTTCTAGTCCTCATTCTAAAAATCCCAAGAGTAGATTTAATGGATAAGTTTAGGCCCATCAGCCTTTGTAACTCCTTCTAAAAATTGATTTCCAAGGTCCTTGTTACTAGACTTCTCAGAGTTCTTCACTTGATTATCTCCCCTTAGCAAACTGGCTTTGTTCCAGGGTGGTAGATTTCAGATTCTATTATCACGGTGCATGAGGTGATTCACTCTCTTGAAGCTAGGAAGAGGGAAGGTTTCCTAATCAAGCTTGATATGTCCAAATCTTATGATAGGGTAGATTGGAATTTTTTCTTGGTGGTCCTCCAAGCTTTTGGCTTTGAATCGCAGGTTTGTAAACTCATCTCTCAACTTATTTCATCCCCTTCTTTATCTGTTCTAGTTAATGTCTCCCCTTCGAATTTATGTTTCCCTTCAAGAGCGTTGAGATAGGGTGATCCCCTATCCCCTGTTCTCTTCATCATTTTGGCTAACTATCTAGGAAGACTTATTTTAAGGAAAAGACAGGACAGGAGTTTGCAAGGTCTCAAACCTTCATTTGGTGATCTTTCTTTCACCCACTAGCAATTTGTGGATGATACTATTCTAGGGGGCAAGACCATGGTCCAGGAGGCCAAAGAGTTCAAGGGATTGCTAAATACTTATACCAGGGGTTCCAGCTAGGCTATCAACTGGGACAAGAGTTCAGTCTACTTCATCAATACTCCACTGGAGAGATAGAGGAAAATTTCTTGTATATTGAGAAGTGGTATTGGCACTCTTCCTACAAGTTATCCTAGTATTCCTTTGGGTTCCAAACCACTAGAATCTTTCTGGATTAGCATCATAGATAGATTCAATAAGAAACTTGCAGTCTGGAAAGGTACATCCCTCAGCTAGGTAGGCAAATGAACTTTGGTGAAATCAATATTCCAAAACCTCCCCACTTATGCCTTAAGCTTCTTTGGGATCCTAACTAAGAAAGTTGATAGAATGGAGAAGATTCAGAGGAACTTCCTCTGGACAGGGGTAGAAGAGCATAAAAGATATCATTTAGTTGCTTGGGACCATGTTTGCCTTGCCAAATGTTATGGAGGCCTTGGTATTAGAAAAATCAGACATCTTAACAATTCCCTTCTAGCCAAAAATATCTGGCACATCTTTTAGAGTATAGGAGAATGGAAGGAAATCATGATTGAAAAGTATTTGAGAAGGCAGTCACTTAGCCTTTTGCTTCATGAGGCTAATGTCCCTCAAGGATCTTACATATGGAATGGGATCGTAAAAGCTATCACTTTGGCTAAGTCCAAGGCAAAATAGAAATTTGGAAAAGGTGAGAATATCTTATTTTGGTAGGACAACTAGACTAGCCAAGGACCTCTTATTGACCACCCTAATTATGGTAGATGGGAAGAGCCATGCATAAGAAGATATGGTCTAAAAGTCAATGATTATAGAACAGGTAAATGATGGCAAGACTTATCTTTGATATCCTCGGTTCTTAATTTTTTGATGATTAACTTGAATGCTATTTCCATAAATAATAGCGAGGATGAAGTCATTTGGGAAGGTAACTCGAATGGCCATTACTTTGTCACCTCTAGATACTTTTCATTGTGGGATAGAATGGAGAGACCCATCTAGGAAAAGGCATGGATCCGTGATCTTACCCCAAAGATTAATATATTTTTCTAGCTTTTGCTCCAAGAAAAAATCCTTATTCTAGACAATCTAGCTAAGCAAGGCTAGCTTATCCCCAACAGATGTAGTTTATGCAAGCATGCTTTGGAGATGATCAATCCTTTATTTATTCATTGTCCATGTTCCTCTAATGTTCAGAACCTCCTTACTAGGGACTTTGGGGTCAACTGGTGCCCCCCAACCAACATTCAAGATTTCTTCATCCAATGAAGGAGTTCACACACTACTTTAATCTCTCAATTAATTAGCTCCTGGTCCCTTTCACACTTCTATTGGGGTATTTGGAAAGAATAGAATAACTGAATCTTTAGAGACAGGGAATCCCCTGAGTTTGTCATTGTTGAGAAAATTGAAGGGCTAATGAAGGAGAACATTGCCACCACTAAGGAAGGAAATATTGAAGAAGGAGGGAATAGTAGACAAAGGAAAATGGAAAAGGATAGGAAAAGACAGGAGGCCAGGTGTTCTATCCTCCCTAAAAATTGGTTTGAGGCCAACTTTAATGGGGCTACTAAAGGGAACCCAAGTCCTGCGGGCAGTGTTGGCATCATCAAAAATAGCTATGGGGAAGGACTTGCGAATTTTTCCTTCCCACTCAGACATCAAACAAACCATTTTGCTAAAACTAGTGTTGCCAGTCACATTGTTAAGTTGGCCCTGACTTCTAGGATTGAGAACCTATGGCTGGAGGGGGACTCATTAAACGTCATTAATTGTCTCAATGGTCACACTATGCCCTCGTGGACCATTATGAATATAATTGAGGAATTAAAGTCTGACCTAAGCAAGTTCAACAAGACCTATATCAGCCATGTGTATAGGGAGGCCAATTCGGCTACTAACTAGTTTGCTAATGAAGTGTTCACCAATTATGCGAAGATGACACGGCATGCTGGCAACATCTTTCCAGTGGCAATAAGTAATTTATTATTGCAAGACCGCATCCAAGGAAGTATTAGAAAAATCCAAAATAAATGATGGAAAGATTTGCAAGATTACACATGGGGGGGGAGTTATTAAAAATCACACAAAACTCTTTTTGAAACATAATAGTGTGTATGTATGACACATTTTAAGGGTTTTTTTGAATACTACCATTAATACTGGTATTTTTGAAAACATCTTAGAGTTTTGCAGTTTGAAGGAGGCCGAGGTCTATAAGAATTCTATGAGTAGTTGGGGGCTTTTAGTTTCAAAGGAAACCATGGTGGGAGAGAGAAGTAGGAGGGAGTCATCAGGAGAGGTGGGGAACTAGAAGGAGAAACAAAAGGTTTGTCGCAAACTGGAAACGGGCAAAATTTCTTGATTCTAGGAGAAGCTCCATAGTTTCGATGTGGGGATAACCAAGGTTATGGTGGATTCCTAAAAAAATGGGAGGGTCAAAAATTCCTAAAAAAATGGGATGGTCATAATTGATGGGGTCACCCACCATGTCAATGCGGAATTGATAGCTTGAGTTTCCAAAATCCCTCTGGAAGGGAGCAAGTTTTTCAAGATAAGAAAATGTCAACAAGTGCTATCAATTTTTTTTATGAATGATGAAAAGGAGTTGAATAAGCTTGTCAAGGTGGGGATGTACTATGAGATGGAGTCAATCAAAAAGCTATGGAGGTATGTTCTCGAGATCATCATTGAGTATATTTCCCTGGACCCTAGATTTGATAAGATAAGAATGCATCATTTTGTCTTGCTTAATCACATTAGGCATAGAACCAAAATCTCTTTTCCTTTTTACCTCTTCACCTCCATGAGCAAGGGTATCGAGGGTTTCAAGAGGAAACCCACTACTAATCCATCTCTTTATGAGGGATTACTCCTCATGGCTTACGACTATCTGAAGGCACAAACTAGGGGAAAATCCCTTGGTGATGTTGGTTGTGCTTTCGAGGAAACTGGGAGCTTAGATTTTGGGGATGTGTAGAGCATAAAATTAGAAGAAGAGGAGTCTAAATCTAAAGAAGAAAGGAAACCCTCTACCCACATTCCCTATAGAAAGAGCTCGAGAGGTTTACCCCTCATTCCCCCTAAGCTTGAGCCTCAAGAGGAAGAGGAGGATAATGGCGATGATGTGGACACTGAATTAGAGGAAGAGGAGAAAGAAGAGGGTGATGAGAAGGAGGAGAAGAAGGGGAGAGATAATCAAAAGGAGGAGGAGGATTATACCGATGTATTAGGGAATCCTAAGAAAAGGAAAGTAGATGAGGCCTTTGACACCAAAGACCAGATTCTTGAAATCCCTAGCCCTAGCCCCACTTCCTCCCAACTGTACACATTTTGGGAAAAGAGAGTTAAGAGTTGATAACAAAAAATAGGAGGAGGTCTTGGAGGAATTTTAATTCAAATAAAGCCAAATTGGGGATTGTCAGGGAGCCTTTGAATATTCAAGTGATGGAGGACATTGATGGAAAAACCCATTATGATGATCTCATTGATCCTGATTTGGTTGTGATCTTACATAACACAAGGGGAATTTTGCTTAACCTTTTCAACAACACTGGGAACAACATGATAGACAATTTTTGGTCTATCAAATGATTATTCCATGAAATTGAAGAACTCAAGGGGAGAAGAAGCTAGGAAGGTAACCAAAAAAGTTGCAGTGACCAAGGGCACAATGAAGAGGACAAAAGCTAGGATGGAAACCAACAATATCTCAATGTCTAGGATCACAGTGCTGACTAGGAGGACAAAATCACCAAGGTTGAACAAAGAGTCCAAAGGATGGAGTTCTTCCAGCAGAACTTAGCAAATCAAGTGATTGCCAACTTGAATACCCTGAATGAAAATATTAACAACCTATGTGAATCACTAATTAGTGTTGGATTTGGCAGGGAAATGCTAGTGAAGTCCAACCTAGAAAATGGGTAGGATAAGAATGATCTGAAAGAAACTAGGGACCAGGTGGATGCTCAGAACCAAGACTAGGAGGATGTAGACAACAAGAAGACCATAGAAGCTATAGAATCCCTGTAGGTTCTCGGTAAAGAGAATTGATAGTTAGGTTGTTGCCTCTTTCCTAGTGTAGCTAGATTTTTCTTTTTTTAGTCTAGCTACTTTTTTGTTCCCGGCCGTGGGCCGATTTTTATGGTTGGATTTTATTAAGCAGCTTCGTTTATGTTGGACATTTCTAAATATTTCTATTTTTGATATGCTATAATACTTTCACATTTGAAGATCCCTATAAAACTTGTTTTACTTAATGAAAAACATTTAATTAAAATATAATCCTAATATTAAAAAAAATCTTATTTCGACCTAACCATATAAAAAAAAGAAAAGAAAAACTAAGTAAAGCTTGTCCCTAAACAAAATAGAACCTAACCCTAACACTAAATCAGAATGAGTCATAAACCAACATTTAATTAAAATATAATCTTGATGTTAAAGAAAAAAATCTTATTTCAACCTAACCATATAAAACAAACTAAAAATAAAAACTAAGTACACCTTGCCCCTAAACCAAATATAACCTCAATCCTACTCAAATAAACTATTTTTATTATTAAACAAAACAACCCCAACCCCAACCCTACCTATATATATATATATATATATATATATATATATATATATATATTCATAAAGCCTAGAAATATCGAGGCAAAATCTACTTTTACATATAATCCTAACCCTAAAACTAAATCAAAATGAGCCATAACCCAACATTTAATTAAAATATAATCCTAATATTATAAAAATATTATTTCAACCTAACCATATAAACCAAATTAAAAAGAAAAAATAAGTAAACCTTGTCCCTAAACCAAATAGAACCTCAATCCTACTTAAATTGACCATTTTTTATATTAAACAAAACAACCCCAACCCCAACCCTAGCTCTATGTATTATATAAACTTTTCTCTATGTATATTAAATAATAACCCTAGCCATAAGTGAAACCTATTGGTGTTTAAATGTTGACCCAAATTGAATCATAACCTTAAACCTAATAAACCTATAAATGTTAATGAATCCTAAACATATACTAAATCAACTAAAAACTACATCATTAACACTAAACTAAATTTAACCCTAACTATAAACCTCAATAAAATCAAACTCTAAACCTACTCAGAAGTCTTAACATTTAAGCAACTACACATTTGTATTATTTTAACATCCCCTCTTGATGCTACTAGCTATATACATGTGTTATATATTTATATCGAGGCTGTAATTTACATAGAAAAATATTTTCATATTAAAAAATTAAAGCCTTGATATCTCTTAGCTTCCTCTATATATATTATATAAATATATAATATGTATATAGCTAGTCTTTACACTAATTATAACATTTAAAATGGACAATGTATTGTTTATGATTGCAATATTAACCTTAGGATGTACCTTGTTTCAAATCATACGTATGATTAGAATATTAAACTTTAAATCCTAACCCTAATACTAAACCTATTAAAATACTAATGTACACACTAATATTAATCCTAATAAATACCTCTAAATCCCACTTCTAAACTAATTCCTAACCCTAATGATAATTTCATAAATCTTAATCTATAACTTAATTCTACCCTTGGTCAAGACCCTAACTTGAATCATAAATCTAAACCCTAAACAATAATGATAATACTTCTTTTAACCATAATTTAAACCAAATCTCTATTCTTCACACTAAATGTATCCCTTATTAAAATAATTATAGTCTATTCCCTTTCCCTAACCATATTTCAAACCCTAACCCTTAAACTAACGTTAACCATAAATTTAATCCTAATCATTTTTCAAAATCTAACCATACCTCTAGTTATAATTACCATTATAAACGTAGTGTAATTATCAATTTGTAAGAATGTATATCATCATAACTAGACCCCAACCCTAATCCTAATCTTGATAGTAATAATAAGTATTGCTAAACCTAAACATGATATTAATTCTACCTCCAAACCTACATATTATAATTAAAATAAAGTGTATATAAGCTAATCTTAATTGTAAAATATATACGGTAGTCTTAATTGTAATATACATACAAAAATATATAAACTAGTCTTAAATGTCGAGGACGTTAAAACCTTAATCATAATCATAAGATTAACAAACAAAATAACAACATAAGCCTATGTAACGTAGCGTGATTCTATTAAAAATTTAAAAAGCTATATTTATGTTTTAATCTTAAATCAAAAGTTCTACATAGACAAATCGTTCCATTGACACCTCGACCACAGCCAAAGAGAAACACACTAGTAAAAGAACTCCTTACATTAATAGAAACTAAATGATTTTTATTTTTCTTGTATCACATACAAAAGGCGTCTTATTTTTGACTTTTAAAAATGTTATCTGCAGTGGTTGATTATTGTTTCTTCCATCGTAATATGGCAAAAGGACTAATTGGACGATTCACATGGAAAGTCAAGGTTACATGTTCGTCCGATTGTCATGAACGATATTTACGTCGTAAGCGTTTCCTCTATGAAGTTGTGAAGTTCAGTTTGACATTCAACGGTTGATAGCCATGGAGAGCAAATGACTGCCATTGAGACGCTTTCAACCGTTGATTTTTTTGTTTTTTCAAATAATGGCTTGAAAAATTGCATCATCACTATAGCAGTGAGAGGATGTCCAAACGCAAGCAGTAGGCAGCTTAACAGGCATTGTGTGGAGATATTTAGACATTTACAGCCTTCTCACTAACACCAATGGGATAGCTATTCACATTACGTTTTTGCCGCCGAATATATTGACTCCGTAACCAGTGGCTTTTGTCTCTTTATGAACTTACCTGTTTACATGGATGAGCACCGATCAAGAAACTTCCAGAAATAGGCATTTTTCATGTGCAGACACCTCTAGTCAATACCAACTAAAATGAATAATACATCACCAAACTTTACTCTAGAATGCTCTATACATTTATTACTAATTCACCTATAAATAGAATGGTAGGAGAGAAATGAGAAGCCTTCCATGAGACTCTGTTTGGTTGTTGGAAGATGAGGGCCAAAACCAAGTTATCAGGGGTAAATCCAAGTTTTGCAAAAAAAACTTTGGTGTTTGGTTGGTTAAAATTATAACCTGGTTTTCAATTTCATCTTCCAATTTTGGTCAAAAATTGGAAGAAGTTTCTTCCAATAAAAAGGTGGAATTGGAAATTAAAATCAGGTTTTGAATTTTATGACAGTTTTTTTAATAATATTGTAAGGTCCACAGTATATTCATCTTCCGTATCAACCAAATGGACAATTGGCTTTCCAAACCACAAAACTAAGTTTTCAAAAACTTGGTTATAAGATAACCTTGTTATGCCAAAATTCATCTTCCCCAACCAAACGGGACCTAAGTGAGGTGGTGGAGATGTTGACCGGAGTTGGATCCACCATCACCCCTCAGACGGGAAATGGAATGGAATAGGAGAATCCCAACAAAAGTTCTTAGTGCAGCTGCAGCATTGATGATTTGAAGACTTTTTATCTGGTAAGAGCTCCTTTTACAAAACAGAAAATGTACGTCTTAGATCTTTTCAATGGCCATCCTCCTGTCAGCAAGATTTGTGATCGTTGTTTTTGCAGTTGGAAGGTATTTGCAAATTGTTTCGTCTCTCTTACTTGCTGACTCATTGTTGGGACCCAATTAATACGGAAATTTCAGCTATGGACAGAGTAGGGATGGACAGATGAGATTGTCGTTATGGTCATTCATCTGCCAGAGCATAGAACAAAAAGACCTTAAATTAAATAGTTTAAATTCTTCTTTTGCTTGCGCAGCCGGATAATGCTCTAAAAAGTCCAGACCGAGCAATAATATTTAACAATATTTTAAACTTTTATTTAATAGAGGGAGCACATAGTGGTTTTTGCAGTTGGAATAGAACTTTGGTTGGTCAATGCATTAAGAGCAGTCTGACCGACAGATATTAATGTATACCTGCAACGTCTTTGAGACCGCCTTTAAATAGATCTGCACACCCATACATTATTGCAGGACTATACACAGGTCGTATTGAGGCGATTAAATCTGCGACAGCCAGTGACTCTGAAGTATAGATTTCTCCCTTTCTGCTAACCATAACATCACAACTTCTCTTCTGGTTGGATCTTCATTGTGCACATCTTTCAGGTATGAGACATATATGCATTTTTCCATTTTATCATTTTAAAAAATAATAATTCTAGTTAAAAACAATGTTTTAGAACCCGGAATGAGAAAAATAGTCTTAATCTTATTTTTTTCAGAACTATCTGTTAATCGTCGATTCTTACGAAAGTTGAGAAGTTTTCTTTTCGTTATTTCCATTTCTCGTGTGTCACATACAATATCAAGATCTTCTACAACCTCTCTGGCTGCTTTTAAAGGATTTTCAGAGGGAACAAGCATTTTGTGTTTTAATGCAACAAATTGCCTCTTTTGTGCAAACCTTGAAACATTTTGTCAGCCACCTCACTTACTAGTAGAGCTTCACCGTCAGATTTCTCCACCAGATCCACAATGTTCCATGCTTGAGAACACGCTTTCATAGCTTTAGTGGCCTTTTCCACATCCTCAATAAATGGGCAGAGCTCAACTATGATGGTAATTATTGAGACTGCTCTCATCTTACAAGAGCATTGGCATATTTTAAATTCTCTTTCGACTTGCAATCTGGTAGAGCCACTCTTCCGTGGAGGAGAACATCTGTAGCCGTTAGAAGATTTATTCTTGAGAAAATCTACCAGCTCCTCACACGTGTGGCCCTCCTCTTGCCCCCTTTTAAAGTGCGCCTTTATGCCTTCAATATATTTTCTTTTGGCTACCCATAGGCATGCAACATTCTCACCACTCATGGTTACCAAGGCTTTCAGATATTTTTCATGGCATGAGAATTTTCCCAATTTAATTTCTCGCTGGTTGCTTCCTCCATATAAATTGGGACATTCTTCTACTGCTGAACTAATGAAATACTTACGCAAATAGATGTTAGAGAGCAAAAACTGAGATACTAACCAGCATTGTTTGCTAGGAACAACTACTAATACCTGAAGCCACACAGCTAGAGGAATCAGCTTACGAACTCTCAATCTATGGACCATCTTCAGCATCAATTTCTTAAAATAGTTGTCGCCCATTTGTCTGTGACTTTTATGCCCATCTTTCAACTCAAGCAAATACCGTATCCAAAAATCTTCAATCTTAAAATATTTTATAATGCTTGCCCATTGCTTCTCCACATTTTTTGGGAAAAATAGTAATGATGTGATCGATCTCCAATATATGACGCTCGATCCCAATACAATGACTAAACAATGAAGACTGAAAAAAAAAGTCATCGTAAATCTCGTCCGTAGGATCTCAAGCACCAGAATTCCATTGAAAACTGTAATGACTGGTGCAACTGATGAAGAGAGAATTAATCTTTCAATATATCTTAAATTTATGAACCTACCGACTATTAAGGAAGAGAAAATTGTAGTCTATGGTTCTGAAATCATTAAAAGCTAGTTTAATTTTACGCTATTCTACTTTCAGAATTCAATTTAACTTAAATTTATGAACCTACCAACTATTAGGGAAGAGAAAATTGTACAAAATGGTTCTTAAATCATTAAAAAATTAGTTTAAATTTTACTTATTCTAATTTCACAATTCAATTTAACTTAAATTTATGGACCTACCAACTATTAGGGAAGAGAAACAAGTTAGTCATTAGAATAAAATTAGGATAGTTAGGATAATTAATATATATATTAGGGTTACTTTTAATCATTATTTAATTTACATTTATTTTCCATAAATGTTTACATATAATCATATTATTGTTAGTTTATACTTTAATGTTCTTACTTAATTTAGGATATAAATATTATTGTTTTTTTTTGCTATTTCACAATTTCCTAATTATTTATTCATTATACATAGTGAAACCAAAAATATTCACAAGTAAATAGCCAATGGATACGATTTACATAATGGGTAATATAGTGGTATAAATTGTTAGTTCTCTCTCTCTCTTCCATATGGTTTTTTTCACCCTTTTTTACGCAATCATTTATTCTTCCTAATAAGTATGTATGGCTTGTCATTTAGAATTATCTTTTGCATTACTATGTTTTTTTCCAAAGTATATGAGGTTTCTTTTATTTTGATTTTGTGTTTTATTTGATGCCTTAAATATACACACACTTGACAAACCAAATTTATTAATTTTATCTTTAAAAAATGAATAGAGACTAAAATATTGGTACATCTGTAGTTTTAAAAAAAAATTCCTTTTATAGATAGGTGACATTATTTGTTTAATATAATTAATAAATAGTTTGAGTTATATATAACTTTTATCTCTATCATTGTACCTCTTTCTATAACTATGTTTACACAAGTCTACACAAGTATAAGAGCATTTAAACATTGATTAGAATCCCTTGCTTATAAATAACAAAAATACAATTAGTCATTAGAAAATCCCCATGTATGAATTGAAGATAGAAAAAATCAATGTAAAGTAGAAGAACATTCCATGTATAATCCACTTTGTACTCATACAAAATTTATGCTCCCTCCTCTTAGGAAATGGCAACGAATGCAAATAGCAAAGAAATCATCAAAATTTCAAGTGGGGATTCAACAAAGAGTATCAACAACCCCTTGCATGAACTTGCAGTAACTACTTCCATAGGAGAAGCAAGTAGCTCTGCAAAACAACCAAAATGTTTAGTAAGTAACTTACATAGCTTATCTTTGGCTGTTTCAAGTAGCTGCCATGACATTTTGAATAACTTCAAACCAAATTGTCTCTCATTGCCTCATGTGGAAGAAATGGACGTGATACAACTTTTGAATGGTTGCACTAAGTTGGAGGGGCTGTGCACTTTCATTAGGGAGATCTACTATGACCAACACTATGCAAATGGTGATACAGTCTCAATAGATGATGCATATGAGAGGCAGTTGAATAAAATGTGATCTTTTCTCTTGCTTTCATACTATGTAACCCGAAGATCATTGGCTTTATCGACTTTTATAATGTAGTTATGTAGGTTTCAATTTTCAACATATGTAACCTCAGAATAGACATGAAAGTACATGTTTCGTACATGAAATAAAAATATATACAATTATATAGGAAATTGTGATGTAGTTATCCAGGTTTCAATTTTCAACATATGTAACCTTAGAAGAGACATGAAAGTACATGTTTCGTACATGAAATTAAAAAAAAGTACAATTATATAGAAAATTGCTTCTAGCAATGAAATTGGTAGCAGGCTAGATAATATTAGTATGAGTTACATACAAGGAAATAATGTTAACATATGCAATTGTACAACAAAATAATGCAAGCCTATTTCCCTTTCTCGCGTGTGATTAAAGGAGTTGGAAAAATAAAAAAATACGTATTACAATATGCTATGTTCATAAAAAAAATCTACCTTAGTAAGATACATCTATTTCTCCTCAATCATGTATTTTAAGAACAAAATTTTTTATCCTTATATAGTCTAATCAAATCATATCAACTTATTTGCAGGCTCTTGTATTCCTTTTCCACTTAATCTCATGATGGTGACTTTAACTAGTGGTGGACTAGCTAAGATTCTTGCAGGCTCATCTATTATTGATCCATAGTTACAAGTTACATCTTTACACTCTATTCATCAACCTAATTCTACAATTACCAAATATCGAGTTCAACTCTCAGATGGTACACACACTCATTCGGCTCTTCTTCCAGACAAGTACACCATATTTAGTCTTTGAACAAGGTTTAGCAATGGGCACAATTATATGTTTACAACATTATTCATGCAATCTAGTCAACAATTTCATGTATGCCATTTCTTTCCCACTACCATTGATTTTTTTCGCTATGTCATGTTAATGTCCATGCTAAATTATGAACTCCTTTCTTCACAGGGCACTCTTGATTGAAAACATTGTGGTAGTCTCAAAAAATATAGCCATAGTTGGATCTCCAGTTCCACTGCACCAAATAACTAACTACCATCGGCCTCCAACTCCAGAAGATGCGTCAGTTCCCTCCCAAAATGCAGAATATGCTGTGCAAAACATGGCTCCATTATTACCACTCACCATTAAACCATTGACTCCATACCATAGACATTGGTCCGTTGAGGGTAGAGTCTTGGAGAAAACTTCAATCCATGAATACAAAATTGATAATAGTGATGGAAAGGTTTTTGGGTTTGAATTCATTGACAAAGAAAGCTTTGAAATCCACGTTACTTACTTTAATGAAGTAGTAGATGAGTTCTACAATGTTATTCAACTTGGTTGTCTATACAAGATCTTAGGTGGTCACATCAAAGTAAGTAATACAAAATATAGTAGCTCACCAAACCCATATGAAATACACATTGTATGCACATCAATGGTATCTCCATCCACTTGTCTAGACTCTACGATACCAAACCATAGCTTCCACTTTAGGAGCATAGATTCCCTAGACACATTTCCTATTAACTCTCTTGTAGATGTCATTGGCATACTTGTATCTTTCACGCCTGCATCAACCATATGAAAGAGAAATAATATTTTAACCAAGAAATGTATAGCCACAATCAAAGATATGTCAGATCATACCATAGAAGTAACGCTATGGGGACATCATTGTGAGGCCAAAGGGGAGAAAATATTTGATTTGTTCCTACAGCCAACCCCAACTATTATTTTAATCAAATCTGCACATTTGGTTTCATGGAACGGAAAAAAACTTGATACTACCTTTTCAACTTCCATTAAAATCAATCCAAACCTTACTGAAGCCTCTGCATTACAACTTTGGTATGCAAGTGCAGGAAATGACCGCCCTTGCATACCATTGTCAAAAGGTCATGTTAGCCAACACACCTTTAATAATCCAATAAAAATATGCTCTATTGAAAAACTAGGGAGTCCAACCACACAACCTGTTTGTGTAGAAGTTGTTATTACCAAATTGCACTTGGATAACTTTTACTACCTTTCTTGTCCACTAGTAGTGGACAAGAAGAAGTGTAAGAAAAAAATTGTTCATACTTCAACCAAAAAATTCTGGTGCCCTAAATGTTGCATAGAGTTATCTACCTTTGATTACAGCTATATCTTCAAGATGGACTTACAAGATGATACGGGTGATTTGCTAACTACTGCTGCATTTGAAGGACCAACAAATGATTTAGTAGGGATACCAGCAGAAGACTTGCAACTTCTTCTAGCTTAACCTGATGCTGCAACAAACATATTGGAGAACATCATCAATAAAAAATTTCTCTTTGAACATAGGATCAGCATGAATCATTTTGGAGGAGAATAAAGAAAGAGCACTGTGGTAACAGTGTTAAGGCATGCATAGTGTTTGCAAATAGAGATCTCTAATTATAGCAACACATTCTTATCTTGTTGTTTCTACTATAATTCTATATTTAGCTACTTTCCACAAGTGTATATGTGTTTACTTCTCACTTCCCAATTAATATACATGTGTACCCTACGGGTTCCTTCATATTTTATATATGTTGTTTATTGGACAGTTATCACCACATATTATATACATTTCTAAATATCTATTTAACTATTTCAATATCTCAAAAAAGCTTACCATATACACACTTCACTATCCAACTATGATTATTGTGCTCAAAGTATAGTACATTACATATTGTAATTGATGATGTTCTTACACAATTTAAACCTTGAAAAAGACAACTAAATGTTTTTTATTTATGTTTCATCTCATGCAAAACATATTGAAATAGATGAGAATAAAAGATCTAGTAGTTTTAAAATTTCATATCATGTTATAACTATTTAAATCCCCTTGCAAGTATAGAAGTTATCATACCCTTACCATACCCTCTTGTTCAATGATACACCTTCAATATTTGAAACTTATCTTTGTTCCAAACTGAGTGCATGCTTTCCTATTAAAATAGAAAATAGGATGGACACACAGTAGCCATTATATTTTATTTTTTGTACATTGACACTATCAAACTTCCTAATGCCAATAATGCTAATTGTAGGAATACCTGGTCTCTCTTTTTGGGTATACAATTAGAGATGGACATATGGAATGCTACAATTCAAGAGTAACATGCTCAAAGTAGTCAAAAGAGGCGAGCAAGGTACCAAGCAACAAAGGACACAATCAACAAGAAAATACGAGAAATTCGCTACAAAAATTTTGATGGAGCACACAGTTCTACCAGACCTACTTGCCCCATGCCATACCATGTACAAGAATGCAATATAGAGTTACAAAATGCTACTCAACTAAACCAACTAGGAAAAAAAAAGTTGCCACATATCTTTGAGAATTATTACAAAGCTAGAGATAATTTTCATAAGAAATTGGATAACCTTTCCAAAATTTCTACATGCTTGGTTTGCATGGAAAGATACCTAGGAATACGAAATAAAGAAATCAAATGGATCAACCGCTTGCTATAGATGCACATCAGAAAGGAATGACAATCGATTCTCATAATGGAATAATATGAACCCTGGTGAACAACCACATTGTTTACAAATACTTAGTCAAGTTGAGGAGATATTGATAGCAAGAATAAGCCCTATCCTTCAAGTTACTTATGCAAGAGCTGGGCAGCTAAAATACAGTGGTCATACTATATGTTTTCCTCAAGATATTTCTACAATTGCAACACTTTTGCCAAGGACAATAGATGCCTTGGACATAGTTATTGTCAACAAAGAAAACATAGACCATAAATAATATAGTTTCATGGTAACTAGAGATCGTGTCTATGCAGCACTAAACTATAAAATATCCAATGATCCTTATTACAAAGGCGTACAGGTAGATGGTTCTGCACTGGCATCCTTGCCCACTGCGTCCACTAACATTTCAAACATTCTATACTCAACAACTCTAACTCCACTCCAGAATCAAAGCTTGTCGATTGAAAGTGAATCAACAACAGAATATCCAATAGAGGAGATCATGCACAACACTTCATTTATGCCAAACCTACCCACTACATGTAGAGAAACGGAAGAAGTTAGATCTTTGCTACAATGGCCAAAAATTTCTACATCTCCCATCAATGAATACACAACTGAAGGATTGTTTGCAATGACGTTCCCATGTCTATTTCCAAAAGGGAAGGCCACATTCAAACAACATCGTATTAAAGATGTCAAGCTACATGAATATGATTGCCACCTTATTCGATACCATGACAATAGGTTTGGCTAGCACCCTTGGTTTAGGTACTTCATACTTAATATTCTAATGCAACATTGAAGCCATGCCACATCATCAGTATTTGTTTGCAAGCAACTTGATGGTTCCGTGCTAGCAACAATTGAGGAACTACGCTAGAGATTAAAGGACTTGCTTGATGACAAGCTTGCCGACTAGCTCATGCATTTCAGCTCAACAATTCGTGGCACGCGCCCATTCTGGAGTCAAGAAAGAGGAGAGCTTATTGACATGGTTGTTCAAATAGGTTGTCCAACTCTCTTTTTCAATCTTAGTGTAGCAAACACGAAATGGCCAGACTTGCACATGTCCATGCCACCCACTGCACCAACACACCTGAGTGCAGCAACTAAATGGAGGATACAAAACATTATTCAAAATCCACATCTTGCAGCACTATACATGCACCATAGATTTACATCATTTCGTGAGGAAGTCTTAGACAAGCTTCTCCATGCAACAGATCACTGGTAAAGGTAAAGCTCTACTACACTTCCAATTTGTTTAAATTTTTTAGTGCCTTGTAGTTACTAACAACATTATATACTATCAGGTATGAATGGCAACACATGGGATCTACACATATCCATGGGTTCATTTGGTTACGCTAGGCACCAAACATTAGCAGCTTACAGTGGGATGAGAGCCAATCCATACAAAATGCACTTGATTTCATTGATACATATATATTTGCATGGAACCCTCGAAGTCTTCATTTGCCCAGCAAAAAAAATACACCATTTGCTTCTTGATGACCCTTGCTTTTTGGATACAACAATGATCAACAACACAAGCCCGATAATAGACTACACAAAATTAGTAAATCGTGTGCAATGTCACACTAAATGTACCCTGCAAACATATCTTCGAATGAAAGGTTCTACTCCTACATGTCGATACAAAGCCCCTTGGAGTACACAAGAAAATTCATCACTTTCTTTCACCACCAATGGTCAGCCAACCCACACCACTGCTCGTAATGATGACCGTCTAAACCTACATAATCCTGAAATCTTATCCATTTGGAGGGCCAATGTAGATTTCCAGCCCATCCTTTCAATAGATGCAATACTCAAATACATTGCAAAATATGCAGCAAAGGCTGAGAACAACTCAGAAACCTATCACTCCTTGTTGACCCGAATCTCAACCAAACTAAACTCTGCAAAGCTAGACCCAATAGCGTTTTAAAAAATGCTTATGGAAAACCTTGTCGACTGAGATATTGGTGCCCAAGAAACAAGCCATCTCTTGCTAAAATTATCGCTCTCCATTTCTAGTAGGACATTTGTATCTTTAAATGTCAATCAACAAAACCTCCAACATGTACCAATTGAACCCCTTAGAGAGCCAACATACCCAAACAAAATTGAGGCCTACATCTCATGACCTATACATTTAGAGAATACTTCACTTATCGAAGTAACTCAAAAATGGACCTTCAAGAATAGTCGAAAAGAAATGCAATGGAAACAACGTGCCAGTAATGCAATAGTTCATGTCAGCCCATGCTACATAGCCATCCCTACAAAGGAAGACAAAAATTATGTATCCTTTTGTTGGACTAAATTAATTCTATAAAAACCATCCCGCAACATTTCGACAGATATAGGTGCATCAACTAAACAAACTGAACACAATTGGGAAGCTTATGCAATATAATACAAACCTTGGCATGTACACAGAAATGTACAAGAACCAATAAATGATGTTGCTAGCCTTGAAGATCATGAAAATATCATTCCAGATAGTATCCCTAATGAATGACAAGTCTTGGTAGGACTGTACCCAAGCTTGCCTATCCACTTAAATGACCTAGACATGCTAGGAAGGCGTGATTTTGATTTGAACAATATTTGGAAAGATCAAGAATTTAGCACTCTCCAACGAAAAGTTGCTACAACATTCGTACTATCAAATCACCTTACATTTCATGCCCCTCAAATACCCATTCCCCTAGAACAACGTGTACTATTAGTAGCACAAAAGAAGGCACATGACATAATTGTAGCACATCTACATTCTGACACTCAACAATTACCTCTAAAGCTTATTGTTCAAGGAACAACAGGCACAGGAAAGTCACATCTCATAAAAAGTGTTAGAAACACAATGGTAAACTCAATGCCACATGGGTAGTCACCAATGCTATTACTAGCACCTACAGGCGTAGCAGCATTCAACATTCAAGCATCAACAATTCATTCTTCTCTCTGAATACCAATCAATGAAATGACACCTCTACAGGGACAGACACTTGCTAGCTTCCAAGAGTGCATGTACTTTATTCTCTATATTCTAATAGATGAAATGAGCTTTATTGATCCAAAGCTACTAGAAAAAAAAAGACATGAGATTGCGACAAGCATTCCCTACATAGAATCACAGTCCCTTTGGGGGATGCTCTCTCATTCTATTTGGTAACCTGAGACAACTACCACCAGTCGAAGACATACCTATGTATGCCTCTAGCTCCTATGGTGCCACACTATGGCATAGTTTCCAAACTATTGTTATATTAGACAGAATATTTCGATAGAGTGGAGATAGTATTGTACAATTGCAATTTCGTGAACTCCTATCAAATTTACAGAATGCAACACCAACAATTGCAGATTGGAGGCTTCTACTGTCAAGATCAGGCTCCATAATCAGCTCAGAAGAGAACACCCTCTTTTCGTCATCAATACATCTTTTCTCCACAAATCAACGGGTACTACTACATAACAAATGCATGCTACACCCATTGACAAAACCAGTTGCCCTTTCTGATGCAGAGAAACTTAAAGGTTCACCATGTTCAAATCTAGATGAAGAACAACTTCAGTCAAGAATCCTCTTATGCGCTGACCAAAAGGTCATGCTCTGTGCAAACTTGTGGGTAGAAACTGGATTTGTCAATGGCGCACTTGGACAAGTAAAAAAAATTGTATATAATGTTGGTGAAAAGCCATCTCAACTCCCTTTATTTGTAGTTGTTGACATTCCAAACTACATTGGGCCACCCTGGGACCATAACAACCCACATAATATTCCAATTCTACCAATAAGTCGTGGCATTCACAGACAAATACCTTTAAAAATGGCATGGGCCCTAACAATCCACAAGTCGCAAGGACAAACACTACAAAGAGCAACAATCGACATTGGGAAAATAGATCGGCAGGGGCTAACATTCATAGCAATATCAAGAGTACGTGAGGTTACTGATCTCTGCATTCAACCCACATTCACATTTGAAAGATATGCACGAATGCAAACAAACCCATTTGTTGCACGAAGGAAAGAAGAGGAGAAGCGCCTTCAAAGATTATCAAATACAAGTCCTCCAACAATAGAAAATTTGAAACAAATACTATACGTAAGCTTGAATTCCTTTTCCGATACATACATTACAAATTACTGTCTACAAATTCAAAGTTGATAAAAATACTGTACTCTTAGCAGGTGCAAATGACATTCCATACACACACAAATAAAGACCCGGACATAGTATGGATTGGAAAATTGAAGCTCATCGAATTGTGTTGCACATTAATATTTGCTACTTTCCATCTCCTTCCTAATCATCTATGTGCTTTTTCATTACCAAACATATTGTATTACATGTGAAGAACAATTAAAATGTCTCCTTTGTCGTAGTCATGCAAAAAAAATTACACCAGAATACGGCATACCTATTGCACACTAAAATGAGATTGCTAGCTCTATTCAATGATGCCAGCTTGAATATTTACATCTCCGCGTGGGCCAACATCTTACTTCGCCATTTATGTTTTGACTTTAAATAATCTTGAATATTTACATCTCCGCGTGGGCCAACATCTTACTTCGCCATTTATGTTTTGACTTTAAATAATCCCTGCGATACTTTTGAATTATTTTAATGCTAAAATACAATTTTGTAGATCTCATCACTTCCAAAGTGGAGATTTGATTCTGATAGTCAACAATTCTATATAATTATTCCTAGGTTAGGAATAATCTCTGTTAGATAGCTCTAATTATACCTTCATCAACTTATCTACGCGTCAAGTTGCAATACTGAGAAACTTCACAGCTCTTTGTGAAAGATATTAATTTGAAACTAAATAACAGACGTTTCATCTGAAATTTTAAGATGACATTAAATTATGTGCAAGGAGACTAACATTTCAATAGACTTGCTTCTTGTGAAAACTGCTGAGGGGAAACCAACATGCCGATCGCCTGCACTTCAAAGTGTTTAGTGTTGTTCTGTGTAGTTCTCTTATCATGTATTGTTAGCATGAGCTCGGCCCAACATTGCGAGAGCACTAATTCTACAAGCGCTGTGTTTCAGAGTAATTTGAACACTGTCCTCAACAATCTCGCAAACAACACATCGTTATCAAAGGGTTTCAATACATCTGTGTACGGCCAAAGCCCATACATGTCTATGGTCTCCTCCAATGTAGGGGAGACACAACTGCGGAAGAATGCCTCAGTTGTTCACAAGACGCAAGTGCCGCCATTCGCAAGAGTTGTGGAAACGCAACGGGCGATAGAGCTTGGCTGGACAAGTGCTTCATACGCTACCAGAACTTTTCCTTCTTTGGAAACCTAGATACCAATTTTGAAACGGTTTATTACAATGGCCAGGCGGTCACAGATCAGCCTGGCGTGTTCAGTGCGGCGGTTAGCGAGCTTTTCACAAATCTGTCAGATGACGCCCTCCGATCCCCATTTCGATTTGCCACCAGATCAACAGTCACGGCGTCTACATTTTATACGATAAACGGTCTGCTTCAGTGTTGGAGGGATCTAACTTCTGCCGAGGACTGCCAAATTTGCTTAGCAAGTGCAATTCGGATTCTATTAGATGTGACGTTAATGGACAAGGGAACTTTTGAGGGAGGATTGGGTCGATGCGGTAGTTGCATTGCTCGTTATGAAATCTACTCATTCTTTCATCCTGCCCCGCCACCGCCGCCGCCGCCACCATCTCCCCTACAACTGCCGTCTCCGCCGCCGATTCAGCAGCCACCATTACCATCTCCAACACGAGGTAGGATGCATATCAATTTCCTTATTAGCTAATTTCAGTCATAATTAGTATTCATATCAATTTTCTTATCTGCTAATTTTGAGACTATAATTGTTCTGGTATGGTGACGAATTCCATGAGAGATTAATGTAATGACGGCATTTAATTAGGGCTTTACAGGCACAAACTGTGTCGGGAAAACCCATCTCAGCCATAAGTCTTAGTGATAGATCCTATCAATATTATGGCTTCCAGGGAAAGTCTGTAGTAATTGTTAGGGGTTCGATGACAGAGGTTTTTGTCTAAGTTTATTTTTCAATTGCTCGAAGAATTGTATACATGTATCAATCGTCCATTTCACAAATATGAATATGAATATGAAAGCTCCTACAAGCTAATGATAAAAAACCTCTCGACAAGAGGATGGACCATATTAAAGATCCACATTGAGTTTCTAAAGAAAGAGTCTTCTTAACAGCTCAAAGGATATTGAAAGATAAATGCTTCATAAAACCTCGATAAATGGGATGATGAATATGATAATAATTAGTAAAGGATGATAAATTAAAATCCATGAGTATAAGATATGCAATATAAGGATCAGGTACCAGAAAATATTAAAATATTTCATTTATTCATAATGAGCATACCACATACAATTAACATACAAGGGGATTTTATCGAGACTAATTCTAAAGCTAAAATTATAAATTAGAGATTTCCAAATTTTCATCATTTAAAAGGAGTCTAATTTCCACTCTCATTACCCAGTACAATACTTCACAATGAAAGTATAAATCTAGTTTGGTAATGGTGGAGATTAAAAACAAAAAGAAGAACATGAAATCTATTTTTTGTTGTATTTTTCATGTCAAGCTTAGAAAACTGTTCAAATGTTCCACTTCTAGGATTGTAAAGGTGGCAACCACTCTTGCCCAAACTAATTATTGTTATAGAATATGGGTTCAGAAATTGACAAATACCCTCTTTTGTTATTCACCACCACATCTAGATCTTTCAAATACACTCCATTAAATACTCTTCTTTACACGAGTTCAATTGATACCTTATTAGGATCAACTTGGAGAGCTGGGGCTAAAAACATAGCATGGATATCAAAAGTTGATTCCGTCGATCGGGACTAACTGATAATCAAGTAGTGAGATGTGATAGCACACCCACTTTTTTATTATTCATTGTCCTAATTTTTTTATAATTGTGAATGAATTCATTACGAAGAATGTGATATACTACTCTTACTACTAAAGAGTAAGTAGACAACATAATACTCCTCAATCTTTGCCCAATAATTATCCTATCAAAATATACATGGGAATTGGGACTCCTAAGTTTTACTAGTGTATACATTAAAAGAAAAGCAAGCTTAAGGAAAGCCAAGACAAGGATTAAGTGCCTTAACAAGAAAGAAAATAAACCTTACAAAGGATTAAGGAGAAGGAAAAGCTATGGGAAACTGAAAGGCTCTCAGAAAGAGAAGACAAACTACTTTGGAAGCAAAAAGGGAAATGGAATAGCCTTGTATCAAAATTAATAAACTTACTTATGTGATCACTAAGAACAAGAGAGTTTAAAATTAAAAAAATAGAAAACAAGGTATCTTATAAGAATAGCTAGACAAAATCATTAGAATCAAAATCAAAAAACCATAAACAACCAAAAGTTATATTAATCATACTAATTTTTCTCTAGGAACTAATCAACTAACCAATCTTTGAGCGTTTGGACTTCCTAGGTTTAATAACATAATCAATAAGATTAAAAACACAACATAACAATGAAAAATAAACCTTACCTAAGCCCCAATGGAGACCCCTCATCCTAAGAAGCATTTTCCTTAATTAATGAATATCACTATACTAGAGAAATAAAAATAGGAAAAGGTAAATAGGTGCAATGTCTAACCTATAAATATTATCACCTAATGACCTAGCCGACCTAAAACTAATAGAAACTATGCTAACTAAGATCAAGTCTATTAATGTCGACTCCACAATTTGCTTATTGATTGGCATTACTATTATCCTCTCGGTAAATATGGTTAGTAATATAATTTTTGAATCCAAAATGAAAATGACTCACTTGGTGCATAAATTCATCTAATTTCTAGTTAACAATAGACCCCTTCCTGATAACGTGAATAACTAAAGTTGAATCTCCTTCAATTTCTAGATTCTTGATACCTAGGCAATAACACTCTTTAAAAACTTTGAGCACAACAATAAATTTTGGTAAATTATTGGCAGTTATCCTCGTAGGTTTGGCTAAAATAGATATTAGTTTTCCATCCCAGTTGTTGATACAACATCATATACCCACCTCTCTTGGGTTATCTCGAGAGGACATAATTTTTTTTAACTTATGTCATCCCTTCCCTGGGGCCTTCCAAATGCATACTTTCTTTGATCTATATGAATCTACTCTAGAAAATTATTTCAATGGAGGAATAACAAGTCATACCCATTTATTTCTCATCTCATTAGTTCAAGACAAAAATATAGCAACCCCCTTCTGTAGTCTTAATTGTTGATTTACTATTGCCATAATTCTTACTTCAATTTTATTCAGAAATTGATCAAAATCCAATGTTTTATCCTTCAAAATTCTTCAATTCCTCTACTTCTACATTTCCCAAATTAGGCGATAAGGAGTTAAGTCCATAAGACATCATATGATTCCTCATTATGGAGTCTACATGAACTAGGAAAAATGTCAACCAACTTGTTAGGAAGAGACTATTTTCAGCCTAATTTTGTCATAATCCAAAGCCAACATCTATGTGAAAAGTTACAATTTGTAAAAATATAATCCATTCACTCTTCATCTTTTTTATGTAGGACACATTTGGAAGGACCCTAGAAACCTAATTTGGCAATGTTTTTGGCTATTAAGATTTTTTGTTGGAAGGTCATCCAAGAAAATATCCTAGCTTTTGGTAAATAATCCTTCCCCCAATATAGATCACAATGAATAATAGATCTAGAAAATACTATAAACAGGTACAAGATGTCATATCCATTTTTGGTGGAGTAATCATGGGAATCAACTTATTCCAAATATTATTATCCACTCTATATTTGGGAACTAACTTTCTAGAATTAAGAATCTCCATTAGTTTAGATTTGAAACTTGCAAGAACATCTACATTCCAATTTTCTTTCCAATGGGAATCCAAGCTAGATGGAGTCCAACTCAGGCTAATGTAGTCCTTCACAAATATTAACAAGATATATTTTATATTTCATTACTTGGATGGGTCATTTATGTTGAAAGAATTTATCTATAATAGGGATGCCTCCCAATGAGTCATCCCAAAAGGGTATTATCTGCATTGCCTGCACTTCAACATATCATGTTTCTAATTAAATGTCTACACTTTTTTTAGAAAATTCCACTATATCAATTGGGTGGATTTTCATGCCTTGAGATACTAAGTGGGTTATGCCTATCTAAATATTTAAATCTTAATATCCTTCCCCATTTCAAATTTGGTTCTGTTACCATCTAACATAACTCATAAAGCCATATTTTGATCATTTGATCTTTTCGCTCCCACACCACCATCATCTATTGATCTACACATCTTATCCCAAGCAATAAGAGCTAGCTTTTGTTTATCATCAAACCCTTGCTAGAAGAATAAATTTTTTTTTTGGGTCATCATTTTCCTAAACATCGCTTGGAATCTTAGACCATGCCAACTAAAAAATGGGAATGATTGACAAGGCTTCTTTAAGCATGGGCCCTCCTAGCTGAGGAGAGTCATCCAACTTTCCAAGAAGCCATCTTATTCTCAATTTTATGAATCACATCTACAAATAACTCAACTAGTCTAGATCTCTTATTTAGTAGGATCTTAAGATACTAATTGGGAAGGGTCCCTTTCATAAATCCCTATTGTGTTGCATTGTAGAAAGGATGAAGTACTTAACTAAACCTAAAGAAACTGATAGAATGTTATTCCCTACAAGTATATTTTTCAAATTTATATATAAATTATGTGCATTTATTATTAAATGATGAATTTATTTATTACATGTAAACATTAAATTAACTTTTAAATGCATGGTGTGCAAGTTCAATTGTTTTGGAGGGAACATATCTTAACCAACACAAACTAGTGAAATATTGAATTCACTTTGTTGATTACCAACCTAACAATAAAGTGCTTCAATATAGTCACCATGTTATTGTTACATCCATTTCTTTACATCTAGTTAAACATAAAGTTGGATGTCTCAAGTGGAGATTAGATACTAAGGACCAAGAGAGAATATTAAATTTTCTCCAGCATGTGGAACCACTTGACATATTTTATATTTGTAAGGATTTAATAGGATTTTGCATAATACTTTCCTTAAGGGATTAGTATAGGAAGTTGTTTCTGCACCTGATTTTCCTTACAAGTGGTACTAGAGCTTGACCAAATTTTGATCCTAGTTGTTGGGTAGGTTTTATTGAGATAATCTCAAGTTTGAGTGGGAGTTTTGTACAGAGCATTTTGAATCTTATTTGTAGATTGAGATGACTAGTTCATCATATGGAAAAATGGAGGTGAAGAAATTTAATGGAAATAATTTTGAGTTGTGGAAACTCAAGATGGAGGACTTGCTTGAAGATCATGATCTATGGGAGGTGACTTCATTTGATGTGAGACCCACAACAATATTTCAAGAAGATTTAGATCTCAAGTATTGAAAAGGTAAGGGTCTCATTAGACTCTATCTAGCTGATTCTTGATGAGAAGACCACAAATAGTTTGTGGACATGGCTTGGGTCTATTTATCAAGCCAAATCTCTCATGAACAAGTTGTTCCTGAGGAAGAAGTTGTATTCTCTAAGAATGGAGGAAGGAGGATCTATTATAGATCATCTCAATGCTTTTAATTTACTAATTGCATAGTTGACATCATCTGGTGTCAAGACAAAGGAGGAGGATTGATGCAATACCATGTAAGACCCTATTATGTTCCTTGCTAGATTCATGGGACCATCTTGTGATGGCTCTTGGAAGTAATTTAGTCACTTTTAGAATGGACAGATATGGAGACGAGGAGAAAGTCATCAGATTCAGCTAATGAAGCTATTGTTTGTTATAGATCTAATGACAGAGGAAGAAAAATGACAAGTCTAGAAAGTGCAGATCCAAATCCCATGGAAAATCAAAGACTCCTAGAAAGTCCAAGGAAAAATGTTGGAATTGTGTTAAGACTGCGCACTTCCACAAAGACTATAAAGAGGCAAAGAAGTAGAAGAAGGCCTTAGATTTAGGTTCAGAAAAATATCAAGAAGATGGTAATACTTTCATTGCAGCATTGGCAATGTATGCATCTGATGATGTGTGGTTGATAGACTTAGGTGCTTCTTTCCACATGACCTCTCATCAAAGCTGGTTCTCAAAGTATGAAGTTTTCGATGGTGGAAAGGTGTACTTAGGTGATGATCCTCACCTAAAAATAGTTGGATGAGGACGAGTCACTATCAAATTACCTGATGGATGAGTAAAGGGGATCAACGGGGTATTGCACATCCCTAGTTTGGCATAAACCTATTATCTATAAGTATGCTAAATGATGTAGGTGTGCATGTTTATTTTTAAAGATGGATGTAAGATAATGAGAGGAGCTATGGTTCTTGTTAAGGGTACTAGGATAGCTACTCTTTTTTAGCTTGATGCATGCATTTCTTAGCGCAATAGTTCTTTTGATTCAAACAAAAGAGAAACTATCACTTCATTCCCACCATTTAAATGAGCATAAAGAAGATTGTGGTTAATGGTTTCAATGGTAGTGCAACATGTGTACCTAAGGGTACAAACACATTGGAAGGAAAGATTCCTACAGAAAATACAATTTTGTGGCATATGAGATTTGGCCACTTTGGTGAGAAGGGTCTTAGAACCCTAAAAAAAAAGAACCTCATTGAGGGGTTAAATGATTGTAATCTCGAGTTTGACTTCTGAAAACACTATGTCTATGGTAAAAAAAATTGCATTCAATTTTACTCTAGTTCTCACAAATCTTTTGATATTTTGGATCTTATTCATTCTGATGTATTTGGTCCTATAAAAGTTCCTTCAATCTCCAAGTCTATATTTTTTGTATCTTTTATAGATGATTATAGTAGAAGGACATGGATTTATTACCTAAAAAGTAAGACACAAGTCTTTAGTCAGTTCAAGGAATTTAAAGCCCTTGTAGAGAATCGAACTAGTAAGAATATTAAGTGTGTGAGAATTGACAATGATGGTGAATTTTTCTTAGCAGAGTTTGAATAGTTCTATAAAGAAGGAGGCATCAAGAGGCATAAGAAAACTCCTTATACCCCGAAAAAAAATGGAGTTGCAGAAAGAATGAATAGGACACTGATGGAGAAGGCTAGGTGTATGCTTAGTGAGTTGGTCTTGAGAAAAGGTTTTAGGTTGAAGCTGAGGCCATTACTTTCTATCCGGTTAATAGATCCCCTACGTCAGCCGTTGTTGGTAAGACACCCATGGAGGTGTGGTCTAGTAAGAGACCTTCAATTAGACATCTTTGTGATTTGGTTGTAAAGCTTATGCATATGTTCAAAAGGAGAAAAGATATAAGTTGGAAAACAAAGTTGTCTAGTGTATTTTCATCAAATACAGTGTTAGTATGAAAGGATACAAGCTTTGGGATCCTGTGACTAGTAAGGTGTTGTATAGAAAAAATGTTATTTTTAGAGAGCTAACATCTTCTCCTATTTTGCTACAACCAAATGAAAAAAAAAAGAAAGAAGATATTGTTCAGTTGCCTCCTACGCCCGAGGATACTGAATAGAAAGACCATGTTGGGTCTAATGATGAGAAGAGCTCTAGTAGCTCTGATAGTTTGGAAGAAGAGGAAGAACAACCTCAACCTCAACCCTTGAGGAGATCCACAAGAGTAAGAAAGTAGCCAAAAGGTTTAGTTATTCTATGTTAGATTCTAGTTGTGCCTTTTCTTTGATTACTAACACTGATGAGCCTAGATGTGTGAAAGAGGCTTTGGATATGGAACATGGAGGTTCCCAGATTGAGGCCATGGATGATGAGATGGCTTCAATGGATTAAAAAAAAATGTGGGACCTTGTACCTTTGCCTAAAAGATGGAAACTTGTTGGTGGAAAATGGGTGTTCAAGAAGAAATTTTGTGGAAATGATAGTGTTGGAAGGTATAAAGCTAGATTGATTACGAATGGGTACTCACAAGTAGAGGAATAGATTATGGTGAAATATTCTCTTCTATTGCAAGGTTGACATCCATTAGATTTATGTTATCTCTTGCTGCATCATATGATTTAGATACAGAATAGATGGATGTAAAGACAACTTTTCTTCATGGTGATTTGGAGGAATAGATTTATATGTCACAACCTAAGAACTACATTCTTAAAGGTAAAGAATCTCTAGTTTGCAAACAAAAGAAGTCTTTGTATCGTTTGAAACAATCTCCTAAGATGTGGCATGTTAATTTTGATGCCTTTGTGTTGTCAATTGGATTTGTAAGATCAAAATCCAATCATTGTGTTTATTTCAGAGTTGAAAATGATTGCCTTCTTATTGTTGCATTATATGTTGATTATATGTTGTTATTTGGGAAGGGTATGGGTATGATTTTTTATTTTAAATCTTAGTTGTCAACACAATTTAAGATGAAAGATCTTGGGGTAGAAATGTACGTCTTAGGTATGGAAATTAGTAGAGATAGGTCTAACAAAAAACTTTGGTTGAGTCAGAGTAAGTATGTGAAGTCTATGTTGGAAAGGTTCAACATGATAGATTGTAGACCATTGTGCATTCCTATTTCTATGAGAAAAAAGTTATTTGTAGATGATTGTCCAAAATCTCCTAATGAGGTGGAGGACATGAGTAGAGTACCTTATGCAAGTGTAGTTGGTAGTCTTATGTATGCTATGGTTTGTAGTAGACTAGACATTTCCCAAGTAGTGGGAGTTCTGAGCTAGTTTAAGGCTAATCTTGGATGGGTACATTGGGATGTATTTAAGTGAGTACTCAGATATTTAAGGGGTATATTAGATTACTCAATTTGTTATCATAGTAACTCTTTTGGAGCTTAGTATTCAATTTTTATTTATGGGTTTGTGGATTTAGATTGGGTAGGTGATATTGATGGCAGGAGATCCACCAGTGCTTATGTGTTCATTATGTTTGGTGGTTCCATTAGTTGGATGAGTAAGAAACATCCTATGGTTGCTTTGTCTACTACAGAAGTTGAGTCCATCGCTTCTACTCATGCTTATAAGGAAGCCATTTGAATTAGGATATTGTGTTCTAATATGGTGTTGATGCAGCATAGATTACTATTTGTTGGAATAATCAGAGTGTTATTTTCCTTGCAAAGAATCCAACTTTCCATTCCAGAACAAAGCACATAGATGTGCAGTTTCACTTTTGTGAGAGATATGGTAGAAGATGGAAAGGTAAATTTAGAGAAGGTAGATACTATAAATAATTTTGCAGATACATTGACGAAACTAGTAGGCACAGAGAAGTTCAGATGTGTTCGAAGTCTATGGGCCTTTCAACCTATAGTGGTTAATTCCTGTTATGTTCATGCTACTCTTACAAGGTGTTCAACAAGTGGGAGAATGTTGGGAATAAGGTGTGTAAACCTTGGATAATTCCTATTCTTATTATTTGTTTTGTAAATCTATTTTTTTTGCAAATAATGTAATTAAGTGTGAGTGTACTCCACTTGCATGTGTCTGCATCTTGAATTGTGTATAAGGAGATCATGACTCAAATGGTTATGACGGATTCTTATAATGTGTAACAACTATCTTTGGAAGATATGATGATGAGTGAAGATGGTAAGACGTGGAAATTGATCATCAAGTATTGTATAGTTGAGTCTCCATCTAGTACATGGGTTCCTACTTTTCTAGAGAATGGTAAAACCCTAATACATTTGTTCTTTGGAAGTTGCCCTAAAAATGGAAAGCACATTATAGAAGAATTTTTAGGGTTGTAGATAGGAGAGAAAAAAAAGTGTATTGTTGGTTCCTACTAGATAAGTATTTTGTGTCCTAAAAGAACTTGCACTGCAAGTGTGTTGTAACATTTTAGTTGAAGATAATACATTATGCAGGTTTTGGAGGGTCAGGGTTGTTTTACCAAAAGGTTTTCCCCCACCGACATATCTTTGTGTTTATGTTTTATTATTTCTCTATCTATTTTATGTATTCATGGTTGACTGCAATACTATTGTTTACATAATATTGAATCTATAATTGTAAGGATTTAATTGGAATTTGCACAATACTTTCCTTAAGGGATTAGTATAGGAAGCTATTTCTGCACCTAAGTTTCCTTACAATATTTGCAGCACTTTCTTGGATATTTCATATTTCTACCACTTGCTATATTTAATAGTTCATATTTCTACCACTTTCTTAGATATTTCGTAGTTCATATTTCATTTAATACATTTCATCTTTGTATATTCATTTCATGTAATTTAGTACAATTATATGTGTAGACATCTGTACATGTTCATTTTAAACATAACTTGTATGACTTATATCAAGTGCATGTATATGTGCTCATTTGATGTAAATTAGGATAATTATATGTGTAGACTTATGTACATGTTCATTTCATACATAACTTGTACAATTTATATTGAGTGTATGTATATGTGTTCATTTCATGTAACTTAGGACAATTATATGTGTAGACATGTGTACATATTCATTTCATACATAACTTGTATGACTTATATTGAGTGTATGTATATGTGTTCATTTCATGTAACTTAGGACAATTATATGTGTAGACATGTGTACATGTTCATTTCATACATAACATGTATGACTTATATCAAGTGTGTGTTTGTATGTGTTCATTTCATGTAACTTAGGACAATTATATGTGTAGACATGTGTACATGTTCATTTCATGTAACTTAGGACTTAGATGTGTATACATTGTACATGAACTAATTTAATGCAACTTAGGAATTCTATCAAATTATACATGAATGCATTTCATGTTACAATGTAGGACTTATATTGAATACTTACATGTTCATTTTATATGAAACTAGGAGTTTATATGTATACATATACATTTTCATCAATCATGTTACTTTAAATAATTTACATCATGTGCTTTAATTTTGAATAATGTACATCTAACCATAAACTAAATATGTATATAATATGTCTAATCACAAATTGATCCAATCATGTACATGTCTAACCCTAAACTAAATACATATATCACATGGACCACAAACTAGAAACATATATCACATTTCAAATTGTAAATTGAACCAATCATGTACATCTAACCATAAGTGAAATACATATATCACATGGACCATAAACTAGAAATATATAACACATGTTTAATCATAAGTTGAACAAATCATGTGTCTAATTAAAAAAAATTATAAACACAAATGTGCAAAGATCAATACATATATATAAATGTCAAATCATAAATGCATATATGTCTCGATAATATTAGTGATAAAGTAAGCATGTGCATGTTTCCTAAACTAGAGAGTTATCTAGATGCATACAAATAGAATGACGCTTTGATCAAGACTCATGAGGATATTGTGTTTGTGGAGTATCAACTAAACCCTATATATTAAAATACAACAATGCATCAGACATGTATATATATATATATATGCGAACTAGTTTCAAATATTTGCACAAATTAAAATGCATTGATGCAAGTGCACATGTATCTAGTATTGAATTAATTTAGATTTCAATTTAAAAATCACATGAGAAAATGTGGGTGTCACATCCATCATAATTGTACCCCCATGAGTAGTAGGTGTTGCATCAATAACATGTCTTCCCCTACTATGATTAGAACCCACACTGGAAGAAGCATGCTTTACTACCTGTGCCTACAAAAATATACATCATTTGGAAATATGAGTACATAAATATGTATTTGTGAATAGAAATTTGTTATTGTAAAAATGAAACTTAAAAGAGGTTTACTTGGTTCTTAGGAGCAAGAGGGTCATCAGTGATACATACTAAGGCATCATAAATAGAAATCCCATCTCTAATGGTCTCAATCCTCTATAATAGTGACAAGCGAAAAGGAGTAACAAGCTAGGATGGAAGTGATGTAGAGTTAGTAGACTGAAATAGCATGTCCATGTATGATCCTATCTCAGTGGGAAAATGAATATGACTCAAATCTCACAACTATTGGTCAAGCACAACAATCCCATTAGTAGAAATAGAACTATCTTGACCAACTCCTAAGGTTCCTTAGGTGGATCTACAATACATTGTTGTGCATCTAAGTGCTGAGCTAGATTGTTGAGCAATAGAGTGTTGTGTAGAGTGTTAAATGCCAAAGTCCTATGTAGAGTGTTGTGTACTCTGGTGTACATGACCTTATGGAATGTCATGGGTCACTCAAATATAGGCCTCTGTGAAATCCTCTCTGGGACACAATGTGAAGGCATCCCTTGTGTATCTATGATGATTAAATATGCCTGTAGAATATCATTTAGAAGATACAAGGACATCTCCATATTTTTGTTCTCTCTAGTGAGGCCATGTATATCTCATAGGGTAGGAACATGTGCAACTCTATGGATCTCATCAGTGGGTGGTGTAGTACTTAATGATGCCTCAGAAGATGATCTACGTTGACTAGGTCTACTCAAAAGATATCTACCTAGAATGTCAAATGTAATGTGTCCTATCCAATCAATTGGTTCCCTATGAGAAGAAATGACAACCCTATCTATAGTAGCAACCATCACTAGAATCACTACTAGGGTCCTAGATCCCACCAATGCATGATGATGAAGAGCAACATGAGTTGACTCACGATACACATCATGATCAAAATGTCTATCATGTCCCTGGCCATAATATCTTGGAATATCTAAATACTTCACATAGTGCCCCAAATGGATCTTTACATACAAGTACTAGCAAAAATATAATGGAATATTGTCACGACTAGGATAATAACCATGTGTTGCTAGGAATCAAGGGTGTATCATACAAGCAATCTATGGTACAACACATCTAGTAACCTGATATGCCCTAGCCTTGGACTTCCCCTCATAGAATGGAACACCTCTCATTTAATAATATCCTTAGAGACTAGGTTCTGAACCTTCTCAAAGGATATACCAACTGATATCTCTACTCTAAGCTCAGAAAAAATCATATCTATAAACTATGGTGCAAATTTAGTCTATGATCTAAGTTTGTTGGTAAGATCCTTAAGACTAGTCAAATTCTGTTTTTATATAGATGATCTTGGTTAATCTCAATCTAGTAGTCTCTTTGATCACAAACTAGAATATAGTCATCATACCAGGAGTGCAAGGGTGGACAAGTGGTACATCAACATGTAGTCCCTATCCCTATCCTTGAGCCTAAGGCTATCCCTGACCCTATCCCTATCCCTGTCCTTGTCCCTTCCCATGCCCCTAATCATCTCCCTATCCCTAATCCCCAAGCTGAGGCTAATTGTGGGATGTCATCTACGAGTAAGACATGTACAAACTAAGTAATAACTTAATATTACAAGAACATAAGGGATCTATAAGGGGATACAAGAACATGTACTCAATAACATGTCAATACGGGGATAGGTTAATTTGAGGTCACAAGGGGTCCTATTAAGTCTTATAAGTATTTCTAAGGTCTTAAGAGGTCATGTATAAGATTAGATTAGGTCTTATTAGCAATCTAAAGTGTTCACAAGTCATATTATATGTTAATCATAATAATTTAAATGTAGGAGAGAGAAATTAAAGAGAGAAAGTGAGAGAGGAGAGAGAAAGTGAATGAGAGAGTGAAGAGAGAGAGGTTGAGAAGAGAGAAAGTGAGGAGAGTAAAAAATAAGGAGAGAGAAAGTAAGAAGAGAGATGGAAAGTGGGGAGAGAGGGAGAGAGTTCAAGGAGAGAGAAAGTAAGAGGAGAGAGAGAGAAAGGGAGAGAGAAAGTGTGAGGAGAGAGAAAGTAAGAAGAAGGAGAGAAAGTGAGAGAGAGGAGAGTGAGGTGAGATAAAGTGAGAAGAGAGAGAAAGTGAGAGTAGAGAGAGAAAGTAAGTAGAGAGAAAGTGAGAAGAGAGAAGAAGTAAGAAGAGATAAAGTGAGAAGAGAGAAAAAGTAAGGAGAGAGAAAGTGAGGAGAGAGAAAGTAAGAGGAGAGACATTGAGGAGAGAGAAAATTAGAAGAGGGAGAGAAGGTGAGGAGAGAGATGAGAGAGTGAGGAGAGAAACTAGGAAGAGAAAGAAAGTGAGGAGAGAGAGAGAGAGTGAGAGAGAGAAAGTGAGAAGAGAGAAAAAGTAAGGAGAGAGAAAGAGAGAAGAGGGAGAGAAAGTGAGGAGAGAGAGAGTGCAAGGAGAGAAAGTGTGAGGAGAGAGAGAGAGAGAGAGGAGAGAGAGAAGAGAGGGGAAGAGAGAGATGAGAGGGTGAGGAGAGATAAAGTGAGAAGATAGAGATAGGAAAGAAAGTGAGAAGAGAGAGTCTAAAGTGAGGACAGCGAAAGTGTGGATAGAGAAAGTAAGGAGAGAGAATGTGAGAGGAGAGAGAATGTAAGGAGAGAGAAACTAAGAAGAGAGAGTTCAAGGAGAGAGAAAGTGTGAGGAGAGAGAAAAGAGAGAAGAGAGAGAGAAAGTGAGGAGAGAGAGTGAAGAGAGAGAACACTCTAGACAAGAGAGAAAGTGAGGAGAGAGAGAGAGAGAGAGAGTTTTTCTAGATATCAAGTAAAGTTTTTTTTTTATTCATCTAGAGTTTTGAATTATTTTTTGGTTTTTTTATCTAATCCTATTTTTGGTTTTTATTATTTATCTACCTAGTATTTTATATTTTTAAACATATTATTTCTTCCATTGACTAGAATTTTAACTATAATTTCTAATGTCTAAACTAAAATAAAACATATAAATGTAAAAATAATTAATTTATACTAAAATTAACAAAATACCCATAAAAATAACTAAATAATCATTAAAAACAGTTAAATATTCATCGAAAACTACTAATCATTCATCAAAATCAACTAAATATTCATTAAAAATAACTAAATAATCATTAAAATTACAAAAAATGAACATACTTGGTACATTGAATGCTTGAATGAGGTCAAAAATGGTAGGTTAGAATGATGATGCAACTAAAGGTCCTATGTCACAAAGTTCACTCTAAGCCCTGCTAGAAATCTAACACTATAACAATGAACTCAAAAATTGTAAAATGACAATTATAAAGCCAATTTCAGTGGCCTTCTAGGTTTCAAGAGGCTTCAAGGGAAACCTATGAGGTTTTGAATGAAACCCTTAGGGCTTTGCATGAAGCACTATGCTTCAAGCGAAGCACTAAGCTTCGAGCAAAGCACTAGGCTTCGAGTGAAGTCCCAATGGGATAGTGGGCTTGTTGGGCTTCACACGAAGCCATGTGGATGCTTCACACGAAGACCCTAGAAGAAAAAATTCCCACTTTTTATTTGCCCGATTTGTGATGAAAAGTGCGAACCAGTAGCATGGCCCAACCCTATAGTCATTTTCATTCATAAGATTACATCAAGAATTTACATAATCTTAATTTTTTTTTTAATGATTAATAATATTTTTGTTTAATGTTGAACTATCTTATCATTTCAATTTTATACTAATATTAAATTATATGGGTATAAGTGCATATTGTGAGTTATATTAATTATGTTTCTCTGATAGTTTACTAAAACTTCTATTACTTGAATGTTTACATTCCAAGCATAATCATATTGAAAACTTTTTTATAACTACATTGCAATGTTAGGACTCACATATAACTTACTTCTATCTCATAAGTTTGTACCACTTTGCAATTCCTTCAAATTTACAAATGTGTATGAAATATAATGTTGGAAAAAATAGAATTTTTAAATAGAGAATGATCAAATCACCAAAGAGACAAAGACATGCAAATTTTAGGGTTACCGCATAACTCTTGGAAAATATTACTTTACAACATCATGAAAAGAAGTATCATTAGTAATAATATTTTATTAGTGTATTTGTAAATGAGTAAGATACAACTAAATTATTAGTGTATTAGTAATAATATAGTAAGATACAACTACATTATAATAGTATCTTTACATTTATAAATTATAAATTATAAATATCTTTATATTGAAAATATTTATTTTTCAAGTATTTAAATATTTAAAATACAAGATAATTTTTTAATCTATTTAAATTGAAAATTAGATTTTTTTATGTAAAAGTATATAAAAAATGTTAAAATATTAATCAAATATTCAAATATCAATAAAATTATATTAAATATTATCAATTGTTTAACTTTATTATTCTACTTATTTAAATATTATAACTTAAGAAAAATACAAGCCACTATGTGGCACTTGTTTAAGATTATGGTCAATTTGAAAGCTATTACATGGCCACTCACACCTTGGTTGATATATAAAATTAAATTCCAAAATCTAAAATTTAGATATGATGGTATCAATCTCATGCGATTTAAATTTGTTGACCATCTAGATATTCTCTTTAATATCTTATGATTAATAAATTATATTATATGTATTATAATTTATATAAAGTAAATACTAAGCAAAATGCCTCCCTACCAAATATTTGAATTCAAATGATAACAACTTGCTCCAATGGTTACATTCCATATTTAAAAATTTAAAAATTCAAAGGAAAAGCTAAACAAAGGAAATAAACTTTAATATTTCCATATAAGCCTAAGTTTATTTCTCGACTCCACACCTTTTCTCTATCATCAGATCTTGTATAGATCTATGGTGGTCACTTTCCCACATTCTAACATTTCTTGAACTTTAAGTAATGTGGGGTAGTGACACCTCAACATGTGGTCATGTGGGGTCATCTTTAACAAAGGTTAACAAGTGGTGCTAATGTTGAATATGTTTTAGTTAGTTCATACTAATTCTATAGGAGGATTACACATTCTATGAGCTAGATGCTAAGTGTTTAGTGGGCCAAAATTTTTTGGGGGAAAGCACAATAATGCTAAAAATCCTCATGATCATTGATCATTTTATGATCGAAGATCTTCACTTTCCTGCATTTTGGAGATGCAAGCTTTCTTAGACAATGTAAAGAAGAGACATGAGGAAATGTGTCCTTGTGGGCCTGGGTAGTAAGTAACAATAGTAGTTCATGGTTAGTTGCAGTTAAGTTTGTGGTTTCATAGGGTAAGCAGTTAATGGAACCAACAGGGTAGTCAAACAATTGAAGACTTTGCGAGTTGGAAAAAAGAAGCAAAACCATTGGTCCATGAGGCTCATTCTGATTACATGACCTAGTCGACCCATTGATTTTGATGATTTGTCAAGCTAGGAAAGAAAGAAGTTGGGTTTCCTATGTGATCTGATCTCCATGGTCGATCTCAACAACTCTGAATGAATGTAGAACTAGTAACAAGGTAAAGGATATCCCTCCACCAACTAGTTGGTCCATTCAATTAGTTAGGAATGATTATGGTTGTTGTTTCTATCTTCTCAAGGGTTCTATTCAGTGAATAAGTGATATTCCTACATCTGGATGTGTGCTATGATCAAATATTTCCTAACTTACACGAACTACTCTCTATCATCTTGAATATGACCTTCTTGAGTTTTTCCTTAGGGTAGAATCTATCTGAGTTATTCTTAAGCTATAAAAGAACATTTTGTAATATTTTGAAAGGTCAATTATTCTCTATTTTTCTTGGCATGTTTTGGCATGCACATGGTAAACTCCCTTTGCATTTAAACTATTCGTGATATTTCTGACTTATCTCTTTTAGTCATTGATGCATTATGCAAGATATATTTACCTTTCTTCAATGTATTGTGGTTTTCTATCATTTGCATATTTGTATCCTTTTTTGGCCATGAATGATATAAAGCGAATCTCTTCTCCCTTGTGTCACTAATGTCGTTATCTAATCTGCATGTGATCGATAGATTAAACAAGTTTGAATCTCTATATATTTTAGTATCATGATAGTTAACTATGCATGTATGGGTAGAGATAGGATTGAACACTCTACTTTGGTGTATCACCTCCTTAGAAAAGATTAGGTAGTTTGATTTCATGTATTCTTTCTCCATTTTTCTCTCCAATTGTAGTTTAGGTGCATCCTGGTAGAAAAGGAAGTCAACCTTCTCTGAAAACTCAACCTCATTGTTCAAGTGCCACAACTTCAAGGTTGTTTCCATGTTTTACAAGGTTTCCTTTAGGTAAAAAATATAGGCAAGGGTGTGAACTATTATGACAATAGCTTTTGGCATGCCTAGGGGGAAAAATATTCAAAATATTTCAAGTTCACTATTGTCAAAGAAGAAAGGTTCCAGTACGTGTTGAGAAGATAGTGTTGCTCTCAGTATTTTTAGGCCTTCAAGAGGTTCATTTTCAAGTACTTGGAAACTCTATCCTATAATATATATCTAGTTTCTAGACCAACTTATTGTTATTCATCCCCAAAGCTCACACAAGGTCATCTTCTAGAGGTAATTTTCAATACACTGAGCTTTCATTTTGAAACCCTAGAAAAAGAGAAATAGATTGTCTCTATCAAAAATCAAGAGTACAATAGTAGCACATACACTTGGAAGATCTCTTTCCATTCCTCTCATTGATAGATCACAACCTAGTTTGTCATATTTTCATATAAATATGTCGTTATTCCATGTGGCTCTACCTAGGAAACATGCATTTTGCACCTTTAATAGTACGAGCCCCCTCCTTTTGGCTCAAAGACATGATATCCTAATGTCAATTCTCAAAAGTATACTTGATTTCATTGGTGAAACTTCCATCTCCCATATAGAAAATATTTAAGAGATTTCAAAAATTTGTAATAGACATGGTATTATAGAGGATGATGTTGTTGTTAGGCTTCTAACTTCATCCTTAAAAGGAAAGGCATTACAATGTATAGACATTTTCCTCATAACTCTATTATTGATTGGGATGGGTTAGAAGTAGGACTTTGTAAGCATTTTTAGGACAAAATTGATCATCTATCATTTTTAGAGAAGCTAATAGCCATCAAGATGGCACCCCATGAATATATGCTAGATTTTAATTATAGATTTTAGAAGACATGGGATAGAATACCCATTGCCATAAAGTCTTCTCCTAGTAATGCTTTCTTGTATTACCTTAGAGCCTTCAATGGTGATATTGCTACCACTTTGCAATCTATGGGAGGGGACACTTTACCAAATTCTTATGTGATTTCTATAAGAGTAGAAAATATCTTGATACAAGGAAGGAAGTTAGTTCCAAGGCCTCCAATGCCCTTCTTTGTTGACATGTCCAATGATCAACCTATTATAGCACCTATTCATACTTCCTCTGCAAGTTAGGACCTTTTTGTGGTCCCAATAGCCTCCACATATTCTAAATAGAGTTGATAATATTGAAGCCATGATGTAGACATTGATGTAGAATATGGATAAGAGGTTGGAGGATTAGGAAAAGAGGATGGAGGATAATAGTATAGTAATGCAAAAAATGAGTAATGAGTTGGTAACTATGAAGAGAAAAAAGATCAAAATAATAAGCCTCTCCAATTTTAGCATCAAGCTCCCATACATAGAAAATCCTAAAACCATAGTTGTGTCCCCTATAATCAAAATAGACCTATTGACAAAACCCATACTACAAATACCAACCTAAATAGGGCTTTAGTCCCTCAAAATAATCTTTCTCAAGATCAAGACTTCTACCCTTCTTATAACTACTCCTATGGATGTTGGATGTGTTAGAGGGAAAAGTATTATTTTGCATTAACTACACAAGAGCAAGCAATGGATCAACAACACAATGTTAGTCAACCTATTGATGATTCTCATCCACAATGGCAAGGGGATTGTTCCTCCATGAATCACTAGGTGTAGGAACATTGTAATGTAAACCAAGATTCCTTTGCTCACAACACCAAGAGAAAAAGAAGATTCATTGATGATTCTATTCCTCCCCTTCCCAATCAGGCCTCAACATCAAGTGCAATACCTCATGTACAAGCAATGGATGAAAAACAATGTTAATCAAACTACTAATTCTCCTCAACAACAAAGGAAAAATAATAGTAGAAGAGATGTAAATGACCCCCAAAAGTTTTGACCAAAGCACCTAATGCATCATTTAGTTTAGTAGAATAGATGAAGAAAAAAAATGTGAATATTTCCATGTGGGAAACTAATGCTACTATACCTATGCAAAAGAAGTTGTTGTAATATGAATTGGAGAGTATTAACCAAAGGATCAACAACTTAGCATGGAGAGTGCCACAAGTTTTGTACAACCACAAAAGGAGGTAGAAAAAAGTAAAAAGGTTAGACCTCCTCCATTTTATGTTTCTCTGATTGTAGGGGATAAGCTAGTCCACAATTGCATGATTGATTCAAGGGCTAGCAATTTAGTGATGCCCAAGTGTGTTGTTGATGTATTAGAAATGAAATATGAGCCCATTGTTAGGGATGTATCATAGTTGGATGGTAGTACAATCAAGACTAGAAATTCTTAGGAATGTTGAAATGACCCTACATGTGTGCCCTGTTTGTACTATAATTAAAGTTATACCAGTTGCTAAAGTTAAGCCAGACTTTACCATCTATCTTTCAAGAGATTTCACTACCCAAATAGGAGGCTACTTATACTATAATTGGTCATATATTTTTTAAAACAAGATATGGAACTAAATCTTTGATAAGAGAAGAACCCTTAGCCCTTAATCATATTGATCCCTACACTCCTAATCTCATCAATATGAATTGCACTATCCTAGAGATAGATCATTATGACATAGTAAATGAGCCCACCACTTCCTTAGTAGAGATACCTGATTTTCTTTGAGATGAATGGACCAATGCATATCAATTTGATCCTATATCAAAAACCCTAGAGATAGGCCTTGGTACTTATTTTATATCAAAGAAGGATGCTTTTGTCCCTAACCTTGTGAAGACCAAAGAGGACACAAGTGGGATATTGAGAATTTACTTTGATGGATCAAGAACTAAGAATGGATCACGAGCTAGTGTGATGTTTGTTTCTCCTGCACTAGAAAGGTACTACTTCTGATTTATGCTTCAATTCAATTGTACTAATAACATAGTGGAGTATGAGGCATTGATTCAAGGTCTCCTAATTGCTCAAAAATGGGGTATTCAAGCTTTGGGTGTATATGGAGATAGTAAGTTGGTGGTTAATCAGATGAGAAATCAGAATGTCATCAAGAATGGTTTGCTCAAGTCTTATAAACATAGAGTATGGGATTTTCTTGAAGGTTTCCAAGCATTTAATATTCAAAGCATCCCTAGGAAAGAAATGGACATGCAGATAGGCTTGCAGTAGTTGGTGCATCTTATGATGTGCCAAGGAGCTTTGAAAATGAGAAGAAACAAAAGATTAGAGTGGTGATTAGGCTTTTTATCCCTAATAATAATATTAATTGGACAGTATTTGAATCTGATGCCTAAATTGTGAGTTTCTTACAGAATGAAGCAAAGTTCTCAGATAGGAACTGGTCAAGATTACATGACTAGTATGGGGATCATATCATCAATCTCAGTTTGAACAAGTTTCCTAAGGATCTGTTTACTTTAGAAAGTGATTTCACTCCTAATGATTGAGTAAGAGATAGAGGTTGAACCTTGCTACAAGTAAAGGTGATGACTTACCAGTCATAGTTTCTGATGGAAAAAACCCTAAATATGGTAAAGGTATGTACTAAAGTAGAACAAGAAAATTTATTTCATCTATGTCAATAATTTAGTGATGTGTTTGCATGGACATATGATGACCTAAAGGGTTTTGACCCAATTCCATTTCAACATACCATAGATTTGAATGATAATGTCAAACCAATTAGACAAAAATAGAGGCTAGTAAATCCTAGAATTGAACCATTAATGAGAAAGGAGTTATCCAAGTTAATAGAGGGCAACATCATTTTCCATATTAAGCATTCCTCTTGCATAGAAAATCTTGTCCATGTTAAGAAGAAGAGTGGAGAAATCATATTATGTGTGGACTTTAGGGATCTTAACCAAGACCCCCTTGAAGATCATCATCCCCTTCCTTCCATGGAGAAAATCCTATCTAGGGTCAATGGTTCAAAAAGGTCTGATTCCTAGATGGACTTTTAGGCTACAATCAAGTTTTGGTCAAAAAGATTGATAGATACAAGACTACATTTATGACAAAATGGGGCACCTATGCTTATAGTAAAATGTCATTTGGGATGAGAAAATGCAGGTGCCACATTTTAAAAGGCAATTTAGATGGCCTTGAAGAACATGATTGAAAAATTTGTTTTGATCAATCTTGATGACATTATAATATACTGAAAGAATGTGATAGATCATTTTGGCCATCTAAGAAATGTATTTATCAGATGTAGAGAATATGGAGTATCCTTGAATCCAAGAAAGTGTGTCTTTGCCACTAACTAAGGAAAGTTGTTAGGACACATTGTATTCATGAAAAGTTTCCTTGGAAGGATTAATTTTGTGAGGAGATTCATTCCCAATTTTGCTACCATGTTGAAACCTCTTAGAACTATGCTCAAGAAGAATATGGTCTTTTCATGGACCAAGGAAGCGAAAGCAAGTTTTGAAGAAATCAAGGTAGCCATAGCCCCACCTCCTACTCTTATCAATCTCGATTTTGATAAGGATTTCATTCTTTACACATTAGGAGGTGAGTCAAGTATTTATGTTGTTTTGACTCAATTGAATGACAAGAATGAAGAACAACTCGTTGCCTTCTTTAGTGAAAGGATTAAAGGATATGAGGATAAGTATAGTTTTTTAGAGAAGCAAGATCTTGCATTCATAAGGTCTTTAAAGAAATTCAAACATCTCCTATCCCACAATAGGATCCATTTGCTAGTGTCTCATGCCAATGTGGAAGACTTCCTTTTGAGCAAGGATATTAATGAGAAAAGGTTAGGTTGAATCACCAAAGTGATGGAGTATGATGTGGACATCTAGAATACCAAGTTGGTAAGAGGGAAACGAATATGCAAGTAGATTATTTCATTTCAAGAGTCAAATCAAGAAGTTTCCTTGGTATTGATAGAACAACATGAGGTGAGAGATGATAATTTGAAGAGTTGGATAAATGACATGATGGACTTCTTATTAGGAAATGGTTATCCTTAAGGATTGGGTAGAGCTAAAAGAAGACAGTTCATATTGTATTCAATTCCTAATGCCATAGTTGATGGCATTCTCTTTAGGAAGGACTTCAATGAATCTTTGCTAAGATGTATTGATGTAGATCAAGTAGAGAGAATGATGAAGGAGCTTCATGATGATCCTGATGGTGGCCACTTTTTAGCAAGAATCACTACCATGAAGATAATGAGGTCATGTTACTATTTTCCATCCTTGTTCCATGATTTTGATAGAAATGTTAGGATGTTTGGAAAATGTGCCTTCTTTTTAGGTAAGCAAAGACTTCACTAGTACATTTGAGGTCATTTTTCGACCAAATTTTTTGACCATTTATTAATTTGGTTGGTATGGAAAGGGAAAATATGGCTTTTTTTAAATCTATTCACATGTTGGTCAAAATTTTGAACAACACGAGCTTAATATGTAAAAAGGGCAAATGCCACCCATTTCATTGATTCTATTCAACTTCAACGTGCACGAGAGTTGAGGAACCAGAGCTATTTGACCAGAGATCTGCTCTGATGGGTGCATTGATCTTGAATTTATTTCACTTTTTTTTCTGTTATCATTCAGTTCTAGAGAAAATAGCATCAGGGTAGGGTTTACATTTGTTGGGAAAGAGCTACAGTGCACGATGTGAGCTATGGGCTAACTGGGGCTCAATTTGTTAAAATAGTATTGATATTTATTTTTTGGTAGTCGATGAATTTTATACAGAGTTAAATTCATTATGATGTAATAATTTAGAATTCCTGAATCATTGGATATCATAGATAGATTGGGGTTTCGTCCTAAAAATTTAAATTTAGTATTATGCTATAAGATACCTCATGTGTTGGTACCTGATGTTGAGACTTACATGTAGGCAAGTGTCTTGTAGAAGAGTTATCACATTCATATGACAAAACAATGAACCATACTACAGCTCTTACATCTACCAGATATGGTGTTAGTAGAATGAACATGCTCAAAGCTTGCTTCTCTTGAGAAGTACTGCTTATGAAGAGAAACTCTTTTGTCTACATATTTAAAGAAGGATAGGTGAGTCACTTGGATCCCAAATTTGGGGAGCTCAAGCATTCCTTTTATTTATCTTATCAGAGAAAGAAGAATGAATCATGACAAATATATAATGTAGATTGCAGTTATTGGGGCAATCACAATAATGCTATTTTTGCGTACAAAAATGCACCAGCAGAACATTATAGATGGAAATCTATATATGGGAGCTATGTTCTTCAGTCTAGTCTATATGATGTTTAATGGATTTCCAGAAATGTCAATGACAGTTGGCCACCTTCCAGTTTTCTACAAGCAAAGAGACCTCCTATTCTATCCAACTTGGGCTTATGCATTACCAGCGTGGATAGTGAAGATCCCACTATCTTTTCTAGAAGCATTGATTTGGGTTTTAGTTACATACTATGTTATTGGCTTTGCACCAAACGCTGAAAGGTAACTCTAAAACTCTGTATCTTTTCTCATATGCAATCTTGGATGCATAAAATTCATTCTAATCCACTCACAAGAGGTTTAATAGTTCTTTGTGAATAATATTGTTTCATAGATGTGAGAGAAATAATAAGAAATATAATGATTTTAATCTTAACTATTATACATCACTTGCTGTATTTATAATACTGTATTGAAGTGATTCTTTTCAACACCAACATTCCATCTATGGTCAAGAGGTGGATAGAATAATTAGTTCTTCAAATTACTTTACCTAAACAATACTAATCTTGGGCCTCCTTAATTTAAACAAAGCACTTAGTAATGATCTTCATGATAATTTTAAGAACACAAAAACTGGTCTGTTGTTGTAGCAGATAATTTGGAAGCTCGCAATGTATTATTTGCAGCTCAATTCTACCTCTTATTTACCAAGTTCAATGATCCTTACTTATTTGTTAGAAGTTGAGTTTAGAAAATGTTACACATTGAAAAAAATAGATTCATGTTGTGTAGCTCATGCTTATGATGCTCTGTACTCTTGCTAGCTAGTAAAATTTGTATCCCCCACAATAGCCGGTTTTGGATTTTGTAAATATTTTATTTTAATTTCCTTTTAGTTATGCAATTAGAAACATGTTAGATGAGCAAAGAGATTTTTTTTTAAACTTTGAATTCTATATAGAAGTGCGCACAAACATGGCTCGATTTGTTAGGCAGAGGTGAAATCAATCTTGACACTTAATAATTTCTTCCTACAAATCACCATCTGCTAAATCTTATCAATACATATTTGGGCCTTGAACTCTGAAGTGTCCTAGTTTTTCTCATTCCAATGTTTCTTCCATGCACACCACAACTAGCATTTCAATGCAAGCTCATTTTATTCAGTTATCTGCGATCATTTTGATGTTATTTGAGAAAACAATTTTACTTTTTCCCCCAAAAATTAACTTGTTGAAACCCGTCAGCTAAAAGATCTTTGTTCCACAAAATGGGAAGGTAGATAAGTGTTGATTTCTATTAATTAAAAAACCCTCAACAAACCACTACAAGAACTATTCACTCCATCGAATTGATTGTCTCCTTGAACAACAATAGACAAAAAGACTCCACAAAGATTGTTTGTGTTGTTATGTCGTCGAATTTGTGCACAACATGCCGATGTATGATAAACATCTTACAAAGCTAACCATGCTGATGATATTTCAGATATAGTGCTAGCTCAAAAGATCGTATTACATGTTCAAGAAGCCATCCTTAAATTTCATTAAGGCATAGAAATGGGTGTGGGGAGTATTGAGTGGGTATTGGAAGGGAGTGACAAAACAAGAGTTTTGGACAATATTTTTTGAAACTAGGAGGATTCTTTAGTATGTCATGAATGCATGTGTTGTGATTCAATTTCTCTAAGTGAAGCCCGCATTCAAGAAGCCAGCCAACAAAGGTAGAAGACCTCTATGATTACTACTCAACATCTTTACTTACTAAGATATTACATGATAGAAGAATTAGTCATGTTGTTTGTATACAAATAAACCAGTGGTCATCAACCTGTTAACCTTCTTGGACTATGCCCTTTAAAATGAGATGTTGTTAAATCTTCACTAATTTTGTCCATGAATTGATACTGCTTAAATAGGCATATTCCTTTGTCTATGGGGAACATTTAAAGCAAACAACCTTTAAAAATCATTAGTCCCACATATTTTGGCTGATTAGGAATATAAGCACCTTCAATCATGTAAGGGAATGGACTCACATCATGTAAGTCTCAACATCATGTATATCCTGATTCTCATAACCCTACTCCATAAGAAAATCCCCCCAACACTGCTTTAATCAAATGCATCAAGCGCACACAATCAAGACAAAAGAAGAAGGGAGATTCTCATTTGGCTATAGATCATCTTATTCTAGGATTATTGGAGGATTCACAAATTGTGGACAACTTTGAAGAAGCAGGCCTGAGTTCTTTGGGTGTTAAATCTGAAATTGAGAAGCTAAGGGTAGAAGGAAAGAAGTCGAAGACTACCTTTGGTCATACAAACTTCTAGGCTCTAAAGATCTATGGGTACAACCTGGTGGAACTAGCTGGGAAGCTTGACCCAGTTATTGGAAAGGATGAAGAGACCAAGAGAATCATCAGAATTCTGTGTCGAAGGACGAAGAACAATCTAGTGCTAATTGGAGAGGCTGGTCTTGGAAAGACTGCTATGGTGGAGGGACTGGCTCAAAGGATTGTTAGAGGAGATGTGCCAAGGAAAGTTGTTTTCTGCTAAATAGGTTCTTATTTTTAGCAATTCTGAAGTAAAGAAAAAGCTTAATAAGAGAGGAACATTTGACGTTTATGCTGGTCTTTTTATTTTTATTTTATATACCCTAGGGCTTCCTGTAGGATAGATAGTAGTAAGAATACATTAGTACTTGCAGAAGGATTTCATGGGTTATATTATTGTTCAAACTTTACATTTGAATTTTCCTTTGGTGGCAATATATACGTTACACTGTTCTACATGGCACACCTCTTTCTAAATTAGCAATTGATAGTTCAAATGATGCAACACTATGCCCCCTTATATATTACTACAAGCTGAAATTAATAACACTGAAGCAACTTGCACAAGCTATTCTAAGCTCTAGATATCTGGTCAGCATGATTCCTTGTGCATTCTAGTTAAAGATTGGCACGTGTCCTTGTAAACTGGTTTCACCTTTATAAGCTAACATATAATAAAATGTTGATGCTTGGGAATATATAAGTAGTATTAGGATAGGGACTGGCATTAAATTTTAGTTTTTGTAGTTGGTTTGGGACTTCATGAATTTGCACTTTGACATTCATAAAATTTCTTTGGAATGTTGCAGTAATTTGCTAGAATTTAGATTGATAGAATTGGATATGGGAGCCCTAGTTGCTGGAACAACGTACAGGGGTGACTTTGAAGAAAGACTAAAATCTGTTTTGAAGGAGGTGGATGAATCCCAAGGAAGAGTCATTCTTTTTATTGATGAAATACATTTGGTTCTCGGTGCTGGTGAGTGATTTTTTTTTGGTTTTGTTTTCTTTCTCCATTTGATTAAATCTAAATATGTATTATTATAATTAGTTGTCTTCAATTTGACAAAGGGGGTTTGTCCCAGGACATGCTGAGGGTTCAATGGATGCTGCTAATTTATTGAAACCAATGCTTGCCCGCGGCCATCTGAGGTGTGTGGGAGCAACTACACTGGACGAGTATCAAAAATACGTAGAGAAAGATGTTGCATTCGAGTGCCGATTTCAAAAAGTTGGCCCTTGATTAATTTTATTGGTGCATTTTATTTTCAGGTCTGTATCACTGTAGGATCACAGATCACCTTGTGAGTAGATTATCTCAACAAGTGTCTTTTGGCAGGTGTACATGGCTGAACCAAGCGTGGCTGACACTATTAGCATTTTGCGTTGTCTGAAAGAAAAATACGAGGGTCACCATGGTGTGAGGATCATGGACAGAGCATTAGTGGTTGCTGCCCAGTTATCGAGTCATTATTTAACTAGTAAGTTCTTCAAATAGATATTCATATGATTTAAGTGGTGATAGAAAAAGATGGCATTGTGTGGCAGCTCTTTAGATATGAGATTTTATCATAAATGGACAGAATTTTGATTTTAATCGAGTGACTGTGTATGATTAATTACTTGATTTTAAAGTATAAGAAGTTTGTTGAAGCTTGAGACACTAATTTTCATTGAGTAGAATGCAGACATTTTGTGGGCTTTTTGAAATTGATTAATTATTGTTTTCTTGTTTGGACTATGAACAAACCAAAATCTTCCTGACAAAGCAATTGATCTGATTGATGAGGCATGTGCAAATGTGAGAGTGCAATTAGATAGTCAACCTGAAGAAATTGATGCACTTGAAAGGAAACAAATTCAATTAGAAATTGAGCTCCACGCTCTTGAAAAGGAGAAAGACAGAGCAAGCAAGGCTTGGCTTGTGGAGGTTAGTATGGAGATCTACCTTTCTTTTAAAAAGATTGTTTTGCTATATTGCATGAGCATTGTATACACACATAGAAAGAGAAGATTACTGTGGTATGCAAGGGATTTCTGTAGGATAACGTACTATTCTTATTTTTCAAATTCCACAAGTTCAAAATGAGCTTAATGAGGTTAGAATGTTGGGATTTAATAAATGGTTATAAGAAGGTATTAATGGTCGTGGACGAACTACCCACCAAATAGCATTGTCATTGTCATATTGTGGTGAGCATTCATATCTATAAACAAATTGGGTACCAACATTAGTAGGAATGATCATGAGGGAGTTCCATTGTTTAACATTCAACCTCACAAGAGATGGTCTCTTGTGAATCATTCCATGTGAAAAGATGCATCATATAGATTGATTTCATTCAATAAATGTGCAGTTGATTCCCAAAAAAGTGGCATCTATATCTTTCAAAAGTCATGCTACTAAATGTTGGGCTCGATCTGGCATAATGAGCTACTTTACATTCCTCCTATGACCTTATTCTAAATCTCTCTAGGATAGATGTTTATTATTAAATCCATTCTCTACTTTGCATGTTATATAGCAGCTTGAGGTGTCCCTTATTGCTTGCATTGTGGTAATAGCCAGTGTTTGTTTGTAGAAAAAGGGTGAAGTTGAATTCCTTTTTCTAAAGAGATGAGCTACTTACTACAAACTCTCACGAGGAAATAGGAAGTTGACAAGCACATTAGGGATACATTGGACAAAGTTCTGGTTCTTCATTTTGGAAGGGCCACAGATATTGTCTGCATGTAGCTTGATGAAATTGTAATGTTTCCTCTCTAATGCCACCAACTACAATTAGGCCATCAACCCTTGCCCACTACTCAAAGAAGAATGACTAAAACATAGTGGAACTATGCTTCTAGCTCCACAGTCACTGTGAAAGATCTGTAACTTTCATAATAGTTCTCTACTCTCCAAGATACATTTGTAACCACCACTTGCTGCAATTAGCAATTTGGAAATCACTGTGATGCTATAACTGTCTGTTTTTCCATTTTCAAAATTGAATTCTATTTTCTGTTTTTGGGATAAGGAGCTTATTTTAGTCACATATGATCTCAAGGGGCATTAACCATCATATAGGTTAACCATTTGCAAATTTTATAGACTCCTGTTCAACTGGTACACTTTATTAACAAGAACAGATTTCCACAATCAGTCATAGTAGAGAGATGCATATTCTGGATTCAAATTTTTTTTATCTCCTATAGATCTTCTCATCTTGATGATGGATCACTATGTGTGATTCGAAATGTTGATGCAAAAATGTGGCACACAATGGAATCCAGAATATGCATCTCTCTGGTACACTTTACTTTTAGTTGTATTTTATTTTTAAGAGTGCTTGAAAGTTCCATCATTGCCTTATTCTTTATTTATGAATTGTGTTTTTCATCATCAAATGTTTTGGTGTCTTGAAATTCATGTTCTATGTCATTAGCCCATGTGAAATGATTAATAAGATTGCTCATTTCAATTTCCAATACTAAAGGTTCTTACTCTTCTGAGTTACTAGAGTTGAAGAATAAGTAATCTTTTTTTCATCAGGGTGAATTTCACTTGTTTTCTCTTGTTATGAGAAGCATCTTTTAACTTTTTTATGCCCCATACCTCCCATTTCATGTCTTTCTATTTCTTTTATTAGAAAATATCTAGAATCATAGAATGACTTGTCTGTCTTGGGTTTAACTATAGCACTAATTATATTTTTATTAAAAAAAAATTCTTTTCTTTCAAATGATTTCATCCCTTTGACTTGAAGAAAATAACAACCTAGTTCCAAACACTACATGGTTTTCTTAGCCTTTGATGAGTAGTTGCTGATGCACAATGAATTATGGAAAACATATGTCTGACAACAACCGCAATTTCATTCTGAAAAGTGAAAATTATTAGTTGGGCTTGTATAATAAAGTTTTTTGTCTGTTCATTTACTTTTTTATTTTTGATTAAAAACTTACTCATTAAAAATTATGCAGATCTTTCACCTCCACATTTTAGCCCTCTTGTGATCTATGTCTTGCAAAAGTGCTTTTGAGTTGTCGAGTCAAGTTCCAAAAGTCAGAAGCTTGCCCACCGAACAATGATTTCATTCTATGTAGCTAGTGTGATGAACTTTCTTTTGTAGGCTCAGGTGTGTATCTGTTCTTCCTCATATAGTTCATTCTGAGTTTGAAGTTAGATCCTTATGTTGACAAGTGGATATTTCCTCTCATAGGCTAATTCAAGTTCATTATCTTTCACAATTGTGACTACTTTGCTTCCAAAAATCAATCAAGCATATCAATTTGATCATGGTTCAAAAGATTTTCTTTGTGAATGGAGTCCATTGAGAAGTTTGCTTCATTTTTCCCAAGGCATATTATCCAAAGAGCAAGTGAGATCCAATTTGGAATCAATAGATACTCACTTTTTGGGAAAAGGCAATCCTACTGTTCAACGATCTCTTTCCCAAGTGTTGTCACTTGTAGTGAATACAGATTGTGAGAGGAAATTTGGTACAACAACTGCATTTGCATCCTCCATAGTATCTGCAATGCCAGAGGAAATAGTGGAAAACTTTCCTCCCCTTGTTACATTATGCCATAAAGTGTTTGGAAAAAACTTTTTTGTCTTGTTGGCTTTGTTGTGTGCGCACAGAGATCTTTTTGGTAGAATTGCTGAGGCCTGGGATGATTATTTCTTATTGGGTCTGAAGCTTGCCAGATATTTTTATCAGACAAGTAGAGATAATGGTAATCTCCAAGTACATCATGTTGATAAGCAAGACTCTTCTTTGGATGATGGGTTCAAATTTTATCAAAAGAGACATAAAAGTACAGAGAAAGAGTCACTGTCTATTTCCATGGGTGGTGGATGTTCTAATGATTTGGCGATTGTAGCTTTTGTTTCTTTTATCCAATTCATACCATTCTCTATTTTGTTTATGTTAAGTGCAAATTGTTATCAATCAAAGCTTTTGAGCTGCGTGTACATGAAAGCCATTCTAGAGGCAAAATTATGTCAAGTTTCTTTTGATTACATTAACATGCTATAGTTGATTTTGCATTGGATTTTAGAAATAGAATCATCATCGAGCGAAGAGGTAGACTCAGAAGAGCAACTAGAAACTTGCTTTTCTCTCTTAAGGCATCTTTTGATTCATGCTATAGAGGGATTGTTTTAAAATAGGATAACAATTCACTGGATGTCTTGTTTGAGATTAAAATGGTGGGTATGTGTTTAATCTAGTTCTGTACCGTATTGCCTACCAGCTTTCTTCAGCATACTGAAAAAGTTCTTTAAATGGCATTCTCTACTTTTTGTTTTCTACATGTTTTTTGTTTTTTTGTTTTTGGTGAATTGCTGTGAAAGGAGATTCCTCCCATTATATTGAAAGAAAGTAATTTGATTACAATGACTTCCTATAATTTGGCTAAGATCATGATGCAAATGCCTTGAGTGATGTCTTGCAATCTTTTGATCTGATCAGGAGAAAATAGATTTCATTGAAGTTTATAAAATAAGCATTTGTTTGCATGTTATTCGTTGCCAGTCTTTTCATCAGAGTGATGCATGCATCATATCTTTGCTCTTGCTTGCTATTGAAATGCATCCTCAACCAGGCCTCCTTTTGAATCTCTTCTCAAACCAACAAGTGTCATCAATGCCACAAACCTATAGACTCGATTCACTATGTTGTTGATCACTCTTCTACCACATTCAAATTTGTTGAGTGATTTGTATTTTGTTTAGTAGATGTATTTCTATTTTAAGCTATAGACAATGAATTAGAAATAGACTTGGTGAATGTACTTTAATTGTCAGCATGGCAAGCTGACTTGGGGAGCTAGCTTGGCAATCTGACATGGTGAGTAGGCTTAAAGTGGCAACTTGGTGGGGCAAGTTGGTGAGCCGACTTACCAAGGCCACTTAGAGACGCGAGTAGACTTGGGGACTTGGTGGGACATGTGGGCAAGCCAACTTGGTGAGGCGACTTGGTGACATGAATTGGTGGGCTAGCTTGGCTAGCCAACCTTAAAGAGTCAACTTTGTGAGTGTACTCAAACAATCGACTTGGTGACATGACTTGGTGGGCTTGGTGAGCTGACCTGGTGTGCATACTTGAACAGTAGACTTGGTGAGCTGACTTAAAGAGTCAACTCGTTGAGGTGACTCAGTGGGGGTGACTTGGTGGGCTAACCTGGAGAGTTGACCTAAGGGGCGGACTTGGTGAGTGAACCTAAAGAGTTGACTTGGTGACTCTACTTGAATTGCCAGCTTGGCAAGCTGACTATGGGAGTTGGCCTGGCAAGCTGATATGGTGAGTCGACTTAAAGTGGCGACTTGGTGGTGCAAGTTGGTGAGCTGACTTATCGAGGCCACTTGGTGGGGCGACTTCACGAAGCAACTTGGTGATCTGACCTACTAAGTGTACTTAAAGACTGACCTTGATGAGGCACTTTGGTTGGGTGACTTGATGAGAAAACTTAAAGTGTCAACTTGGTGTGCCAACCAAGTGAGTTTACATGGTGAGCGATCTTAGAGAAGTAACTCTATGGAACAACTTCATAAGCACACTGAGTGAGCCCTCTTGCTAGGGCAAGGTGGTAAAACCACTGGGTGAGTCGACTTCGTGAGCTGACTTAATGAGTCAACTCGTTGAGATGACTGGGTGGGGGTGACTTGGTGAGTGAACTTAGAGAGTCAACTTGGTGAGCGTACTTCAATTGTTAGCTTGGTGAGCTGACTTGGGGAGTCAGCCTAGCGATCTAACATGGTGAGTGGCCTTAAAGTGGCAACTTGGTGGGGCAAGTTGGCAAGCCGACTTACCGAGGCCACTTAGAGACATGACATGGCGAGCTAACTTGGTGAGCAAGCTCGATGAGCGGACCTAAAAATTGACCTTGATGAGGCACTTTGGTGGGGTGACTTGATGATCGAACTCAAAGAGTCAACTTGGCGAGCATACTTGCAATAGTGCATTTGGGTTCTTTTTTGACCTTAATTGATCAAATTTTTGACCCAATTTTAAACCAAATTTGACCAACCCATTGGTCAAAATTTATTTGGTCAAAATTTTAACCAACTCACTGGTACATGATTTGTCTCAATCATATAACTAATTATATATTTTTCATATTAGTTACGGTCAGTATTTTTTAGGCATTCTATAAAATAGTTCACATGCCTTGCATATGATATGACATTTTGCATGCATCCTGCACTCTCTCTCATCTAGCTAATGATGGATTACATAGAGTGATCTGAAACCATGATGCTAAAAAACACACGATAAATCCAAAATGAACTTGCACTACAAATGGATTGTGGAAATCTGATATTGGTAAAATTGCATGCATGTCTACCAGGACAATCACAACTTAAACATATATTTGTCCTAGTAGACATGCATGCAAAATTAACAATATCAGATTTCCGCAATCCATTTGTAATGCAAGTTCGTTTTGGATTTGATTGTGTGTGTTTTTTAGCATCATGGTTCTAGATCACTCTCCATAATCCATCATCAGCTGGATGAGAGAGTGCAGGATGCATGCAAAATGTCATATCATATGCAAGGCATGTGACTATTTTATAGAATGTCTGAAAAAAATTTTACACCTACTTGTAGGTAGAAATTTCTACCTTCATTGGTCGAAATTTCTACCTTCATTGGTCGAAATTTCTACCTTCATTGGTCAAAATTTTTGACCTTCATTGGTCAAAATTTCTACCTTTATTGGTCGAATTTTTTTCCTTCATTGGTCAAAATTTCTACCTTTATTGGTCGAAATTTTTTACCTTCATTGGTCAAAATTTTGACTAATTCCTGGTAGAACTTGCACCATGGCTATGGAGGTTTTTCAACCAACCTATTGGTCAAAATTTCGACCAACCTTCTGGTTGGTCAAAATTTTGACCGAAATTTTTTTGACCAATGGGTTGGTCGAAGTTGGTCGAAGTTTGGTCGGAAATTGGGTCAAATTTTTGACCAATAATGGTTGAAAAATGGTCTCAAATGTACTAGTGCTTGTAACCCTTCCACTTCATCCTATTCAAGTGGATCAACCTATTATTCAATGGGTACTAGATTTCATACATCCTATTAACCCTCCTAGTTTTTTCCATAAATGAATTCTAGCTGCTACTAATTATTTTATCAGGTGGATGGAGGCAATTGCATTAAAGGATGCTACTGAGAATTTATTTGTTGAGTTATTAGATGGAATCATGACAAGATTTGTTACTCCTACTATCATTTTAGATAATGCAAAATCATTTGTTGGAGCTTAGACTTCTGCATGGGCAATAGATCATGGTATTTACTTGAGTACTTCTTCTAATTACTACCCTCAAGGTAATGGATTAGCTAAATCATCCAACAAGAATCTAATTAGGATAATGAAGAGAATAATAGAGAATAATTAGAGGTGTTAGCATCAAAAATTGAAAATAGCTCTATGGGCTGATAGGATAACACCTAAGAGAACCAGAGGAAATTCTCTTTTCATGTTGGTATATGGAAGGAAGGCAAGGCTTCCTATCTCATTGGAGTTTCCATCCCTAGAACTAGCCCATCAGTTAGAACTAATTGAAAAATGATGCTATGTCTATATGAAAAAAATAGTTGATAGAGTTAGAGGACGAAGGATGCCACACCAAATAGACCTTGGAAGTATACCAAGAATAGATGAAGAAGTCATTTGATAGGAAGACTAAGTTTAGGATTTTTAGAGAAGGTGATCTTGTGTTGAAGTGGGATGTAGATAGGGAAAAACTAGAGAGACACTCTAAATTTGATGCATTATGGAGTGGTCCCTATGTGATTATAAATTGCAAATAGGAAAATTCTTTCTAGTTGAGTAGGCCTAATGGTGAAATTATGCCTATTCTAATCAATGGAATATATCTTAAAGCTTTCTTTTGATAGAGGTGAATGTACATGTATATAGTTAGAGTAGTTTTCTCTATGTTTCCCCTATTTTCCAAGAAGTGCACAAGCACATGGTGTTTTTGAAGTCTTCTAGACATTGTGGAGGGTTTTTTTCTAGTTTTACAATTGCAGAGGGGTGGTTTTAGGATTTTTTAAGCTAGGTCTTCATATTTCTGGGGACTCCATAGCCCAATGGATGTTTTATGGTCACTAGTCAATGCATAGCAAGCTTGTCTTCTCTCCAAGTCACTAGAAATATTAACCAAAATGCCTCCTTGCCAAATATTTGAATTAAAATGATAAAAGCTTTCTCTAATGATCACATTCCATATTTAAGTATTCAAATATTCAAAGGAAATATGAAATAAAATTTAATATTTCTATATAAGCCTAGGATTATTTTCCCAGCCCTACAACTTTTCACTACCATTAGATCTTGCACAAATCTACACTAGTCGCTCTCTTGCATTCTAACATTGCTCAAACTTTGAGAAATGGCGGGAAGTGACACCTCAAGACATGGTCATGTAGGGTCATCTTTTCCAAAGGTTAACAAGTAGTGGTGAGGTGGAATATGTGTTAGTTAGTTCGTACTAATTTCTAGGAGGATTATGTGTTCTATGAGGTGGATGCTAAGTGTCTAGTGGGCCCAAAAATATTGGAGGAAAGCATTATAATACTAAAAATTCTCATGATCATTGATCATTTGATGATTGATGATCATTGTATTAGTAATTAATGTTCACAATATAACTAGGAGTAGGGGTGAATCGGTTATGTAATTATCAAACTCAATATCAACTTAATTATGTGAGCAATATAATTAGCAATCATGAAAGACAAATATACATAGTGACACCAGATATGTTGACTACAAAAACCATTAATTAGAGGGAAAACTGCAGTGTGGATGAAACCCACAAGATGATGTACTAATATAAAAGTTCCTTGTGAAAGGCTAGACCCTATTAGGAGTTTGATTAATCACATTCAATACATATGAGTCCTTGTTAGGAGACTTTGAATCCATGTTAGGAGATTCCAACCCTCTTAGGAGTTATGGAAGGTAGCTAAACCCACTATCCAAATAGCTTCAGGATCATATCAACATACCCACTGTCCAATTGACCTCAGTACTATTCCTTTAAAAATAATAGATGTGAAACAAGCTTTTACTTTTTTCTCTATCCAATACGTTAGAATCCTTCACCTTCAAATCATGCAATCAGATAGGGAACTCTATACTCTATAACAATATCCCTTAAGGTCACTTACATGCATAGGTAAGTCACTCTACTTCTGTATCAATTTTTTAATTTGTAACTCACAAGTCTTCTCTACTCTCTTTTGTGTAAAACATGGAAAACATCTTTCCTTTATACCATGCTTAATAATAAATCCTTTAGCCAACTCCTGACTTAATTATAACATGCTAATTAAATGAATACACATTTAATTAATGTTGTTGGCTCACAATTATACACAAACTTTCACATGTGCAACTTTCATACATGCACACTCTCTGATGTCATCAATAGTCAATATACTATCTCTAGTTAACTGTGCAACCTTGCATTAGATTTTTAATGAACTGTAGCATTCACACAATAGGAACTATTTTCCTAATACTCTATTTCCATGCAGTTCTTTGTAAATCAACCATATCTTATGCATATTGTAGATTCAAGTTTTGCGCACTTACCCTTGTAACAAAGACATACTACAATATGCACAGGATATTGTGCATAAATAGATAAGTGATATATTATTCTTAATACAAAAATCACAGTTTGTTTTTATGTCACTCTTTACAAGCTTATTTCTATGTTGTCATCAATGACAAACACAATTGTGAATACATCATTTAAATCTTCTATAATGCTCCCCTATAGCATCAACATTCATGATAACAATCTCCCCCTTTGGCACTGATGGCAACATAGATGAAAAATATCTAAGTTCTAAGAATACCAAATGTACATCTTCATCATGTTCTTCTTTCTTCCCAATTGAATGTTTTTCATGTCACTCTCTCCCCCATTGACATCCATGTCAAAGGTAATGTACAAATGATTCAATTTCTCAAAGATACAATAATCTACCAGCATGACCACAAGTCGGTATATTGCTTTACAATCCATAAATGGCTCAAGTTTCTAGAGACACTATTTGTTATCGATCATCAATTACTAAGAGTCCTTTTCTAAATTTTTTAATCATAGATACTCTCCCATTGAGGAAGCATCAACATTCAATCTAGTCTAACAATGGTGTTTTGTTCTCTGGACTGATGTACTTTTGGATCTTCTATTCAAAAGTAGGTAGGGGCATAACCCCAAGCATACCTCTTAGGTATTCAAATGTATCCTTTGGTAAGGCTTTTGTGAAAATATCTACAATTTTTTCCTTTAGTGTTAACATACTCTAGTCAGATTTCTTTCTCTACAACTTTCTCTCTCAACACATGATGCTTTATAGAGATGTGCTTAGACTTAGAATATAAGATGATATATTTAGACATGTTGACTCTACTTATGTTATCATAGTAAATGATAACAGGTTCTTTGAATGTAATTCTAATATCCTTCATCATCTACTTCATCCATATGACATGATTACAGTTGTTCACTATTGCAACATATTCTGTTTCTGTAGTACTCTATGAATTGTAGTCTTGTTTCTTGCTAAGCCAAAATACTAGTATTCCACTAAGAAAGAATGCTCCTCCACTGGTGTTTTTTTTCTATCAGCCATATCTTCAACCCAGTCATCATCAGTATAAGTGCAAAGAGAAAAATCACTACTTTTTTCATACCAAATGCCATAATCAGGTGTCCCTTTCAAATATTTGAATATTCTTTTTACTGCTACGTAGTGATATTCTTTAGGATGAGCCTAAAATCTTGCCACAATTCTAACCACATTAGCTATATCTAGCCTACTATGAGTTAGGTACCGCAATCCTCAAATCATAGATTTGTACTTATTTTGTTCAACACTTAGTATCTCCTCTTTTCTAGATAACTTGTGACCAGTTACCATAGGGGTTCCAACAGGTTTACAATTTTCCAATCCAAATATTTTTAGCATATCTTTCAAGTACTTATTCTAAGAAATATAGATACCTTCTTTATTTTGAACAATTTTTAATCCTAGTAAGAATTTCATCTCTCCTATCATTCTTTATATCTTCTGAGAATTTTTTACTAGTTTCATCATTTCCTCCAAAAATGATATCATCAAAAAATAAAATGATTATCAACAAACCATTTTCTATTTCTTTCAAATATAAGTTATTGTCTTCTATCCCTTTATCAAATCCAAGCTTTGCTAAGTATTTATCTAACCTTGCATACCATGTTCTAGGTCCTTTCTTTAATCCATACAAGGCTTTCTTTAATCTGCAAACCATATCCTTCTCTTCTATCAAAGGAAAAATGTCTAACTGCTTAATAGACACTTCTTCTCCAAATTATCCATTCAAGAATGCTAACCTAATATCCATCTGATATATCTTGAAGTTTTTATTTGTTGCATACACCAAAAACATTCTGACTAATTCCATTCTTGCTATACGTGCATATGTTTCCCCATAGTCTATTCCTTCTTGCTTAGAGTAGCCTTTTCATACTAGTCTCACTTTGTTTCTTATCACTCATCCTTGTTCATTCATTTTTTTCTAAATACCCACTTTTTGACAATCACATTCTTGTCCTTAGGTCTAGGGACTAGTTCCCATGTGTCATTCTTTATTATCTATTTGAGTTCTTCCCACATTGCTTTCATCCAATGATCATCCTTGATTGCTTCATATATGATTTTTGGTTCTACTTGAGATATTAGACATAGTTCTTCATTGATTCTTCTTCTTTTCATTACTCCTTTTTCTTTACTTCTTATTATTGGTTCAATAGGATTATTTCTTAGCATATTCTTATTTGGAGTAGGAGTTGTTGTTTCAACTCTTATTTTAGGTACTGTGCTCTATTCTCCTCTTTTTTCTTTAGTTTTCACATTATTGTGGAGATCATTGTTAATCTTAAGAAATAATTTCATTGCATCTATTTGTTATCTCAAAGTTATCTTCATCAAAGTTATAATCCATCATCTTTTCCTTGGTAAAAAACTTTTCATCTATACTCACATTTGCACACTCTACTATATTCTTTGTTTTGTAATTGAAACATTTGCAAGCTTTACTTTTTAATGAATAGCAAAGAAACATAGCTTCATCACTCGTTGGATCGAACATACTAATATCATCATCTCTTTTGATGTAACACTTGCTCCCAAAAATTCTAAAATATTTGACTGATGATGAGTATTCAAACAATAATTTGTAAGGTCCTTTTTTCATACCTTTCCTGATTTGTACTATGTTTAGACTATATTGTTGTATTGACTGCTTATCTCCAAAATGTCTTTGGTACATCATTTTCAAATAACATAGCTCTTGTTTCTTTAGCAATTGATTTTTTTCTCCTTTTGGCAATCCCATTCTACTCAAGTGAATGTGGTGAAGATAGCTATCTCTTGATTCCATGCTCTACATGTAGTAGATGTTGAATTCTTTACAAGTGAATTCTCCTCCTCTATTAGATCTTAAGCTCTTAATTTTTTCTCCTGATTCATTCTCTACTCTGTTCTTGAATATCTTGAATTTATCAAATGCTTCTAATTTTTCTTTAAAAAAAGTTACCCAAATCATTCTAGTAAAATCATCAAAAAAAATCATAAAATACCTTTCTCCATAGAATCCTCCTGTTCTTGAAGGACCACTTAAATTTGTATGGACCAATTTGAGCTTCTGCGTAGTTCCAAAATGCTTTCTAGAAAATGAAACTTTTTTCTACTTATCCAAGATACATTTCTTACAAACAATGTCAGTGGGCTTATTGGTCTTAGGTAAATCTCTCACAACAAGTGTATTATTGGCTTTCACAATGTTATCAAAGTTTATGTTACAAAATCTTCTATGCTGTAACCAACTATTGTCAACTTTAGCTACTAAGCTCATGTTATTTTAGTGGTGTTTAATTGAAATGAATGGCTCTAGTTCTTGTGCCAGTACCAATCAATTTTCCTTCTTTATCTTTGATGTTGCATGTGTCATTACCAAACTGTAGTTGGTAACCCTTGTCTATCAATTGTCCAATACCAAACAAGTTATGTTTTAGTCCATCAACAAAGTAAACATCATTAGTATTTGTTTTACCATCAAGTGTGATAGATCCAATTCCTATAATGTAACATGCTACATTGTTCCCTACTCTAACAATCCCTCCATCATGGCTTTTGAATTTGACAAATTTTCTCATATCACCAGTCATGTGATGTAAACAACCACTACCAATGATCCAATCTTTCCTTTTAGCTTGTGAAATTAACACACTTTCTTCTCTAATCTCTTTGTTAAGATCATCTTCCTTTATAGCTATGAATCCCAATTCATCCTTACTTTTTCTTTGGTCAAATTCTTCTTCTTCTTCTTCTTCTTCTTCATTAACATATAAGACATTTTTAGGTCTTCTAGGTTTAAATCTTCCCTTATACTTCCTTTCTCTTTTAGGATACTTAGATGCATAATGACCATATTCATTACATGTACAACACTTAAAAATGTTCTTACCATCTTTTTCTCTTTCCACAAGAAGAGCTACTCCTTCTTTGATCTTCTCCTCAATGGTCTTGTTGATGTTGGAAATGTCTTCTTATGCCCTAGTATTCTTTGTTAGATCAAGTTTAACACTTAATGCACTAAATGCAGTCTCAACTTTTGCTAGTTCTCCAGATTGTTTTAGATTGAATTCTATAGCTTCCAATCTACCAAGAAAGGTTTCTTTAGTGAAATTCTTATTACATGGTATCATCATCTGAATCATCTATGCTACTATCTTGAAAGGTGGTGTCAGACTTTTCAAGATCTTCCATATTACTTCATCATTGGAATTGCTTCCTTCATAGGATCTGATTCCTACAAAAATCTTAGATATTCTGCCAATATAGCTTCTTAAAAATTCATCTTCCATGATTCTAGCATCTTGGAGTGCATAATGCAAGTTTTGTAATCTAATTCTTTTCGCATGTGTATCACCCTCATAGTTAGCTTCTAAAGTTTTATAAATTTCATGAGATGTTCTGATTTGTTTTATCAGACTATACTCACTTTCAGGTAGAGCTAAAAATATTACTCCTCTTGCCCTTATGTTGCACATGAATACTTCTCTCTACTCCTTGGTACAACTTACAAGATCATCTTCTTCCACAATCTCCTTAGATACCTTGATTAAAAGCCAATGTTGAACCCATGCATTAAAGATGAGTTTTCATCTTGTCATTCTAGCTATCAAAATTTGTGCCATCAAATTTTGGACTTTCCTTCCTGAACATATTCACCATAGATTTTCTTATCTTTTTTTAAAACATTTTCTTCAAGGACTTGATGCTCTGATACCAATTGTTAGTAATTAATTTTCACAATATAACTGAGAGGGGGGGGGGGTGTGGATCAATTATGTAATTATCAAACTCAATATCAACTTAAATCCAACTTAATTATGTGAGAAATGTAGTAAGCAATCATGAAAGATAGATGTACACAGTGACACCAGATATGGTGACTAGGAAAACCCTTGATTAGAGGGAAAACCTTGGTAGGGATGAAACCCACAAGATGATGTACTAATATAAAAGTTCCCTGTGAAAGGCTAGACCCTGTTAGGAGTTTGATTAATCACATTTAGTACATATGAGTCCCTATTAAGAGACTTTGAATCCTTGTCAAGAGACTCCAACCCTATTAGGAGTTGTGGAAGGTAGTTGAGCCCACTGTCCAAATAGTTTAAGGATCAGATCAATGAACCCATTGTCCAATTGACCTCGATACTATTCCTTTCAAAATAATAGTTGTGAAACAAGATTTTACTTCTTTCTCTATCCATTACATTAGAATCCTTCACCTTTAGATCATGCAATTAGATCTGGAACTCTGTACTGAGTAGAAATACCCTTAAGGTCACTTACACACATAGGTAAGTCACTCTGCTTTTGTATCACTTTGTTGCTCAGTAATTTGCAAGTCTTCTCTACTCTCTTTTGTGTAAAACATAGAAGACATCTTTCCTTTGTACTATGCTTAATAATAAATCCTTGAGTCAGCTTCCCACTTAATTATAACACATTAATTAAATGAATACACATTTAATTAATTTTGTTGGCTCACATTTATACACAAACCTTCACATGTACAACTTTTGTACATGCCCACTCTCTGATGTCATGAACCATTAGTATACTATCTCCAATTAACTATACAACCCTTCACTACATTTGTAATGAACTCCATCAATCACACAATAAGAACTACTTTCCTAATTGTGATATTGCTATTAGGATTTAACCGTGTGATTTTTGAGTCAAAATCATTGACCCATGTTTCATGAGTAGTGATTCAACATGAATCCATCTCTCACGAGAATAAATGGAACACTTAGCACTCATTGGATGCTTTCCTAATACTTTGTTTCCATATAGTTCTCTATAGATCAATCACATCTTCTGTATACTATTGATTTAGGTTATGTGCACTTACCCTTGTAACAAAGACATACTTTAGTATGCACTAGATACTACGCATAAATAGATAAGTGATCTATTTTTCTTAATAAAAAATTCATAGTTTGTTATTCTATCAGTCTTTATGAGCTTATTACTATGTTTTCATCAATGACAAACATAGTTATGAATACATCGTATCAATGTTCTCCAATGCTCCCCAATAGCATTAGCATTCATGCTAAGACATTGCTTTTCTCCATTTTGGAGATGTAAGGTTTTTAGACAGTGTAGGGAAGTGACATGAGGACACATGTCCTTGCAAGATTTGGTAGTAAGCAACTGTAGTAGTTGATGGTTAGTTGTAGTTAAGTCTTTGGTTTCATGAGGTAATCAGTTAATGGAACTAGTAGGGTGGTCAAACACTCAAAGACCTTACAAGCTAGCAAAAACAAACAAAACTATTGGTCCATGAGGCTCATTTAGGTTGCATGATCTAGTTGACCTATTGAATTTGATGATTTATTGAACCAAGAAAGAAAGAAGTTTGTTTTCTTAGGTGATCTAATCTCCATGATCGATCTCAACCACTCTTCATGAATGCAGGACTAGTAACAAAGCAAAGGACATCCCTCCACCAATTGGTTGGTCTGTCTAATCAGTTAGAATGATAAAGGCCATCATTTCTATCTTCTTAAGGGCTCTATTTGGTGAATAAGTGATGTTCCCATATATGGATGTGTGTCATGATCACATCTTTCCAAAGTTTGTAGTGACTACTCTCCACCATCTTGAATGCAGTTGTTTATTTTTGCCTTAGGATAGAAGCTTTCTGAGTTATACTTAATCTATAAAAGCACATTTTGTAATCTTTTGAAAGGTAAATTATTTTCTATTTTTCTTGGCATGTTTTGGCATGGACATTATAAATTCTCTTTGCCTTTGAGCTATTCATGATATTCTACCTTATCTTTTTCAGCCATTGATACTGTGGAAGATCTATTTGTCTCTCTTCAATGTATTGTGATTGTCTATCATTTGTATAATGGTATCTCTTTTTAGCCATGAATGATATAAAGTGAATCTCTTCTCCCTTGTGTCACACATTTAGTTATTTGATCTATATCTGATTGATAGATTAAACAAGTCTGAATCTATATATATTTTAGTGTCATGATAGTTAAAAGAGATAGGATTGAACACTCTATTTTTGTGCATCACCTCCTTAGAATAGATTAGGTAGTTTTCTTTCATGCATTATTTCTCCATTTTCCTCCCCAAGTGTAGTTTAGGTGCATCCTGATAGAAAAGGATGTTGACCTTCTCTAGAGACTCAACCTCATTCCCATAGCTTGGAGGTTGTTTCCATGTTTCACAAGGTAAAAAACTTTAGGTAAGGATGCATACTTTTGTGAGAACAATAACTTACTTCTAAATTATATTGTAATTATAATTCTTATATATATATATATATATATATATATATATATATATATATATATATATATATATATATATATATCTCACATATAACTAACATGAGTTTCTTGGTAATAGAGTCAAATTATCTTCACCAAAAAAGGATTTTATTTTAATTATATTTAAGACTTTAAAAGTGAATTCACTCAATTTGAATTCTATTTATTATTTTTCATTTACACTATGATCACAAGTTACATCATTCTTTGCTAAGTAGTCTATTTATTGACTTCTATATGATACTAATCTATATAAATAAATATCAATTTTTTTCTTGATTAGCAATTGGTACCTCTTCCAATACCTATTGCACACCAAGATACAATTACTAATATAACAAGAGCTCTATTTGAGCACACGTGCCTTCCTATTGTAAGGAAGGGGAAAAATATCAAAATATGTTGTGAAAGAGAAACATATATAACATAGATTGAGAAACATAAGCATTCTTTATAGTGTTTAAGGTGATGATTCATTTTTTGCTTCTTCCAACAATGGGGAATAATTTAGAAACAAATTAATGTAGAATGTTATACAGATAATACGTATTGAGAATGTAAGCAATAGAGATTGAGGTAAGAGTTATGGTTTCCCTTCTTATAACAATGAAAAATACATTCAGAGACAAATTTGAATAGAACCTCATTTGGGAGACCTTTAGTATATTTTACATATATTAGAAACATTATAATTGAAATTTAAATATAAATTCATTTGGGAGATCTATATTGTACATTTAACATATATTATAAACATTAGAATTGAAAGAAGTCTTGTACATTTATGTTACATAAGATACACAAACAATAGTTAGATAGTTTGATGCAAATTTCATTTTTGCAATAATAAAAAAATTAACATATAGCTAAAAAAAAAAATTGAGAAGAACCCATTTGATATCCCTAAAGTAGTCCTCTAGTAAATAACAACTAGTAGTTGGGTAAGGTACTTCCACCTGTGCATTGCGCAAAGAGAATCAAACTGTGCATGATGCAAAATAGGGAAACCATTTGTAAAGAATGAGGGAATTTTATGTTGGAAATATAAGAGAAGTAACTAAGAGGGGAGGGGTGAATTAACTAATACTAAAATAAATCCTAGATCCATTAGATGTTAGTACAAATTACAATCTGAAAACTGAATAGTGTTGATGCTCGATAACCATACATAAAATGTTGTAACTTGGTAAATGTTGACTTGTTGGAATCATGATATATTTGTCATTAGTGCAAACACTTATTTGATTCTGAATGCTTACCGAGCTTATCACTTAGTCTACAGTGTATACAAAGCATTCAGTGGTTACCTTATAAGTTTGGCAGTTAAACAGTTCTCACTGAGCACTCCAGAGGATACCGAGTGAATGGGCAGTTCAGCAGTGTTCACCGAGGAAAGCAAGCTAAATGAAGAGCTTAGTGTTCACCGAACAAAGCAAGATAAATGAAGAACTCAGTGTTCACCGAGCAAAGCAAGGTAAATGAAGAACTCAGTGTTCATCGAGCAAAGCAAGGTAAATGAAGAACTCAATGTTAACCGAGCAAAGCAAGGTAAATGAAGAACTCAATGTTCACCAAGAAAAGCAAGGTAAATGAAGAACTTAGTGTTCATCGAGCAAAGCAAAGTAAATGAAGAACTCAGTGTTCACCGAGAAAAGCAAGGTAAATGAAGAACTCAGTGTTCACTGAGCAAAGCAAGGTAAATAAAGGACTCAGTGTTCAAGCTTCTACTGAGTGACACTATATCTACCAAGTCACCAATGGTTATCGAGTTCCAAGCAGTATTGTGTGGCTAGTATGAACCGAGCCTCTACTTCTACCAAGTGACACTATATCTACCGAGTCACCAATGGATACCGAGTTCCAAACAGTATTGTGTGGCTAGTATGAATCGAGCCTCTACTTCTACCGAGTGCATGATGATGCCAAGTAATGTAGTAGATGCTGAGTATCAGAAGGTCATCAAGTCAGCTTGAGGAACTCAAGTTTTCTACTATCTAGCTGACTTAGTAATGTTCTGTTCACTTGTGTTTTGGCCGACCTTGTAGTTGTAAATATTGGGATGGTATATATGTAATGCATGATATCATTTGTAATATGGTATGTGTGTAAAAAATAGGAGAGAGTGATGTTCGCATATGAAGAAGGTATTGATATATTTTGAGAAAAGTGAAAGCGAATCAACAGCAGAATAAAAGGGAATACAGCAAGGTCAACATAGGAGCAGAAAAGTTATATCTATCACATCAGGTGATCAATGTAATAAGGATCTTCTCAGCAAACTCTTGTGAGCAGATCCGCTGCTTCATCCTAACAGGTGAATTAGTTCATAAATCCTTTAACAGGGTGGACCTAACAATCTTTTTGTAAATCTCCTAACAGAGTGCATACTTCACTGTATGTTTTTAAATCCTCTAACAAGGTGGATCTAGCAGTCCTACTTGCTCGTAATAGGGTAGATCACCAGAAGTGATCATTGTAAGCTGTAATAGGCCAACTTTATACTACAGTATTGAAGTTTTGTGGGCATCATTCCTACCCCAGTTTTACTTTCTATTTGGAAGGTTTTTGGGTCACCAAATCTCTATGTACATGTGCAATAAATGTTTGTTCTTTCAGTTATGCAAAAGATTAGACAAATGAATGGTGAATGGTTAAAATGTTGAATTGTTTAAAAGTTTAATAAGTTACTGATTCACCCCTCCCCTCTCAATAACCTATCTTATCTTGAATATTTCCAACAATTGGTATCAGAGCTTTGTGGTTCTCAGGATAAAGTTTGATAGCTTGAGCAAAGATCAAGGACAATGGAGATATTTACACTTGACAAATATATTGAAAATGAAAAGCTAGATCTGGAAATGGCCATGGCTCAACTCAAGGAAGCAAAGGAGCATCTTTCTCAATCTCTAAAAAGAAGGAAGGAACTTGCAAGACAAATGAATGATCATCAGTATATTGAAGAAAAGATTGAAGACCTTTTACCATCAAGCAGTTCAAATGAAGCTAATAAAGCAATCAAGGAACTCTTAGCAAAGAATGGTTCTCTGTAGGAAGAAGTAAGGAAGCTTAAAAGAGAACAAGGAATCCAATCAATCAGGCTATGTGAATTTTTTGAACAAAGAAACAAGGCAAATGAAGACCTAGAAGTAAGAAATAATCAATTCCTTTAGCATAAAAATCTTGTAGGTCAAATATCTAATGCAAATGAAGAAGTTATGAATCTAAGATCTGAAAAGGAAAGTTTAAGAAATGATTTAATCACTAAAAGACAAATCAATGCAAGCTTACAAAGTGATCTGAGATCTGAGAGACAAATCAAAGAAATTTTGGAAAATGACTTGATCACTGAAAGGCAAGTCAATGAAAGAATGATGAAATCTCAAATAGACATGAACAAATTGAATCAACAACATAAGAATAATCTTCATAAAAAAAAAGGTAAAGTCGGACTTGGATACAAGGAAGAAGGTGAATCCTCCAAACAAGGTGCTCAAGGGAATCAAAGACCCACTTGCAATCACTATGGCAAGATAGGTCATAAATCAAACAAATGTTGGAGTAATGGAAAAGAAAAATTCAATGGAAAATGCTTCAACTACAATCATCATGGTCACAAAGCTAATGAATGCAAAGAAAAACCAAAATTTGAAGGCAACTGCCACAAATGAAAGAAACATGGTCAAAAGGCATTCCAATGCAGATTCAAATCATTCAATCTAGTTGAACAACTTGTCAAAGCAATCTTTGGATGGGACTACAATACTTGGTGTAGATGTCATTATTGTGGAGAATATGGACATGTTGGGAAAGACTGTTCAAGGCATTACTTAAGGAAAAGAGACACAACAGTAAGATGTTATACATGTACAGAACTTGGTCATATAGCCAAGAATTGCATGAATACTAAAATAATTGAAGATGAAAAGAAAGCTAAAGCTGATAACATTCAGAAGTAGATGAGACAATAAAGGATTACTAAATCTACCAAGAAAGACTGTTCAAATGATGGTCATGTCACTCAAGAAATGAGTGACTCCACCATTTCTAATTAGATTTAAGAAGAATCAAGAGCTGCATCATCAAGCCATATCTCAAGCAATTCTAGAGTGAAAGAGTGCAAATAATCAAATCAGTATTTTAGGTTCAAGGACCAAAGAAAATTTATCATTCACCGTGTTGCATCTACCAAGCAAGGTTTGTTAAAGACCTTACCGAGCTAGGTCAGGAGTATCAAAGATTTTGTTTGATCACCGAGTTGCAAATCTTTTATTGAGTAAATCAATGATAGATTGGCAAGCACTATGTCAGCTCATCTACCTTTGTACCAAGCATTAATGATAGTATGTCCATCAAAAGGGTAGAATTCGATTTCATTTCTCACCGCGACTTAAGAATACTTAGAGCTAAAAGATTTCCAGTGAATCCAAAGCACATCCCAAGTGATTCCAAGCAAATTTCAAGCAAAGAATTTGTTCAAGATTTTCTTATACTTACCAAGCAACAATGGCATCTGCAAGCACCAGTAGCACCAAGGTGAAAAGAGGTTCAGAAATGTTGGTAAAGGGTACAGAATGGAAAATGCCCAACTTCAAGATTGGTCTTGCCATTGCTGAATCACTCGACACAACTGGAGCTCAATCAAAAATACCTCCTAAGGTACTTCTTATCAATGATATTTGTACTCATTTCAAATGTTCTATTCAAGAAATTAGAAACCTAGAAATGGATAGTGCCCTAGGTGAAATGAGTGTAGATGGCTCTTTGAAACCTGAGTTCAAGCATCTTGAAACCAAAGGATTGACTCATATCTCGCATATGCCTAGAAACTTCCAAACCAAATGGATTAGGTATATCTTGATTCGGGTGCATAATGGACAATTATTGTTAGAGCAGCCAGTGCTAATCACAAAGAAGATGATTCACAAAATCACGGGTCTCCCTATGCTTAGCAAAGCCAAAACCACCGAAACCCTAAGTCGAGAGGAGTTACAGAAGAAAACCCTAGCCAAATGGGACGGTAGAGGTTTAAAGGTCAACACTATATCTGATGTCGAACTAAGATTTGGCATACACATAATTGCATATAAACTATACAATTCTAGTAGATTGAATAGTGTACCTTGTGAAGCTATGGATTTGGCCCTCAAGGTTGTAAAGAAAAACCTTGAACTTGATCTATCTCAAGTATTGTTGAAACAATTGAATAAAAATATGGATAGTATAAGGACTTCCAAGAATAACCCTTGTAAATTCAGTTCTCTATTGATCTATTTATTTTTCTACATTAAAAAATTCTTTCCATCTAAAGAAACTATCGTATGGAGAAAAGACATTCCAATTTTGTATCAGATAAATGAGTTTGTAGCAGAGATGGGTGAAAATTTTGGTAGCATCATGGACAATTATTTTGAAGATTTCAAGGAGAGAATGAATAACAGGTTCCGAATTCAACCAAAGTTAGTTGAAGATTACAAAGATGATGTATTCTTCATGGTTGACTATGATAAGGTGTACATCCAGGCAATCAGACCTCGAGTTGCATGGGTAAAACCTCTTCCCTATGAGGTAAATATTGATGAAGCCAAAGACATCATAGAAGCATTGGTAAATGAGCTACTAGACCCAAGGCAACAAATTTTTGGAACCTATGATGAAGCAAAGGCCAAAATTGAGCTTGAAATCAAGCTACCACAGGCCATAAACAAAGGCAAGAGGAAGATGGAAAAATTGAAAATTGCATCTAGCCCTCTTATGCTAATAGAAGGAAAAGGTGAGGATGAAGGAGAAGATGATGAAGAAGAAGGAGAAGAAGATAAAGAAGAACAAGAAACTGGAGAAGATCCTCCGAAGAAGAAAGGTAAGGTAATAGTTACCAAACCTAAGAAGAAGCCTACTACAGCATTCACAAGAAGAACCAGAAAAGGTAAGCAAAAACCCATACTAGTTAGGCTTGCACCCACATTTGAGGAGAGGCTTAAACAATTGGAAGAAGGAGCAAGCATCACAAATTTCAAGGCATTGAAATTTGAAACTAGAACAGATGCAGAGAAAATGCAGATAGAGGAACTGGTACTCATCAAGATGGGTAAATGGAAATACTCTCTGAACCAGCTTGCCTCCCAAATCTCAAAAGATCTATTAGAGAGATTGCAACCGAGATGGGAATCAACCACCCAAATGGTAAAAGACATCTATGAGCAATTGTTGAAGAATCTTCAACCAAGTCTCACTAGAGTAGAAGTAAAGATTGCAATGAAAAATCATGAAGATAAAATGATGATCAGATTCCACACATGTTTAATTTTGATCAAAGACATTGAGAATGTTGTAAATGATGCTAAAAACACGTAGAAAAACATCTATCATCTGCATAAGCCCAGTGAAGACCTAGTGGAAATCAAGGATGATGACAGCAGTGATAGTAAGGATATTGATGGCACTCCATCCATCATAGTTTCACCAAATGAGCTACATGCATTAATGGGAGAAGACAAGGAGGAAGAAGCTAAAGAGGAAGATAAGGAGGAAGATGATCCAGTAAAAATTATAGCAGTAGTGATTGCATCCCTTCCTCACTCTGCACCAAAAATTGTTTCATCCACCAAGGAGATAGCTTCTACAAGTGAGATTATGAGCACAATTGCCACATCAATTGTTCAATCTTCACCGACCTCCTCCCAGCTCTAGGTATCTAAGATAGATGTGCCAAGCACTTCATCTACCGAGTTGACTATTACTTCTTCAGCTACTGAGCCAACCTCCTCAACCCCATCATCTTCAGTGGGTATAGTAGTAAGTTCCACAATTTTGTCAATTCTAGCTAGTTCTACAATTTTGTCAGCACTATCTACATCTACTTCACATCCAGTTAGATCAGATACTACATTATCGAGTGTACCATCATTTTTGGGAAGTATTCTAGTTTTTTATTCGGTAAATACTCCTATCGGCACTCAATCCTCAAGTATCCTAGTTTTCACTGCTAGTCCTTCCATCTCCACTATTGTGTCCACTCCTAAGGTCAAACCAATCATTACTGAAGACAAACAAAAGCAACCATTAAGACTTCTACTCATTGGAGAACAAATTCCTAAAGATATTGACTTAGACACAGAGATAGTGATTCCAAAAATTGACTATGAAAATGCTACCATTTAAGAAATGAGGTATGCTAGTCAACTAATAGAGATGAAGGCTACACAGAAGTAGTTAAGGTCTAAAAGGGATAAGGAATACAAAATAATAGAGAATGCCAGAAATATAATTATAGAAGCTATAGCTGTTGAAGTAGATTCTACTCAACACATTTTGATTCAGTTAGAAGAGGCTATAAATAAATTCAATGAGGACACCTCTGGTCAAGAAAAATTGATTGAAAAGGCTGAAAGAAAATTTGATAATCAAGTTCTTAAGCACATTGCTCAGCACATTGCAATAAGATAGGTAGAATTGTCCACAATTTTGGTCAATCTTGAAAATTCTTTTAATAATGTAACTTCATTTTTTGCCAAACTTTGTGATGTTACTGAGTACACCAAGGAGATCAAAGAAAAATTGAATAAAATTGATGAGGATATGAAGGTCTGTGCCCAAATGCTACAACTTGACCCGAATTCAAGTTCATCCAATCATCTCAGAATCAGATTTTTGTCAAAAAAGCAGGCAAAACTGTTGAGAGAGGAAGCAAGGATCAGATCTACATTGATTGACATTCAGAATATGATTCTTCATGTCATGGACACAATGCAGAAACACATTGCATACTCCAAAACACTGATCCATGAAAACAACTTAACAGTTGCAGATCATGTGATTGAACTTTCAGCTGAAGTTCAGATAGCACTCTCCACCTGTAAAATTTTGCAAGAAAATTGGGATAAGACTTTGGCCCTTATTCTCAAGGTATATTCTAAGTTTATCTCTCATTTTTGGTGTTTCTCTGTAAATACATATTGTTTACTTTGGCATTATTGTCAAAAAGGGGGGGGATAGAGTACCAAAGAAGAGATAGAGACATATGTAAATAAGGAAGCCATGCGTAAAGATAGAGTTATTTGTAAATACTATGTGCATATTTAATGGGGGAGATATATGTAAATTAGGACGTCAAATTTTGCACATAAGCTTTGGCTCATAAGTATTTTTGTCACTAATGCCAAAGGGGAAGATTGTTGGAATCATGATATATTTGTCATTAGTGCAAACACTTATTCAATTCTGAATGCTTACCGAGCTCATCACTTAGTCTACAGTGTATACCAAGCATTCAATGGTTACCTTATAAGTTTAGTAGGTAAACAGTTCTCACCAAGTACTCCAAAGGATATCGAGTGAATGGGCAGTTTAGCAGTGTTCACCAAGCAAAGCAAGGTAAATGAAGAACTTTGTGTTCACCGAGAAAAGAAAGGTAAATGAAGAACTCAGTATTCACCGAGCAAAGCAAGGTAAATGAAGAACTCAGTGTTCATCGAGAAAAGAAAGGTAAATGAAGAACTCAGTGTTCACCGAGCAAAGCAAGGTAAATGAAGAACTCAGTGTTCACTGAGAAAAGCAAAGTAAATGAAGAACTCAGTGTTCACCGAGGAAATCAAGGTAAATAAAGGACTCAGTGTTCACTGAGCATAGCAAGGTAAACGAAGAAGTTAGCTTCTACTGAGTGACACTATATCTATTGAGTCACTAATGGTTACCGAGTTCCAAGCAGTATTGTGTGGCTAGTATGAATCAAGCCTCTACTTCTATCGAGTGAAACTATATCTACCGAGTCACCAATGGTTATCGAGTTCCAAACAGTATTGTGTGGCTAGTATGAATCGAGCCTCTACTTCTTATCGAGTGCATGAGGATGCCGAGTAATGTAGTAGATGTCGAGTATTAGAAGGTCACCGAGTCATCTTGCAAAACTCGAGTTTTCTACTATCTGGCCGACTTAGTAATGTTCTGTTCACTTGTGTTTTGGCTGACCTTATAGTTGTAAATATTGGAATGGTATATATGTAATGCATGATATCATTTGTAATATGGTATGTGTGTAAAAAATAGGAGAGAGTGATGTTCGCATATGAAGAAGGTATTGATATATTTTGAGAAAAGTGAAAGCGAATCAGCAGCAGAATAAAAGGGAATACAACAATGTCAACATAGGAGCAAAAAAGTTATATTTATCACATCAGGTGATCAATGCAACAATGATCTTATCAGAAAACAGTTGTAAGTTGATCCACTGCTTTATCCTAATAGGTGAATCAGTTCATAAATCCTTTAACAGGGTGGACCTAACAGTCTTTTTGTAAATCTCCTAATAGAGTGCATACTTCATTGTATATTTGTAAATCCTCTAACAAGGTGGATCTAGCAGTCGTACTTGCTCCTAATAGGGCAGATCACCAGAAGTGATCATTGTAAGCCTTAACAGGCCAACTTTATACTATAGTATTGAAGCTTTGTGGGCATCATCCCCATCCCAGTTTTACTTTCTATTTGGAAGGTTTCTGGGTCACCAAATCTCTGTGTACATGTGCAATAAATGTTTGTTCTTTCAGTTATGCAAAAGATTAGACGAATGAAATGTGAATGGTTAAAATGTTGAATTGGTTAAAAGTTTTATAAGTTACTGATTCACCCCTCCCCTCTCAATAACCTATCTTATCTTGAATATTTCCAACATGAATTTATTGAGTAACAAATCAACTTTATAGATCTTAAGATATTTATTAAAAATATGAAATAAATAGCATGAGCACATACAACATGGAAACCAAATTTGGGAAAAACCACCAATTGTAACTAGTTACTATTTTGCACTCTTCTGAAGTGAGCCTAGTTAGGAGCTAGACCTGTTAAATGTTACTAAACATACTACTAGGTGTGACACTATTAAAGGATTTAATCACCATGTTAAGAGTGGCCTTATTAGAGGTCTTGAAATAATTTAATAGAATTTCCACCTGTTTAGAGGATTTACAAATGGTTTTTGAACCAACTTTGTTAAGAGATTTAGATCACTACTATAATGCTTAGAAAGTAATAATGAATTGACCTAATTGAGATGTAACTAAATTTTTGATTATTGATCTTTTTTCTGACTTGCACTTAATCCTTTTTAATTGAATATAGCTTTTCTTCTCCACAAGGATATTCTACTTATCCTTCAAATTTTCTTCCTTTCTTCATCTCTTGCAATTCATTCATTACAACTTGCACACTTAAAACCACAACTTGACCTTTTACTTATACCTTTCATATTGTCAAGTCAACTTAAATATATTTTAGAATAATTAATATTTATCACCATAGTTGGTTAGAACCAATAGAAAAATCAATTGAGCTTAATAAGCCAAAATAAGAAAATTCTTTGTTAGTTGACCTAGCTTAGTAGAAACTAACTCAAAAGAGATTTCTTGTGTTAACCGATAGAAGATTGGTTAACACTGCAAACTTACAAAAATTCTTTGGTAACCAAGTGAGCATGGTTAACACTAGTTCCATCTAAATTTCCTTCATTAACTGAGTGAGCTTGGTTAACACTCTGCCTCTGCATGATTTTCTTCGACACCTGAGCAGACTCAATAGACACTATTTTCTGCAAAGGAATGTTTGGTAGACATGGAAAATTGTCTTTACTACCTGAGTGTGCTTGGCATGCACTGACTAACAATGATATGACATTTTTCTAACATCAAAGACAACAAATAATTGATTAATTGTATCCAATAATCTCCCTCTTTGTCATTGATGGAAACACAACATGTAATAGCACAATGAAAGTTTTAGAACAAGACTCCCTCTATCAATAAACTTCTATTTGCAACAATCTTTCATAGAACTTTCTCCCTTTTTGAAACTTCTCTCTCTTTTTTTTCTTACTTTATTCTGGTTACAAAAATTTCTATGGGATGTGACAGTAAAATTCTCCATCTTTGACAAAACATGCTAAAGACAACACATCTATTTAGTATTAATGTACCTTAAGTATTGATTCATTTGCAATATGCCCTTGTCAATACTATATCAACTGATTGATCTTCAAATTAGTTCTTGTTTATGCATCACTAAAATTTGTTTAGTGAGCTTCCGATATGTGAATGACCCCTAGCTTATATCTTCAATACAAAAATGCATCCATTAGTAATGGCTTGGTGAATATGTCTTATATCTATTCTTTTGTATTCACTTATTCCAATATGACTTCTTTATCCTACACTAATTCTCTTAAGAAGTGATATTTTATAGCGATGTGCTTTGTTTTGGAATGCATCACTGGATTCTTTGATATGTTGATTGTACTGATATTATCACGATATATGACTGCTGGATCTTTGATTTCTACCTTCATTCATTCCAATAATTGTTTGAATAATTTTTTTTTAGAATAGTTGACTACTGTTGCCACATACTTTCTTCACCTATGGATTGAGATGTGCAATTTTTCTTCTTACTTGTCCAAGATACTAGTCTTTTACCAAGGAAGAATGCTCCACCACTAGTTATTTTTCTATCATCAAGACTTCCTACCCATTCAACTTTAGTAAACACCTTTAAGTCTAGATTGCCTCCAAGTTTGTACCATAAGCCATGATCTTTAGTACCTTTTAAATATCTCATGATTCTTTTTATTTCCATCATATGGTTTTCTTTGAGATTTTCTAAGAATCTTGCCACTATTTCAACTACTAAGGTAATGTCAGGCCTTGTATGTACTACATACTATAATTTTCCAATCATTGATCTATATAAGGTCTGATCTGCTTCTTTGGAGTCATCATTTTTGGAATGCTTAATTCTACTAGACATGGGAGTTCCAACTGGTCTTGATGCTTCCATTCCAAACTTCTTTAGCATCTCCTTGATATACTTAGATTGAGTGATGTAGATACCATTTTTATTTTGTTGTATTTGCAATCCAACAAAGAATTTTATCTCTCCAAACATGAAAATATCAAATTCTTTACTCATTTCTTCTAAAAATGCTTTGCATAAGTCATCATTTTCTGTAAATATGGTATCATCAACAAATATTTTTGCTAACACAATCTTCTTATCAGGTCCTTCCTTGATATACAAACTATTGTTATCATTTTTTCTTTGAAAATTGATCCATATCAAATAGTTAGGTAGTCTTTCATATCAAGCTCTAAGAGCTTATTTGAGACCATATAGTGCTTTGTGTAATTTGTAGACCATGTGCTTATTGTTAGGATCTAGAAAAACTTCTGGTTGTTTAATGTAGACTTCCTCATCAAGAATTTCGTTCAAGAATGCAGACTTAACATCCATCTGATATACTTTAAATCCTTTGTGAGCTACATATGCAAGTAGAGTTCTAACACCTTCTATTCTTGCAATAGGGGAAAACATTTTACCATAATCAATACCTTCTTCTTGAGAATAGCCTTTACGTACTAGTCTTGCTTTTTTTCTAGATACTTTTCCATCTTTATTCAACTTATTTCTGAATACCCATTTTGTACCAATTACATTTTTATTCTTTGGCCTAGGAACAAGAGTCCAAGTGTTGTTCTTCTCTATCTTTTCTATCTCTTCATTCATAGCTCCAATCCAACTTACATTTTCCAGAGCATCTTTAACATTTCTAGGTTCAAATTTAACAAGTAAACATGTACCTTTCATTTTTCTTTTTGTCATTGTTCCATTTGATTAATCTCCAATGATCTGATCAAGTGCATGATGCCTTCTAACATATTTTGCTCATATAGGTTCTTTGGACATTGAATTAATTCTACTGTCTTCATTATCAACTTTAGCTTCAAGCTTGGGTCCTTCTGTTTGTGGCTCGAGTCCATTAAACTTGGCTTGAATTAGCTTAGTAGCCTTTGAATGTGACTTGGGTCCTTTAGAATGAGACTTGGTTTGAACTTCCTACAACTTGATAATTGTTGGAGATTTAGGGAACTCAGGAGATGAAGTCTCCTTTCTCTCAAATAGATTTGGCAGGGTATCTGGTTCATAGTAGATGAATCTTTTGTAATCCTCTAGCTCCTTTTTGCTTTCTTCTTCACTATTTTCTACAAACTCATCAATTCTCACATGTGTACTCCCTGTGATCTTATGAGTGGTCAAATTAAAAAATTTGTATGCTTTACTTTTTTAGGAGTATCCTACAACTATTCCTTCATCACCTTTTACATCAAATTTTCCTTTTCTAGATTCTTTGGTGATGTAACATTTGCTGCCAAATACTTTTAAGTAGTTTACTTTTGGTTTGTAGCCATACCATAGTTCATAGAGAATTTGGTTTGACTCTTTCTTCAATTGAACTCAATTACAAGTATGAACTACAGTGCTGATAGCTTCCTTACAATATTTGATAGAAACTTTATTTTCTATCATTAGTGTTCTTGCAGAATCCATGATGGATCTATTCCTTCTTTCAAAAATTCCATCTTACTGAGGTGTACCAGGGGCTGATAGTTGTCTTTTGATTCCTCCTTCAATGCAAAAGTTATTGAATTCATTGGAGATGAATTCACCACCTTTGTCTAATATTAAACACTTCAATCTCTTTCCAGTTTCTTTCTCCACTCTTGCTAGATACCATTTCAATTTCTCAAAGGCTTCTAATTTTTCTTTTAGATGTATCATAGCTATCATTCTAGAATAGTCATCAACAAAAAAAATGAAAAAAATTTCTCCACTTTAACTTTATATTCTAATGGGTCCATGTAAGTTAGTATGCACAATTTTGAAGACTTCTTTGAACTGATAGTTTTTATCTTAAAACTACTCTTTCCCATTTTACCAATTTGGCAATTTTTGCACAAACCAATATCAGGTTTCCTCAAACTTGGAATACCTCTTACTCTTTTATGTTTGTTTGTCTTGACCAGATTATCAAAGTTTACATGACATAGTCTTATGTACCATAACCAACTTTCTTGTACTTGAGCAATAAAACATAAGGATTCACCAAGATCAAGATAAAATAGATTACCTTTTGTTTGCTTGTCTTATCCAACTAGGTTTCCTTTGTCATCCAAAAATTTTGCCTTGCCATTCATAAATTCTACCTTGAATCCAATGTTGTTTAACTGTGACACACTCAGTCGATTATGCTTTATTCTTTCAACCCAATAAGCATTATCATATACAAGTTCATTGGTTAATGAGATATAATGTTTTCCTTTTATGTAACAAGGTTCATTGTTTCCAAACCTTACACTACCTCCATCATAGTATTCAAAATGTTCAAATTTTTTTTTTATCTCTAGTCATATGGTGTGAACATCCACTATCAATAATCCATGTATCATTTTTGCTAACATGAGAAATAAGAGTCATCTTATTTTCTTCATTATCAGATTCATCTTTTACAACAATATACACCATTTTATCTTCACTGTTATCAAAATCTTGAGCCATGAAACAAGTTTTCTTACCTTTGTCCTTGTATGTTTTGTGACTTTTGAATTCATTCTTGCTTTTGTACTTGTGGGGTTTCTCCTCATCCTTTCTTTCTCTATTTGAACACCTAGCAACAATATGAAAAATTTCTTCACAAGAAAAATATATTAGAGGGATTTTACCTTTGTACTTTCCTCTTCCTTTGGAGTATTTCTTTGCAATTAAGGATTCAACAATTTCAAGATTATGGTTAAAACTTTCTTTAATTTCTTCCTCATTTACTAATTGATTTGCCTTTGATTTCTTGCTCTTTTATTTGAGTGAGAGATTGGCTTCAAATGTAGACTCAATATTCTTGGAAAAAGGGACATAGTTATCATAGTTATCTAGTTTAAAAGCTGTCAAGTAGAGCATCCAAGTTTAAATTTTTATTTGGTTCACATCTCATTTCTTGTATAGTAGATGCTCTGATTGCATAGATAGGAAGAAGACTTTTGAGTACCTTACTCACAATAGTTAGATCCTTAATGTCTCTGCTAGATGCTTTGATTGCACTTACATTGGCTTTGATTCTTTCTACATATTTTGTAATGTTTTCATCTTCTCTCATTCTCATTTGGTCAAATTGTCGTCTAAGACTGTTTTCCTTGGCCCTTCTTACATTGTCATCTCCTCCATAGATATATTTCATCTTGGTCGATATTTCATAAGCAGTAAGTCATCATGATGTTTTGGTTCTTCTTCTTAGTAATATCTTCAACTAATAATGTTTCAGTGGGAGTTTTGTATTTGGTATCAAGATACTTGCAACCTAAATCATTGATAGTAGCTAGTTGTAACCTCATAAGTCCTTGCCATGCTGTAAAATTTTCTTTGTTGTGCTTTGGAGTCTCTCTTTTATAAAACATCTTGATCTTTAGCTTAGGTCCTTGAAACCTTCTCTGCAAGCACCGAAAGTTATAATACCAATTTTTGGAAATCTAAGAGCTGTAACTAAGAGGGGAGGGGTGAATCAGTTACTACTACAATAAATCCTAGATCCCTTAGATGTCAATACAAATTACAATATGAAAACTGAATACTGTTGATGCTCGGTAACCATACATAAAATGATATAACTCAGTAAATGTTTTTGATTTGGAAAATAGATTTTATAGGGATCCTGAAACCCAAAGTTTTACAGCAATAAACAACTTAAAGCATAAAAGTCAGAAAAAATAAAAATAGCCACAAAAGGCCAAAAACATAAAGGCCCAAAGCCAGGGAAACAAAGGCTAGGAACAGAGCCTGGTAGGCAAACTAGTGTCCCTTCTCCTCCATTGCCTATAGGATTTATGTAGCATCGATTTCCTTCTAGATGGCTTGCTCCTCCTGGGTCACGAGGGGAAATGCATCTGGTCCCCTTGGCTTTCCTGGATTCCAATCTCTTTCTGAGGATCCTCCCGGCTGGTTTTTTTCTATGTACTTTGCTCCACGTTCCTCACAACACCTGCATTGGTCAGATAGTCCCCCAGATTAACAATGTTTTCATTCAAGGTATGGAGGGTATCCACAATCTGTTTACTCACAACCTAGTGGACGGAATCCAGCCTTTGGACCTTCTGCTTGAGTTCGGGTGATTCTATCCTCCTGATTGTCATTGGGGTCCTTGCATCTGTCTTTTTCCTGGCTGCCCAACTGGTCTTTACTGCCTCTGGCCTCATGATCCTTGACTTCCCCCCTATTGTTGGTCTAGTTGGACCTGTACTTCAGAGTCTCAATTTCCTAAAAAAGCCACTTAATGGAGTGGAAATTGTCAATTAGACTATTCTTTGCATTTTTGAGGAAGTTGAAACCCATTTCACGGGCATTATTAGGGAGAACCAAAAGAGTCGGGTCAAGGAGCTCATCATAGTGGGTGGTACTGTCAAGATCCCCCAACACCTAGATTTTAGCAGGTTCTCTAACAATGCCCATGCTAACACTATCCATATTGAAATTTTGCCAGGCTCTTCTCTTATTTTTCCTGATGGCCTCCCCTCCCTTTTCAACCATAATTTAGATCATCTCTTCTAGGGGAAAAATGGGGATCTCCAGGGGGGAGGTGGACGCAGTGGGGCTTGGGGGAAAATCAACATTATCGCTGAGATGATCATGGGTAGAGGTTTGGTCCACTTTTCTTTTCTTGGGGTTATCCTGGGTTACCAAGGGGGTTGCCACCTTCTTGTCATTATCTTTATCCTGTAACTCAGTAAATGTTGAATTTACTTAGTAACATATAAACTTTACAGATCTTAAGATATTTATTTCAAGTATTAAATAAATGGAATGAACACAAATGACACTAAGATTTGACGTAGAAATCAAATTTGGGAAGAACCAACAATTGTAACTACTTACTATTTTTTACTCTTCTGAAGTGAATTGTTAGGAGCCAACCTTATTAAAGGTTACAAAACACACTATCATGTGTGACCCTATTAAAGGATTTAATCAACCTGTTAGGAGTGGCCTTGTTAGAGGTCTTGAAAAAATTCAATAGAATTGTCACCTAATTAGAGGATTTACAAATGGAGGTTAAAACAACTCTATTAAGAGATTTAGATCATTGCTACAATGGTTAGAAAGTAACAATGAATTGACCTAATTGAGATGCAACAAAATTAATGATTACATATCTCTATTCTAACTTATACTTAATCCTTCCTAATAAAATATAGCTTTTCTACTCCACAAGGATATTATGTTTATCCTTCAAATTCACTTCCTTTCTTTATCTCTTGCAATTCATTCATTACAACTTGCACACTTGAAACCAAAACTTGACCTTTTGCTTATACCTTTCATATTGTCAAATTGGATCAAATATAATTTAGAATAATTAATATTCATCTTTATAGTTGGTTAGAAATAATAGACAAATTGTTGGTATAAATAAGTATTTATTATTTATACTTACTTAAGTTTACTTGGATTAATGCATATATTTTATTATTTATTTATTATTCACCTAGGAGTATGCATACTCTTGTGAGTTGTCATGTTGGCAACACATGAGTTTACACTCTAATTATGCACATGTTGTTTAGACTTAGGATTTAGCACATTATTTGAGCACATGGTGTCTACAACATTCTAGACACCTCATCATGCTTATCTTCTTATTGTGGAAGATATGTGTTTAGTTGTCATGCTTATCTCCTAGTACATTCTAGACACATTCTAGATGCATCTTAGAGGCCTTTATATATAGGCTCTACTAGTGTCTATGTACATGCTTCTACATGCTTCTAAATAGAAACCACTATCATATTGATCATACTCTTTGGTCTATTGAGTTCTTGTGGTTGTACTTTGATACCATGTAGCAATTTGTCATCTCCCACATCTTTAATGTGAGACTCCATAAATAGGGCTACAAGGGCAGGAAGGAAGTCATCACATGAAGGTAAAGTAGGAAGACATGAATGGTCTTGCTACACTATATCTGAAGTATCTTTGGCTAGAACAAGATCAGTAGAATCAATAGGAGCTGGAGGTGTGAAATCATCTAAAGGTACAAGAACCATAACTGGAGTGACTAGATGTAGAATGTCTTCTAGAAATGGAGGAATATTTGGATCTCCATATGCTTCCCAAAGAGCCATCCAAACATCATGAGGAAAAATTTCCATAAGAAGAGGAGCAAAAGATTCCATACTCATACTATTATACATAAAGCTAAGAAGTTTACCAAGATATTTGAAGAAAGGTGGTATCTTCGAGCAAAAATAAGGAATCACTTTTTGATGTTCTCTTAGATGAGCAATGATTAAGGAACTCCATTTTTTATAGTTCCTTGGTGTCAACTTTGGTCTTATACCAGACTGATATATCTGACAAGACTCCATGAGACCAATGAATGTATGCATCCCTCAAAATATGGAAATAATCAATCAACCCCCCCTAATGTATGTTTGGCACTTAGTGCAATAGCCACATGCGAATTTAGGGCCTAGTTCTAAAAGTAGTATTTCTATCAATAGAACCTATAATCTAATAGCAAATCTAGAAAGTAGACAAAAAAATGCACTTTAAAAAAAATAGAATCTAATTTGGAGTCCAGATGAGCCTATACCAAGCACTTGAGGTGGCAAAAATTGGTATTTGCGACTTGAAGAAAAATCTAGGAACAAAGATCTCAAACCACCTAAAACAATGTATAGATTATGAAATTCTACCCCAAAACAAAAAAAAATGCTGTAATTATTTTTCCTGAATCACAGCCACACCTCAAAAAATGGAATGGCTCTAGATTTTGCCTTAGATGTCCAATTTGGATAAAACAAAATTTGATTTGGAGGTTTTTTGACCTTCTAAATGTGATGCAAATATCTAATTTGTACCAACAAGCTTCAATCTTCACCTACAAAATATCTCTCTTACAGGCCTCATGGCCAATTTTTCCAAAAAAAAGAATGCAAATTCAAAAAAAAATTGCAGAGAGACAGATGAAAAAAATGCAGATCTAAAAATTAAATGTACAGATCTGAAATGATCATACCAATTTTGCCTGAATTTTAACTATTTCCCAACATAGGCAAATTCTTTTGCCACAATGATAGATTCATGTACTTCAGCACAATAGGGTACACATGGCCTTCTAGCCTTAGGTGATAACTTCTTGACTGAAATTTCAGCTTTGTTCATGGAGTCACACACATAATTGATTTCAAAGACTTCTTTGATGATCTACCACTTCTCTTTGCTAAGGACGATCCTTCTATTGTTGTTGTGAGCACTTATTCTAACCCTCAAGTCCATTCTCTACATGATCAATTTTTACAAGTTGGTGTGATTGTGGATACTTATGTACAACATCTATAGGAGGTCTCTTTGTCATTTGAGAAGACTATTGGTTCCTTGAAACAAGTTTTACATCACTTCTTGTTTGATCTGCACTTCTTCTCAATAGTTTTGGAGGAAGTCATCATCGACATCGATATAGGGACACTTGAACAGGTTTCAAAGACATCGTTCATCATAGAGATTCAGGGGATGCATCTCCTTTGTATCCTTGCAATCATTTATTCCAAAAGGGAGGAGCATCATTTAGAGGTCATGGATTAGCTTCTATATTGGAGCATTCCTCACTAATTGGCACACTACCTTTGGTGTGAGGGGAGGGGGGGACTTCATTTTCTCCTTCTCTTTTTTGGGGAGATGTTTTCCTCTTCAGGGTTTTGTCCTTCTCCTATTTTTCTATTGTATATACTCGATGTATGTCATAATGAGGGAGTCTTGATTACTCCATCCATCCATACATTGTGTGTGTTTTTCATCTCTCCTTTTGGGGGAGGGTTTTTCCCATGAAGTTTTCCCTCTTTCTTTACTTTATGAGAGATTGCATATCATTATGTACTTGGGTACCTAACATGGCCTGGTAGCTAGGACCCATCATGCATTTCATCCTAGATCATGTAAGCTTATGTGCATTTCCCTAGGTTGCACTTAAGGGAGGGTGTTAGTGTAAATAAGTATTTAATATTTACACTTACTTAAGTTTACTTAGGTTAATGCATATATTTTATTATTTATTACTCACCTAGGAGTATGTGTACTCTTGTGAGTTGTCATGATGACAACACAAGAGTTTGCATTCTAATTATGCACATGTTGTCTACACTTAGGAGTTAGCACATTATTTGAGCACATGGTCTCTACAACATTCTAGACACCTCATCATGCTTATCTTCTTATTGTGGAAGATATGTGCTTAGTTGTCATGCTTATCCCCTAGTACATTGTAGATGCATCTTAGAGGCCTTTATATACAGGCTCTCCTAGTGTGTATGTACATGCTTCCAAATAGAAAGCATTATCTTATTGATCATACTCTTTGGTCTACTAAGTGCACTTGGTTGTGCTCCTTGATCTTGGGTGAATCTTGCCTTAAGGAAAATTCTTACACATATAAATTGAGCTTAATATGCCAAAACAAGAAAATCCTTCATTAGCTAACCTAGCTTGATAAAAACTAACTCAGAAGCGATTTCCTGTGTTAACCAATAGAAGCTCGGTTAACACTACAAACTTGCAAAAATCCTTTGGTAACTGAGTGAACTCGGTTAACATTGGTCCCATCCAACTTTTCTTCATTAGTCGAGTGAGCTCGGTTAACACTCTTCTTCCACGTGATTTTCTTCAATGCCCAAGTGGACTCAGTACACATTGTCTTCTGCAAAGGAATGCTTGGTAGACATTGAAAACTATCTTTACTACCTGAGTGAGCTTATCATGCACTGGCTAACAATGATATGCCATTTGTGTAACATCAAATACAATAGACAATTGATTAATTGAATCCAACATTTTTAACCACGGATAGTCCCAAGAATACACTAGAGATAGATGTGGGTTGTCTTGTATCTATAATTCTTGTTTTAACTGTAAAATGGATCAATATTTGATGTAATGGAAATTATATAGAACTCCTTTTGGAGAGATAAAACTAAAATGTAAATGCAATTTTATAGCCATAATAGGAATCTGCATGTTAAAATCCAATATTTTGTTTAAACATCCAAAAACAAAGACAATTTTTCTATAGATATGATTAAAATAGACTAATAATAGAGATTTTTTTAAAGTGTTAATTTCTAGTATAATAGATTATATGTATTGTAGATAGATACAAGGAAAGTGAAATAAAATAAACCAATATGCAAGCAAAAACATTGAGTTAAAATAGTGCTTTTCTATAGATAGGAAAATATTAGACTATATGTTTTAGATTGCATGTTTTTGTATAGGGCTGAGTACAAGATACAAATTTCTAGTTGTGCAATATAATTTTATCTAATGTATGTATGCAAAATCTATGTATTGGAAGTAGTGGAGAGAAAAAATATTATGTTTCATATAGTTGTAGGTGATTCAATGTATTCAACATAATATTGTTCATCAGAGCTTGTCTATATATACCAAAATTTTAGAGTATAAGTGATTACTAGGGAAAATATTATTGCTAGCATATCTACAAGTTCTTTAGAAAATTCAATGTGATAGTGTGGATTGAAGCCTTCCAATGACAAAAAACCTGAACTATAGTCTAGGAGCCTTAATTGATCTGCAATACACCCAAAAATGGCTTTGTTAGGTGCAATGATTGGGAAGGAAAATAAATATTAGATAAAATTCAAGGAAAGGAAAAATGAATTAGTTTTATCTTACGTTGTTGGTTTCTCCTATAATGGAGATGATATTTTCATTCACTATAATGGAGAAAGTCCATTGTATTTCAAATGTTTGCAGTAGGTACACGACTGTTGACCTACTCTTTTTTTAGGTGTCAAATGGTTTGTTTGTAAGCTATGGAAAGCATTGCTCAAGAATTTTCGTAGTCATGGTACATTCAACAATTTTATTATCGGTTTCTATAGTGTACTACAAGAAAGGTCCATAAGAAAAGTTCATGATTTTCCCAATGCAAAACATTGGCCATTTGTGGTGGTTGAAGATGGTGCCAATAAAGTTGGCTGGTTGCATTTTGTTCACAGTAGCTAATATGGTTGTAGATAAGCATTCTTTGGTCTCAGGGTACGGGTGACCTAGGATATGAAAGAAGATTTAGTTATGAGTTTGAGTGGTCTATTATCTAAAATATGATTGTAGTTTTATTTGAGAGGTGGTATGGTTTTTGTTGGTTACCTGGATACTGGAGGAGAGTATGTTTAATAAAGAATTGATTGTAAATTCATCATTACGGATGTCAACATATGTTGATGGTGTTTTTTTAATTCTATTTTTTCCTCTCAGCCCACTATGCACAACATTCTTGAGAAGCAGGAGTGGTGTTGTGGTAGAATTCTAGATTTGTTGGAGTGTTGTGTAAGCTTGAGCATGCAATTTAGGAATGATTACTTGCAAATAAAATAAATGTTCTAGTCAATAGAATGGATAATTGTGTAATGAGAAAAGCATCAAGTGTGGACATAGATATGGAATGAGAAGATTACAATAAATGTGTCTGATATAGATTATCCATCCTTGATGTGGATATTGTACTCCTTTGGGGTTCTTTTGTGAGCTACTACTATAACACCAAGCATACCAATTGAATAGCTGTTAGGTTACTGAATAAGTTGACATATTCTTGTGTCAGGCATCAGCTTTTGTTGGCTATAAACTTGGTCAATGTTTTCAATGGATGTTTGTGCAGTCAATTGGATGCAATAATCTATGTCGCCTCTTTCATACTATGTTTTTTTCTTTAGAGAGAAATATTTTATGCAGACACTTGTGCCAAGTAAAAAGATTTGTCATAAATTTGTCAATTAATTGGTTGATTATATTTGTTGTTATTGTCATGTGACCATCATTGTCAATGAGATCAACATGCACTATAGAATCTTTTGTTGGAATTTTCAATTTTTTAGCATAAGTAGGACCATAAGTGATGAGGACATCACCTTCAAAAATAGTAGCTGATTGCATTCTTCAAATATTTGTGATATTGGATGCATTGTTTTCCTCTGTGCTAAGCCTATGAAGAGAAGAGATTATTATTTTCAAGTCTACAATGATATGGAAATGAATTAAAATAATTTAAGAATTGTATATAATTTATACCTTTTTTCTAGGTGTCTATCATCAAAGTTGTTGCTATCTTCTACAAGGTTTTGCTGTTGAAATGAGGACATGATCAAAGTTCTACAAAATGTATAAAAAAAGTTAGTAAAATAAATAAATATGTATAAGAAATAAATGGATGTATGGGAAGGTATCGAATGTTGCATACATTATTGCAATACCTTTTTATGAGAGTTGAACTTTGCTTTTGTAGCTCATTCATATCAAGATTGCTCTTAGCTTCATGATTGATTGTTTTGGATGACTCCATCAAATATTTGTCCATGAATAAAACTATAACATTGTTTGGATGTAAAATCAATGTGAAAGTGAGTTTGACAAGAGTCATGTCAAGGAACTAGGTCAATATCCTTATGAAAAAAGTATATACAAAACCTATATGAATTTGTGCAGTGATATGGTATGAGGTAGGCTTCTAATGTATATAAGAAAGTTGTGGAAAATAATAGTTTTGTAATGGATAAATAAAGAATCTAACCTGTTGGGTTGTTGTCATTTTTTGAGATGAAGGTTGTGTAATTTACAAGTGGAGTTGTAGAGATACTCTGAAATGATTTGACCAATATGTATCTAGCAGAATTAATTTTTTAGATTGTTGATTAATATTATGTACCTAAAAGTGGTCTAATAAAGTGCCTACAAATGTTGTTGCTTTGTCAACTATTAAAAAGAAGTTGTATTGTTGCATGAATTCTACAAGCATCTTTTGTTTTTTACTAGAATGTATCATGTCAATGTTGAAGTCTCCAGTAATTATTACTTTCAAATTTTTTGGCAATGAGGTAAATATACTTAGTATCAGATTCGATATGTCATTTACAGGTTCACCTAGTGTAATATAAACATTAGTAATCTGTATGGTATGACTGATATATAATATATCAATGGTGATTAATTCTAGACAGTCTACTGTAAAATAATTCATATTTAGTATTGTACTTATTTTGGTACAAAAAGTCAATATACCATGAATAGAAAGTGAAGAATAGAAATTGTACATTTCATTTAGCAATGGGAGGCGTGCATGTGTCTTTTCTTTTGTTTCTTATAAGCATAGTATAGTTGCTTTGAGAAAATCATGGTCGTGGATAGTTTCCTATGTAAGCAATGGAAGGCTTTGAGTATTCAAAGAGCATATGATAAGATGGACCATTGATAAGAAAGTAAGGTTATATGGAGATCCATTTCCTTGTCCACTTTATGTGATACTTTGAAATTTTAATGTTGTAGTTTGTGCATCAAATATAATGTTTCAATGGTTTTTACATGAGATAGAGCTATGCAGGTAAGACCATGCTGGTACACTTTATCAGGATCAAAAGTGAGTCCATCCATTGTCAAACCTTGTGCCCTATGGACAGTTCTTGCAGATGCTAGTTGAATAGGGAATTGTCTTCATGTAATAAATTTAGTAGGATTTTTCATTTATCTGGCTATATTCATTATTGGGGTCCAAGAAGGTGAAATAGAACTTGTGTACAAGCTTTTCATTTTTTTGAGTTATGATATGCCAATTGCAGTGTCATTGAATTGAATCCATATAATCTCTTCATGATTTTTTGTATGTAGTTGGAAAACTCCATCAACACCATTGACTACTCCATCTTGCATGTCAAGATTGTTAGCTATTAGCTCAACAAGAATTCTTCGCTTTAGATAGATTACAACAAGCAATGATGATTTTTGAGCTTGGTAGTGAAATTTTTTAGTGTGTGAGTCTATTTCATCAAGAGCATCAAATACATAAAGCTTACTAGAAAAGAAGTTCAACATTCATTTATTATGTTCAGCAATAGCTAAATTCCTATGAAACAAGTACAAGAATTTTGGATTGTTAGGAGGCATCTTGTAACATGTTATATTCAAGTAGCTTAGGTCTTCATCATTTTGTTGACTAGTTCTTGCACGGTTTAGAATAGGAATGAAGTTTTCTTTGTTTGTCTAACAAAAATGTGTAATTCAAAGCACAAGACATTTTCTATCTAAAATTTCTATGGGATTTTTCACTATTTATTGTTGGCTCTTCAAATATCCAATTATCACATATAGGTTGTGCTTGGTATAATTCACAAAAAAATATGATGTCAACATTGCCAAATAATTTTTTGGTGTATGTTTGATTTGGCAAAGCCTTCTGTAAATATAATATAGCATTTTTGAACCAATTAATGACACCTCATCGATGCGAAAGACCTCTAGTTGATCCAATTTCTTGCTTAGATTGTCAAGAGTGTTTGAGTCCAATGCCAATATCTTTGAAGAGTTATATGGAAGCTGGAAAATAGAATGTGTAGTGATGCCATCTACATTGAATGCAGCTTTTCCTATGGAATCAACAATAATGTCTTTAGGCTTGTATGGGTCACTTTCTAGTTGCTTATCATAGATTTGAATCATTTCTTGAAAGAGGACTTTGATGTAAATTTTTTGCCAGTGCCAACACTTTCTGTCAAGAATAAGTATAGTGGTTTGTCAAATGCAAGTCTCTTTTTCGTCAGAACATCTTTCACTATTGATTGTTGCTCTTCATTTACCTACCTTCGCAAGCTGAAGTATTCTTTGTTTGTAAGAACGAATGGGTGGGGAATTTCTCAGAATAGTGAGGATCTAGTAGCATGTAGGTTTTGTAAGTTTTTTATATGTGTCATGTCAATTATAATGTCATATTTCTCAATTTCATTTTGTTATTCTTTTTGTGCATGGTCAGTATCGAGGTCTAATGTTAGGTGATTGTCATTTTTAGCTTCTATTGTAGCTTGGTCAATGTCACCCCATTTACTATTTATTTTCAAGGTAAACATTTTTTCATTTCTAGAAATTTGCACTTTGTCTATTTCAAATGCTGAATTCCATGTTTTATGCCCTATCAATAACAAGTTTTTACTATTTTTGAAAGGGACATAAAGCATGAGATTTTCTCTATAAAAAAATTTCATCATCAATATTTAAATTATATCTTACATAATGTATGATGTGTAGTATTGTTCTATTTTGGGGATTCAATGGTTTGTTTGAGTAGAAAGCTGTATATTCTACAAGTGAAAATTGGTCAAAGATTTTTGGCCATTATATATACTTGTCTATTACAGATGCATGCATGATATTTTTAGAGTCATCTTTTTCTTTTGCTAATAGCTTAGGACTTTTTAACATAAAAATTCTACTTTTTGCTAGTGAGGTATTGATGAAGATGTTACTTCTTGATCTCTTTTACAATGGTAGAGACAAGGCAATATGAATTTTTTGATGACTCGACATTTGCTGGTAATTAGGTAATGCATTTCCTAGTTTTCATATGAATTGTGTTTTTTCATTGGAAGCATAAGTGTATTGTTTTTATATTTGGTTGAATGCACATGACAATGCTATATCTTCTTTTGTCATGTATGAACTACAATATGATGTAGTAGGATATGCATCTAAGATAAATTGTGTGTTTGTATTTGTATACCATAGTGCAGACACTTTTCTAGCAAATGAATTTATCCATATGTTAGTTGGTTTCCTTTTTAGCAAGACAATTTTTTGGGACAATGTTGCTTGCAACATGGAAATGTAATCAGCTTCTTCAAGTTGAATTTTATAGAGGAAATTGTCAAATATAACATCCTTTGTGTAATGTTTACTTTCTAATTGTTTAAAAAAAAACTTTTTCTCTATCTTAAATTGTAGGATCAACATTTAAGAAGGGCTCCAATATTGTTGTTTGCCTCATTGGAGGTAAGGGAAAGCTGAATCTGCAACTAGATGTTCTATACTTCTTTCATGTTTTTGTATGGTGGTGAGTTTGCATTTTGACAAGATTTGGATCTAATAGTGTAGAGTCATAGGAAATGTACTTGTCAATGAAGTCCTCTATGTTACTATTTTTCCAATGTCTGAATATAGGTGCATCCATGATCTATAGCATGAAGTGTACATGTTCATTGCTTTAGTTTTGAAATTCTGTTAAATAAAGAAGAAGAAGAAATAGATACTTTTCCAAATAGGCCATCATTTTTTAGCATCATTTTCCTAAATGCATTGACCCTATGATTAAATAACAACTACAAAGGACTAGATTTTTCCTTATTTCAAAGTTCAAGTCTTTATCCTTTGAAGATTCATTTTGTCTCAATTGTTGAGTGTTTTAAATATGCTGTAATGCATTGCATAATGGCTACCAAAAGTGTTCAACATTTGTTATTGTAACGAAAAAAGTTGGAGGGCCAAGTTGACAGATCATCGCAAATATATTTTTTCTTATATTTTTTAAATAATCAGGAGATGTGTTAATGCTCTTTAGTGACCTAAAACCTATTGGAGATTTCAAAATGTTTTCTAGGTTTGTAGGGTTGCGCACATCCTTTGCATACAATTTTTAACCTTATAGTTTAGTCTTCCTTATATAGACCCATGCTTCTAATGATATTTGTTGGATAATTATTTTTATAGCCTTAAAAAATATGTTTTTTATATGTGTTGAAAAATCATTGTCTTTATGCATGAGCTCCCACTTAACCATTTTTTGGTAGGTAATTTTTTTTGTAATTTCTTTTGCTTGTGGAAATCTAGAAAACAATGTTGGGAAGTTTATTTCTTCTGAGTAAGTATCTTGGAAAATGCCAAGAGGTTTGAAGCCTTCTGTTCGTGCAATTTCAACAATTTTTGTACCAAGATCATTGATTGAATATGATTCATTAAACTAATGTATAAGTGATTCAGCTTTAGGTTCCTCTTTATCTTCAAATACAATATCATGTGCATCTATGTCACCATCTATCTCATTATCTATTTTCTTTTGTAGTATTTTATTTGCAAATAAAGTTTCCAATCTTTATTTATCAAGATTTTTCCCTTTTTATACAATGTTGTCTTCGACAAAATTGTTAAAGCATTCATGACATGGACAGGTCTTACATTTCCTTGTGCATATGAATTTTTATATTTTAGCTTGCGTTTTAGTCTAAATGTAATAGTGTTTGTCTCATCAATGTCTCTAGGAAATGCATGTTGCACTTTATCAAAATCGATAGGAACGTTGATTATTGTACCATTCAAGTCATATTGTGCTCTTTTGTATCCCAATTGCCTTATCTATGCAAAAGCAATATGCAAGGAGACAAGTCTTTCTTCTAGGCTAGTCAAGGTTTGTATGACAAAGATTCAATTATTCTTCCTTATGTTCCATGGAGCAGCATAATTAGGGAGACTACCATGTACACTGGCATCTACACAATGTTTACAAATTAGTTTGCCTATTACAATTATTTTTGCAGTTGGTTGAAGAGAGAGAAAAGAGAAAACATTGAAAAATGCATTAGTAACTTTGTAGATGTGTTTGTTGAAGCACAACATTTTGCATATTGTACATGATTGAGTTGGTGTATTGTTGATTTTTTATAGATATTGTCTAATTGATTTCTCATATTCTTTCTTTGTGCAGTTTGATATTGATAACTTGTAGCTTGGTGTGTCATACATGGCTTGCTAAAAACATATTTTTTCGTAATAGTTGTAGATGTCCCTTCTTCTTTCATAATATTTTTAGTGTTAATTGGTTGATTTTTGGCCATGTTTTTTGAGCTTTTTTTGTCTATTGTGGATTGTTTCTTTTAGATATCTCAGTGAACAATGAGTCTTTAAGTTGTTTGGAGGCATAGTTGTAATATCTGTAGTGACTAAGCTTTTTACAAGGGACAATCTTATTTTCTTCATTTTATTTGCAATCTCTTTATCTTGCAACAAATTGTGCTCATTTCTTTTTATTTGATTCAATATTTTCTCCTTTGGTTGGAGTGAGTTATAATGGAAATGATTTGTGTCATTTTTGAAACAAATCAAGTCAATGCTTGTTCTTGGCTCAACATAATTGCAATAGATGTGGACTTTAGATAATGGATTTGGTTGCCGTATGTTTATAGCTATATTGAAGATGTATGAAAGCCATAGCAAGAAAGATTCATAGCCTTCTAGGTTGCTTTTGACATATTGTATTCCAACCTTGTTGATTAGTATATGTGCTTGTAAGAAGAGGTTTTTTATCTGATATTGTAAATTGCCTGCACATATGGAAGTAGTGCAATACAAAATTGTTATTTACTTTTAATGCATTAGCCAATGAATAGGCCATGAAAAATTGCAAGGCAATTGCTTCAAATCGATTGTCAACCAAGAAGGAAATAACTGTGAACATGCTTTCACCATATGGAGAAGTAAATGTACGGAATTATTTTAAACCAATGTGAGCTAGTTCTTGTTCAGTTATGTACAAAATATTTTTTATGGTGGATGATAAAATTGGCATTTTTTGTTTCATAGTTTTTATTATATTCTATTGTATGTACTTATTCTTGATAAGATAGGTTCATAGTGCCTAGCCAACGGATTAACATCATGGAAAAGAATTGATATTGTAGGATGAGGTGCATCTTTTTTGAAATGGAGGTATGGTTTTCTTTGTGTCAATGATCAAATGCATATGGGTATGGCTAGCCTAAGAGACAACCAATGAATACAAAATGTGTTACCCCAAAGGCCCGATTTATTGAGCGATTTGATTTTAGTTATTGAGATTCACATTCTTTGCAAGTATGTGGACTTGTTAATTACTTTATGCAAATCATAGTGTAATGAAGGGTGAAGTGTTAGCTTAAAGAATAAATTTGACAACTGAGTGTCAATACACTTAACCAAGATCAAGAATAAGTGCCAAGTGATAACAAGTGCCGAGTGATAACAAGTGCCGAGTGATAACAAGTGCTGAGTGCAACAAGTGCTCAGTGATAACAAGTTCCAAGTACAACATGTGCTGAGTGATATAGTTTGTTCAAGTGCCAAGCTATCCAGGAAACAACATGTGCTGAGTATCAAAAATACTTCAAGAGCCGAGTAACTCAGTAGATCAGTATAAAAGTTTGAAATTGCACAAACTATGATGCAAACAATTTTTGCAGCTGACAGAAGGTAAAATTTGAGGGATTTAATGATAAAATCGAATCTTTTATTTTTCCTGTGCAATTCACATGCAACCAATAAGAAAAATGATAAAGGCATGCAACCAATCAGTAAAAAAATAAGTATTGAGCAGGAAATTGAGATTCAATATGGATCGTAGATCCAAATCAAACCCTAAGTCTTTGTAGTCTTTATAAGGAAGATGAAATTTCATTGTAAACATACATATGGAAGGACATACAAGGGTGCATAAGGAAATATGTTTTCAGAAGCAAGGGTTATCAGATCACAAAGGATCAAGATCAGGAGAAGACGAAAAAGGAGCCTGCATTCAATAATCAAGGATTGTAATCTATCAGGTTTATTGTATCTAATACTCTCTAGCAATTATATTAGAATAAAAATCCTATGGTGATAGGTTAGCTTTACAGCTATTTTGTAAGATCCTTTTGATTAGGTGATTAAAATCCTTTAACCGGGTGACACTTCATGTTAAGTGTTTGTAAATCGTCTAACCAAGTCACTATTAATACAGTGTAAAGCCTTTAATAGGGCAGGCCTTTAACAGGGCAAACCATCAGAAGTGGTTGAACAATATTGCTGCGGTAAATTTTGTGGGTATCATCCCCACCCCAATTTTACCTTCTTATTCCTGGAGGGTTTCCAGGTTATCAAATTCCAGTGTTATGAGTTATTAATGCATGAGTTTTTGTTACATGTTTATTTGATGCATTTACATGCATGCAATTTACTTTAAGTTAGAAGTTTTATTGACTAAAGTGTGATACTTATGATTCACCCCCTCCCCCCCCCCCCCCCCCCCTCTCATAAGTACTCTTTCCATATTTGAATATTCCAACATGAAGTTCATGTTGGAAAGAGGTTGAAGTTACATCACAACCATGATGAAGAGAGTGCAAGAAATGGTTGACAAGTCCATTAGAGAGTTCATTAGAAGTATACCAAAAATGAATCAACACTTGTATTATATCAAACAAACAATCACTAATGTTGAAGTTAAATGAGTTGATTTGAAAGCAATGGACATTGTGAAGAGCATCTTCAATTGATTTATTTTGAAATGTGTCATTCGATTTGTATGTGTCTAGTATTATTGTAT